>OY735198.1:25773180-25815680 GCA_963457665.1 Thysanoteuthis rhombus
GTGTTGGTGGTTATGCTTCTCTCTTTATCTCTCTTATATATATATATATATATATATATATATATATATATATATATATATATATATATATATATATTTGCGTATTACTCTCTCCCTCTCTTTCTCTCTTTTTGTTTATATGTATATATATATGGGCAATTGATGGGAATCAGAGAATGATTATCAGATTGAAATACAACGATTTTGTTGGAAAACATTAAGTAAAAATGGCATATCAAAAGTCTGGAGCCAATATGCTTTGAACCATAATGATCTATCTACTACTTATGCTTAATGGGTACTAAAATAAAAATAAGAAAATCACTGGAGAGAAATTTATTTCCAGTCACGCGCAAGCATATTCATTTTTCAAATGACATCATGGGTGAGCGGCTGCTCATTGCATTTGAAAAAAAACCCTGACACATCGATGCTTAACACTGTGTGTTCGAAAGACGAAACAAAAAGTTCTTTTGACATTTTTAAATCTGTTTATTTTTTGTTTGGTTATGTTTTTAAAAAAAGTGTCAATTGTTTTTGGCCAAATGCAGTAATATGATCAAACCCTTCCAATATATATATATATATATATATATATATATATATATATATATATATATATTCATATTCTTAAAATAGATGAGTTGTTCGAGGTCCTATTTCATTTATCTGCGCAGGAAGTATGATCTGCTTTTATGACGAAAAACATGTGTAAAATTCACAATGATAATAATTTCAAAGTTGATTCAATCAGATCATAATACATGACTTGGGTATTGTTTATAAAGTAAAACAACACAGCGTTTGTCAAGAGAAAGAGGGCACTGTCATTCGTTCGCATTCGTTTCAATTCAAGTTAGTGCAGTAAGAACAGCTATCCTTTGTTGATTAACTCTGTAAATTCCTGCATGATTGTAGATTATTATAATTGAAACATAGCCACAGATGGCTTGTTTTTTTTTCCAAATCGGCGATAGCTAGAATATATGCTTATCCATGTCTATATCCATGGATATCGTACGGAAGCAGACATTTGAAACGGCCTCAAAGTGTAGTATTTATGTAGTATATTGCAGTCAGCATCAGTATATCAATACTTCGATACTGTCATTGCATATTACTGAGCTGAAAAATAAAATGTATCTTATTTTATCCATCCTTTGTTCCGGTTTGATGTTTTTCTCCTCAAGCTGAATACAGTAGATTAAAGGCAATCTATATTCGTACGTTGGATCTTTTTGGACCTCCTTGTTCAAGTAAAGTTATCCTTTGAGCTTTGATAACAAACTTGCTTTTTATGTGCGTAGAGACCATTTATTTTAACATTTTTCAGATTCAACATCAAACACTCTTTGTTTCCATAGATAAAAGGACGAAGCGTTGACTTTTATAATCCAGTTTCATCATACGTTTTTCAAAATATAGAACGTGTGATTTTTTTTACTGGAGATAACGTCTAATTACAGCTGACGTGTGGACACATCTGAGATTGGAAAAAAAAACTTCACCGTTCTTAATGCAAATCTTTATTAACCCAACGGTGGGCATTCGGGCAAATGCCCGTTGGGAGATGCAGTGTATCATTTTAAATGACGCAAACTATTTTTAAAACAGATAATTTTTTTTTTTTGTGTATGCAGTCTTTTCTTTTTTTTCTTTTTTAATATGAAGTGATTGATAGTGGAATGAAAAAATGATTAAAAGCTTAAATGGGCGTTCGAGAAGCTTAACTTATTTTAAGACGAGGTCACAAGTGTCAGGATCCCTGGGTTGATGCACTGCAAGTCATGCTTTCAAAGCACTACTCGGCTGTTATGTGAGATCATTTAAGTACTAATGCAATTGAAAAACGAACATTTTTATCATGACTTTGATCGATTGTTACATAAAATACTATTGTCTCCTATTCTCAAGGATTTTGACTTTCAAGAAAAATCTGTTAACCAAAGAAGTAATCATGGTGAATATCAGCTATAACCGTTATATATTTTGCTAAACAGCTGAATTCTTCTATGTATTATGCGTTTTACTTTCACCCTGATTGCACGATTTTTTCTGTATATTTTATTAACGAGATAAAAACTTTGTTGGAGGGATGTAATGGTGCTAATTTATACTGTGACATCTATCCCCTCCACACGTCCAAAGAATCATCCAAACGAATCCCAACGTATTTCTTTCAGTTACTAATTTCATACACTAATGTTGTACTGGATCGGTCAATTGGTGCAATATAGTAGTTTTCTTCTATTCAATTGAAGTTGAAAGGATACTTCTATAACGTCAACATTGACTTTACAGATACAGTACGTTGGTTTCAAATCACTCTTGGCTGGTGATCATGGCTCTTATTTTTTTAGAGCATCATTTCGATGTTTCCTAAAAAAAAATCTATTAATTGAAAGCGGTACCATTTCAAAACGTTTTATCCCCAATGAATATATAAGTGTAACTGTCAGCTGTAAATAAATAAGAAGCCATACTTTGATTTCAAATCCCGTTTCGATTGTATTAACACAATATGATGTACTGACAAGCATTTGCTCATTAATAATATTCGTTGTGACTTGGACACAGGAAATGTTTTTCCCCAAACAATGTTTGAGAATTCAGAAAAATGGTAATTTATGCATGAAAACTTCGCCAAACGATGTGTATAAAATCAAAAGTGAAAAAAAACTTGACGAATTTCTTGGTTTCCTTAAAATATTCTTGCTACATACATATACATATATATGTGTGTGTGTGTGTGTGTATGTGTGTGGTGTCTCTATGCAGGCACTACACTATCTGCGTATTATTCATACATACATGAGTATCTAAGTATGATATTTGGTTTCATCATGGTATCATTTAACACAGAAATAGATGTTCGCATGAAATCAAACTGATTCACATTCGAATACACGACTGTGTTTATTGTTCCAGTGTCAATCTTTACCCACTACATTCAATTATGTACACACATATATATATATATACACAAGTTGTTGAATTGTCCACAACCTGATGATCAAAAACAGTATGCACTCGAAACAACACAATCCCTTTCAATACTAAAAGACGTAACTCACAATTTTTTGTTACGAGACGTTGATCAAATATGACTCATCAATAATTTATACAAAAAAAAACTGTGTTTGTGTACAGAATGTATTAATCCTCTCCTTTAGATTGAGATGGTATGTTATTTACATTTCTTTTTTTTATTGATAAAGCTTTTGGGAATTAAATTTTTGAGCTGTTACACAACTGGCCCATCTGATAACGCGAAATTGAAAATAATCGTCTGAAAAAAAATAACAATATATGAGCCAAAATATACATTTTGTAGTCTACATGTATATTTGAAAAGTATACAGATCTACTTCAGCAATGTGAAAGAATATATAGATATATAGGACATCCAAAATCGCTGCTCAACTCCTGTACGCCAGAGTATATAGATTCATGTTTTTGCTTATGAGGTGACCTGATTACAGCAAAATACACTGTAGCTCGTTTTTCTTACAAAAAAGATAATGTTTAAATTAGCTAAAATATAGATCTTGAAACTTCAGCCACTTGCTTTGTTAGCCTGATTGTAATAGCATTATATATTATATTGCGAGAAATCGAATGAAAAATAATGACAGAATGATTTTAGTTCTACAGAGAACAATCAGTTTGTAAACATGAAAATTTGCATTAGGATGCCAGCGGCACCACCGTAGCTTCTTGTCTTTTAGGACTAAGGGATTCGGAAACTTGGCTTTAAAAAGTGTCTCAGGGGTTCAGTAATGACAAGAAGAATGAGAAAAGACAGAGAGTGGTAGCAACAACAACAATAACAATAAGAACGATGACAGCAGGAGTAACAACAAACACAACGGATACCTTAACAAATAGCTATTCGATTATTTCCTACTTCGGACGAGCGGCTTATTCCTACGGAAGCTTTTAAGCAGTGTTCTTTTCAGTATCGATTGCTGTCTATAATCGAGTCGAAGATAATGCTTTGAGTGCAGTTATATATATATATATATATATATATATATATATATATATATATATATATATATATATATTGAGCAATTTTCATGCGTTGATATCACAACCACAAACCTCAAAATTTTTTAGTAAAAACAATATATATATATATGTTCTTTAGTTGTTCGTGGTGACTTTGAGTTTCTTGTCAATGATGCCATTGTCACGCCATCTACAACTCCTGGAAGGTTGATCTTACACATAAGTTGTTCGAAATGGCGGTACTGATAAAATGCAAAATGTTTCAAAAAACGAAAAGAAAAGTAATATATAATGGTTCAATCCACCATATGATAGAAACGAACGTAGGCCAAGTAATACTTAAGTTGATCAACAGAGACTTCCTACCATTAAACAGACTATGCAGAATATTCAACAAAAATACACTGAAAATCATTTGAAAGAAAAAAGAAAAAAATCGAACAAACCCTGAAAACGTCTTTAATCACCAGATGTTGCTGCAAAAATAGAGTAGAATATCCATTAAACGGCAACTTTTTACGAAGAAAACATCGTATATCAAACCACCGTTAAATTTGTGGCCAAACCGGGCCAAATTGTCATTGGAATTACTTAAGGCCTTTAGAAGCAAATTTAAAATATACACAACACATCTTCAGACAACAAAATTGAATATGTAACCTAACAAGAACACTGCAGACTCTGCTAAGAAGATGGATCACCGTATTTACCTTCCACGACCAATAAGTACCCCTCTTCTTTTGAACATAACGACTTTTAATAGAAGTTTTGACGTAAATCGATTGGAAATATTTTATGACAATGTTCAATGCCTGCTTCTTTGTATTTCCGTTTCCTGGACGGCGACTGAATTTATTGCCGTCGGTTTATAATGCATGAATTCATACCGTCAAAAATGTTTACTGATTTTTTTTTTCCTGTTTGTACTTCTGGCTTTGAAGGCAGATTACTTAAAATAAGAAATACTCATAGAATATACGTGACGTGGTGAGTACAAGAAAAAAACAATATCTGTACATATAAGCAAGGAATTCTATAATAGTAATTAATTTAATTTTTGAACCATTCATCGGAATCGGTTATATCTTTCGATTTCGTAGCCTTCTGTATCCATTGGTCAAACTATTCCTATATATGTATATCGTACAAGTTAGTACTTGTGAAAAAAAATCTCCGATATATTTCAATTACTATGAGACGATTTCCCATTTCAAATAAAACGAAAATATTCAGATGAAGAGTCCATAATTTCAAATACTTGGGGGAATTCTCTTCTACCACTAAGCAAAAGAGTCCAGTGTTACAGTAGAAAGACAAAAACAGTAAAGCAGCTCATTTAATAAGTATATTCATTCTGCGTGAATTGGTATCAGGACATCCATCATGAAGAATCAAATAAGGATCAAACTAACGAACAACGACCTTTAGTTTGCTGATTGTTCCAGAACGTCATGCGCACTGATCACGATTATTTTGCATATTCTGATATAAAACCATCAATAGTGGGAGCTTGTTGATTATTGTAATCTGACGTGCCTTGATCCACTTTGCTTTCTAATTTGGGTGAAAATTCACGGATACATATTGATTTTGTTTGCCGTGAATACAGCATGATTTGAAACAGGATGGGAAGAGTCTTGTGCTATAGACAGTGAACCAAGGAAAATTGTACAGCCCATCATTGAAATATACAGTTATAATTTAAGATTTAAATTTGGATGCTTTTGGGGCTCCTTAGATTAGAATATCATTCAGTCATATGAGAGAAAAAACATACGAATGCATTGAAAGAGTATCAATGGGGAAAACTTTCAAAGAACAATGCAAAACATTACTTGATTTAGGATTAAGAATTTAGTTTAATTGTGAAGAAAATGATATTATCCACGTTGAGAGGGATAATATTTCCTTTGAGAGGCGATGATGATCTTTTATTGCCTCTTAATATCAATTTTCTGTCAGGTCAAAGTTGGCATTAGAAAAAAGAAGTTGATTTAAGTATATTTGACCCAGCCCAACTTTGAAGAACGTCAAAATAAAATTTACATGATCTTTGAGTAATGATTATATATATATATATATATATATATATATATATATATATACATATATATATATATATGTGTGTATGTGTGTGTGTGTGTGCGTGTGTGTCTGTGTATTTGCAAAAAGTATACAAAACTTTAAAGAACATATTGATAGGTGATTGAACATTGGCAGATTATGTAAGAAATCAAAAATGAAAATCATTGCATTCGTCGATATGAACCTTTTGCAATGTATTGAATACTCCCACTGTGGATGTTCTTATTTACATATTTCAATGTACATCAATATGAATTTAGCATTTTCAAGACTACATGTACGTATACATATATGGATATCAACAGAATAATTAAACACAGAAGGATAGAGTGTGAAAATGGGTAAAAATGTCGTGTAATGAATTTGGACCATGCAAACCGTAACAGAAATAAATCAACGAGTAACACCCTACATCACCAAAATCTTTCAATTTACATTAAGACAAATTCATTTGGTATCAATCTCTCCATCTCTGTCATATAAAAGCAAGTGTCCTTCTCATCATAGAAATGTATTTCTATCATCATCTCTTCCAACTTCCTCTAGAAGTGAGAAGTTAGGCGATATTTGAATCGAATACCTTAATAAACTCTGTCAAACAAATTTATCATCATAAGCTTTATCAGTTTTATAGTTAACTTAGCAGGCCGCTTATGAACTTGTGTCTCAAGCATACAAGTCACCCCAGTATAGCTTAAGGGGTGGGAAATGTTAATATGTCCTCCCTATTATGTCTTGAAAAAATGTTGCTTTCGAACCCTCACCTCTGATCATTATTATTATTTCTTTTTTACAGAACGGGCTGATAGCTGTTAGAATTTCTGAAAAATTGGACTCTAGTTCGTGCCCAACTGCGTTTACACTGATTGTTTATTTGTTTTTGTTTTTGGGGGGGTCTGTTTTAGTGATCCAAAAGGAAGGCAAGAGGAATAAATTATTCATAGATCCCTGTTTGTTTCAATTGATTACTCTCAACACATTATGCGACAAGAGACGTTGGTCCATTGGAGGACTCACCTAACCTCTTTCTTTGATTTCTTTCAATGAATAGTCCAACCTCATTTGAGCTTTTATATCATGTTTTTTTAAAGACATGCCGAGTGACAAATACATATATATATATATATATACATATATCTATCTATCTATATATATATATATATAGAGAGAGAGAGAGAGAGAGAAAGAGAGAGAGAGAGAGAGAGACAGACAGACAGACAGATAGAGAGAGACAGAGAGAGACAGAGAGAAAGAGACAGAGAGAGACAGAGAGAGACAGAGAGAGAGTGAGACAGACAGACAGACAGACAGACAGACAGAGAGATGTAAAGTACCAATGTACAGAAGTTCAAACTTTATCGTTTAAAAAGATGTTTGAAGCCATAGTTCCGATCAACATGTTCAGACAGTAAATCTTTGGTTGATACAAATGACATAAGACTCCGATGTAATAATAATAGCGTTTCTGTGTTTATCTCATGTTGATTTCATTCAAAGAGCAAATAACTCATATTTCATCGTCATGCTCCAGGGAAAGACATGAACTGAATAAACTTATATTGAACAAAATCAATAGCTGAAATATTGATCACTTTACACTTCCCAAGATCAAACAAGATAATCCTGATTTCACTATCAACGGTTAGTTTTCAAAGTGTAGTGACCATTTAACAGCAATTTCTATACAGTCTATTTATCAGTATCTATCGATGAATGTCGTCCAATTCATAACTGAAACACAAAATCCAAGCGGCTGCTGCTCGTTTATCTTTAACTATGGTGCTGAAACAAGGAACCTAACCGAAAGTTTGATTCTCAAAGTAAGAAGCATGCAAAGTTCACAGTGGGGACATTAAATAGCACTGTATATCAGAGAGGGAAAAATAAAACAAAAACAGGATTAGGAGTTTGCAAAGTTTAGATCACGTCAGACAACTACCAAACATTACCAGAGATCATATGCCAAAATTTTACCAGCAGAAAATAAAAATGCAGGACCGTTTATACAGAATCCATTTTCAAAGATTGATATTCAAACGCTAATAATGATGATCACGGTGAATGTTCTCGGTTATAGATTGGATACACTCTCCTGCCCACTATGGTAAACTGAGTAATGCATAAACAAATTAACATTTAGGCCAATTACCCTCTCATAACACAACATATAAGTCCATGCAAAGCAGCAAAATTTGCAGGTCAAATTCGTAAGACAATCCTCTACAAAAGCGCTGAAGTAAAGATTCGTCTACCAATACATTGGAGATAAACCACATATTATAAAATATACTTTATAATTTGAATAACAAGGGGCTGGACATGTACAAGAATGCCAGACAATTACAGGACATCACGACACACAGAGTGGATCCCCAGAGATCATATTTAGAACTATGGCTGGCAGAATATAACATGACATGACATGACAAACTAAACATGTTGAGGAAATATTAGCATTGCGACACCCATGATAGAGGTGTCTAGCGAATCTTGGGATGGGCTTATGTCCAATGACAGAATCTAAATGACTGATGCATCTAATCTATGTATGTGTGCGTACATCCCCCTATATCTCTTTCTTTTTTACTGATACACATACACACATTTGTAAACTATATATATATATATATAGAGAGAGAGAGAGAGAGAGAGAGAGAGAGAGGGAGGGAGGGAGAGGACAAGGACGGAAAGAGTTCGGGAGAGGGCATTTGAGATGAACAACATAAGTTAGAGCATAATATATGTGTAACAGCAGGGTGACATTGTGCAACAATTTGAATTCCAACTGCCTCTCTTCCAACCAAACAGTCCAACCTAGCCTAGTGAATACTTGTAACCAGTCAGAAAAAGGAAAATAATTGCTTTCGAATCAACAATCAATCCATCAAAAATGCTTTTGAGAACTGATTTAGATTGATGGAATTCCTGAATCAGTTTCCTTTCATTTGTTTTCGAAACTGCAATTTGAAGATTCAAACCTAAAGATTCAAATGTAGCTTCTGTCGGCACTACTATAGCGTGTGGTTTATCGAGACATTATTCATCATAGTGTGCAGTCAAACGATCTAATTGCAATATTGCACGCCATCTCCTGGGAAATCTATCATTATAGCGTGTGATGTATCTTGATTCTTGATTTTTGATCATAAAATCTAAGCCAGACACGTAAGGTTTATCTGAGGTAAATAAAACTGAAAAAAAAAACAATGGGAATTCTTTCAAATGCAGATTAAACTAAGAAAATTTAATTGAATATAAAGGAAACTCTGTTAGAATATACGATTCAAGTAACCCATATGAGTGGTCGACAATCATTTACCTGGTTAATTGGCCTAGTAGGGTAGTCTGTGCATTATTCGGCTGTTAACTAAATATGGCGTGACATCCCACATGCTATGGTAGTACCCATGTGGTTTACTGTTAAATTTTGTATCCATGGATATTTCAAATGAATATGTTCATTCATAAATTTGTAACAATTTTCACCCTAACGATCATGCCTTGATATTTCAGATTGTGAATTTCATGGGATTTATATGAAAGTTCTAAGTTACCATTAACTGTAGCATAATAAAAGCTATTATATTTTTGGCTCATGCGTTTCAAGTACATAATGAGTGGATGCTGCTTTTTTAATGAATTTATTCAAAGTAAATCCGTAGCTGGTTCATAGGCATTGCTAATAACTATCCCACAAAAATACGTTCATTAATACGCAAATGGCTATAGTTCATTGAGGTTTAACTGTGTCCGTATCGGTGCCACAGGCTCTGCTGGGGAACAGATACTACACTTTAATCCATGTCGAGAAGGCCAGGAAAAAATGGAGTTCCTATTTACTACTAATTCACTTTCCTACCAGAGCGATATGTGACACAAGGTCGGGGCTTTACGTGGTAAAAAAAAAAGACAACCGTCCAAAAAGGCTCCAGCTGACGCAGCTCTGGTATGCTGAGCAACCAAAGCAAGCGCCGCCCCGAAAGCGCCTGGACTAGCAAAACCTATTCCGATAAGTGCAAAGGAACTGTGCTGCCCCGGGTTCGTATTCATTTACTGTCCAACCACAACAAAATGTGCCAGAAGGTCGAAGCTTTATATCACGACATCAATCCAAAAAAGGCTCTCGCTGACGCAGCTTCGGTCTGCTAAGCAACCAAAGCAACTATCACCACGAAAGCATCAGGCACGAGCCCGACCTGTTCCGTTTAGTGCAATGGAACAGTGCCGCCATGGGGTTCCGTTTTCCCTGCAGCTGGAACGAGTAATAGAAACGGAGCCCAAGGACTAATCCAAAGGTTTTCAGTGCAAGTAGCAATGCGCAGCCTCAGTAAATCTTCATTAGATGACGCACTTCGACTAATTAGGTAGGCAAGCGTCAGAACCAGCGCATCAGGCTCCGTTGGGAACAGATACTATATTTTAATCCTGACGAAAAGGCCAGAAAAAGGGAAGGGGTGCTTTTTCGCTGTCCAACTACAGAGAAATATGACACAAGGTCTAGGCTTAGGAAGGATAGGAACCTTCCGTCCAAAAATTGCTCCAGCCGACGTGGCTTCGGTTTGCTAAGCAACCCCCCCCCCCACGAAAGCGTCCACTTGGACACCTGCTTCGTTAAGAGCAATGGAACGACTGTCCACACACACTCTCTCCGGTCCATTCGGCAGACAAGCATCAGAGCTTTGGGCTCTACCAGGGAACAGGTACTACCCTTTGATCCTGACAAAAAGGTCAGGAAAAGGGGGCTGAGTGTGCGTTTCATGGTTGACTGATGAATGGTAGATATGGATGAAATGAATTCTATTTACATAGAATATATTGTTTACTTGTATATCTGCAAACATGCAATTAATAAAAAAGTACACTTAAGTGTAGAAACATGACATTTTGGGAGATACACTAACGTGCATAATATACAGACAAAAATACACACACGAAAGAATTGGAATAGAATTGGAATGAATGAATAGTGATAAAACAGATTCACACACACGTACACGCAAACACATGCACACGCACACACACACATGCACACACACACACACACACACACACACACATATATATATATATGTGTGTGTATGTATGTATGTAAGTATTCATGTACACTTTTTAGGTTGCAATGCTGAAAAAGTAATTCAGTGCTATTTGTATTAGCTTTTGTAATGTACTGTATTATATATATATATATATATATATATATATATATATATATATATATATATATATATATATATATTGTCAGTTATTTTACCATAGTCCAGATTCAGCACGCTTAAACCATCCTGCCAGTTCTTTTGAACATAAGTAAACTATATACATAGGTTATATGTATACATCCATTTGTATAATCATGGGTGTATCTAGCCACATTACTTATATATTCATGAAATTACACAGATTGTACGTGTGTTACCCCTGTACATGTGTGCGTGTGTGTGTGTGTGTGTTTTTGTGTATGCACGTGTGTTCAAAATGGGATTTGCAAAATATGCCCGACAGTGCAATGAAAGAACAATCGAAATTCATGTAATGAGACAACGCATCTTAAAAGTAAATGCCAAAGCAAGAATAAAAATGGAAAAGAAATTCTCTACAGAGAAGTTGAAATGCGGATAGAAACTCTCGGAGACAGAATGACAGGGACATTTTTACGTAAAAATACACCTAAAAAGAAGACTGGAATACGTCAGTACCAGTTATTCCAGAACTAGAATAGACGCATCCAAGAAAAGACAGTGAATGTTGCCTTTATCTAAATTACAAGATTGTAAACCATTCCATTACTGGAATACATCAAAATGTTACGAAACAAATGTAAAATCAGGTGTGATAGGTTAGGGACAGTTCTACGCTGGGAATTGTGCAAAGACTTGAATCAAACATGAAAACTATCCGTAAGAGCATAAATCAGAGGCTGCACAAGAAAAAAATGACATACCCTGAGACTTCAAGATGCAGTTTGACGATTTGATCCAAGCGAGGAAATCAGATCCGATAGTTGTAACCCTTGAGAAATGACGCGTCAGACAGAAGATGCATCAGCACCAGTGAACTGCCAGTCAATGGTAAAAAAGAGCTAAATATAGGTAAAATACCATAGTTTTACCTGGTAAGTAATGAACATGCAAATTACTATTATGCTTATGATAGGATAATGAGAAATCCACGTGCAATTCGTAGAAATTCGTTATCTCTAATGATAGTCAACGGACATTTACTGTGAACATACAAATGCTTTTCTTTGGGCAGTATATCGGTAAGATGGGAAAAGTGAACAGGAATAATGCATTCTCTATTAACCAATTATGAATGATTAGGTGATGTAAGTTTGCAAGTAATATTTTGAATGCACATCCCTTAAAACATTGCACACACCTGTGTCTATTTCTGGCAGAATGGAATAATGTTGGTGCTCAGAGGTTACTTTGACTTTTTTTTATTTTAACTAATCCATCAAACAAGCCTCAAAAATCGATCATGGGAATGCAAAATTATGATTTGACCTGAAAAGTTGGGGTACTAATTTACGATATGTACTTCTTAACGGGCCGGCATTCTCTTGTTGTACACCAGAAGGAACCAAGAAGACACCCAAAAACTGCAGTTTAAAATGATGCTTGTGCTCCTTTAATGGCTTACGTGGGGAAGATTGTTATTACTGAACGACAATCGATCAAAATAAGAGAAAATATAAGAAAGGAGACAACGGATTGATCTTATGCAGTTAACTCATAAGTAAACCATTTGTTATTGCTTAGAGATAACGCATGCTCACAATATGGATGTAAAACAATGGCAAAATGACATTGTCTGGCTAATCAAACTGAAAAAATTCCGAGAAGTGGCAGTATTTCAGGGAAAGAGAACCAAAAGAGATTCGCAAAAGAAATAGAAAATAAAGAATAAGTACTATCTGTGCAGGAATACTTTTATACTAATAGCACAATAAACAACCTTGTATGAGCAACTATCGAATCATCTGAGCCAAAATGTTAGTGACAAAAAAACACCAACAGCTAAGTAAAAAAAAAAACGCAAAATCATCATCATCATCATCATCATCATCATCATCATCATCATCATCATCATCATCATCCTTTTAACATCCATTGTTGAACATAGATTTCCCCAATATTCGCTAGACCCCTCTCTATTGTGAGGGTCACGGAGCCCATATCTCCTAAACTTTTTTAGTTCGTCATGCCATGATATTTTCTGCTGGCATACGATCTCTTTGGACCTGCGTTACAAACTCTAAAATAATCAATTGAAGAGAAGGAAAAACCTCTGCCATCCCTTATTGGACAAGTTTTAGGAAAAAAAGACAACTGAACTCATCAATCAGCTTTTAAAACACATTGGAAACCACAATATGACAGAGCTGGACGACCTCAATTTCGTAGTTGCAAAAAAAAGTGAGAGACATATTTACGACTTATGAAGAAATCACAAACAACAGGAACAAAAAATACTTTGGAAATGAGATAAGGAAAACAGATCTAATATCTACAAAGAGGCAAAATACCCTTTGAAAACACATTGAACGAGAACAGACCATTGGACAAATATGAAAAATGACAAAGATGGATATCCATTGCAGTGGAAAAGATACACTAAAGAGATTCACCAGAGACGTAAGACGGAAGAAATATAAACAAAAATGGTCCGATACAAACAAATCTAAACTTTCCAAAACAACAAGAGCAATTTTGCCGAGATCTGTATGGAAAAAGAAGTTAAAACATAACCAGACGCTGCAGACACAGAATTTTTTTGGGATGACATATAAAGATACAAAAAAAAGACACAACGAGCAAATAAAATGATTATATATTACAAAGAAAGGAACTAAAAAACAAATACGGTTAAATACAACCACACTGAACACTTTTTGATACTTTGCCAACTTCGGAGCAGCAGGACCTGATAGGATCTACGAGTATTGGTTCAATAAAATCACTGCGATATATGACAGAGTGATCAACCAACTTCAAACTTTTATGGATAAGGTTAAGTTCTTAGAATAGTTGACAAAAGATAGAGAACCCCTTCTTTAATGGACTCTCAAAAAGGGAATCACGTCCCGCCCTCTAATATGAACGAGTTTACCAGATGAATATTAAAGATTTTATATACCTCTTTGGAGAAATCTGTCCAAGTGCAAGTCTTCATCTTTCTGAACCTGGTTTCAGACGATAAAGTAGTCAATTGACCTTGCTAAAAATTCAATACACATAGCAGTTTGTGTATAAACATGCATATGTTAAGACCGAACGAGTATTTGAGACTGAAGTGAGATGACACACATATGTATTATTAGCTGGAGCGGTTTCCAGGGCTTCATGGAGTCAGTTTGTACCTACTTTGCTAAAACTGGAACTTCTGCAGTGTTTGGATCTGATTACATTTGTTCATGTTTTTGGAGTTTGGGGCCTTTGAAATAAATTAAAATCCCACAGAAACGTAACGATCACGTGATCAAATAAATAGGATTCATCATTATTTAGGAAGATGACATTCTCTCTAGAGCGACAAAGCCATTTCTGAGATGTTAAACATCACTGTAAGGACAATAGGGCTGATTTTTCTGAAGTTGTTGAAATTGGGCTCCATTGAGGAAAAATTCTAGAACTGGCAGTCCACAGAAAAATCTCATTGCGAAAATTGAAACTGCATTTTGAATGATCTGAAACCATATAACTACGGAAAACACTTATGTTGGAAAAAAGATACATTGATTATTGAATAAAAATCGCTCCTGGGCATTTGAAGAAGTTTGATCATTTTGAATATCTCTGTTCGATGGCACCAAAATTGTACACTGTGACCATAACCCTTTATATTATGTATAGATAATATGTACGGCTATGAATGACGGTAAAAGTACCATTTCCTCAGTTCTCGTCAAGCAGTAAGTATTGTACAAAGGGAGTTGACTGAACCTTTTAACTATAAAACAAACTGAAGGATACGGCTAAAGTAACTTGCAAATGATTTTTTCAAAAGATGGAAGGGGTTTCAATAATTTCATTAGAATCCATGTGAAAGTTATTTGCAATATTTAAAATAGAATTACCCCTATAACTTAATCATTTTAAAGTCTTTCACAAAGGGAGACTTGGCTTTGATTCCAAGATTTAGATATAGTTTAAACAAACTTGTATGTTCTATTGGTAAGTGTCCATATCCATCATTTCTCCCAACTGCGAATGTATATATATATATATATATATATATATATATATATATATATATATATATATATATATATATATATATATATATGGAGAGAGGGCGAGAGTGAGACAGACGGACAGACATATGGACAGACAGGGAAAGAGACAGAGACAGAGAGACAGACGGTGAGAGAGAGAGCAAGATAAAGAGGAACAGGAGGATATATCAAAAGTGACAGAAAGAGATATAATCTTTTTCTTACTCAGTACGTATATCACTAAGGTAGTTTTATCTTTGAGGTACTGCCTCGATCAGATACCCACTAGAAAAGAAATGTGAGTATCAATCTCGTATGAACTTTTTTTTCCATTTCCCACAGATCGTAGAATTTAATAAAGATCTGATCGTCAAAATACAAAAGCAAAAGTTGTCATATGAAAGAAATATCAGACAGACTTACCGATAAACCGAAGGAAAAACTTTATAACAATTCATCTCTTACCACTGAGTACAAAATGTGGTATGGGAATAAAATCAGATGAGGAAAAATGTAGCAGTTTGAAGAATGTTTGCTACGTAGCTTCATGCCTGAATGATGAGACACTACGCTGAACAGAAATAACGTCTATGATAATGCAAATTCAGATTTTGCTGGATGCTTATCTCTGACTGGTTTAACCAAACCGTCAAAAATAACAGCATATATGAAATGTATAAAAACATATTGCATTCTTTATACCTTGGTAATAGAGATTCACAATCCATTGGGCTCGGAAGATAGTTTTTCTCTGTCAGTACTTTCACATTATTTTTAAATTCAATATTTCCATTATGTCATCAGAGAATGAAATTGTATTTAAGTCAGTTAACTGAATTGAATTCTATTTCAGCACGTCTGTATCAATTATCTTATGGATGGATTCCCAATCCCTGCCTGTTACCTAATGTTTGTGGGAAATAAAAACTATCTGAGCATTGCGACAAAATATTCTGACGGCCTAATTCACTATATTACTGCAGCAATTTCCGGCAAACATTCTAATATACCACAAACTTTTTTCTTTTGATCAACAGTATATAATCATTATGATAAGCCAAAGTTTAATACATGAGAAGTAGAATCAGGATGATGGTCACATAGTGCAAATTTCTTTCATTACTATTGCGATCCGTGTATGAACGACAAATCCAGCCGAGAGTAAGCTTGCTGTCGTTAACTAGCAGCCTCTACTTAATCATTACCGAAGTCCGGCAAACCGCTAATGAACCATGAAAAATAAAGATTACTTATACGATCATATCTTTCAATCTCCTCTTAAATGATTTCTATATTCGAATTATACTTGTAATTAGGGCTTCGGAACTCTGATTTCAATTCTAGTCCACTGAGACGTTAATGTTAGACAAGGTTAGACTGCAGTATTAATGACCTTTCCTACTTTGAAGCAACGAGGGAAATAGCTATTGCAGACGATTCAAGAAATGTGACTAAATCAGACGAGCTAATCTTGACATGCAGGTGATCGAGTAAGATACTAATGAAACGTGATGGAAAATATTATTCATCATTCAAATATTACTACCAGCCAACACAAAAGTGTCGACTGTAAGGTCGACAAACGAAAGAAATGTGAAGGGCTGTACACAATGCTAGATGTTGAATACAAATGCCATTAAAAATGATTCAAGTGGTTTGAGCTAGAGGATTTTTATTCCTCTTTCACTTTGTTATCGTTATCTGGTATATTTTCCTGCACAAAATTATATGAACTTTCATATAAACACAAAGAGGAATCTTATGAATGAATTGAATCCTACATAGGACAAACATATATTGTTTGCAGAAGGAATACAACTTTATTCTATAGTATTACATGCCTCTTTTGTGTTTTTTTCATGCAAAATTTATCTAATCTACTCTATTGACATGTCCATGTTCCACTTTAAAAAAATCTTATTCGATGTGTTTAGAAATCCACTGCTCATTTTCATGAAAAATAAAAGTTGAATACATAGTTTAAAACCGTTTTCTCACAGGAACCATTACCGGACCCTTAGAAAATGGATTGAAGCAACCATTGTATTGCAACAGAGGTAATAACTTGAATACTTTCTGTCAAACTCTAAAGATGATGGATATATCTGATTATGAATTGAATGAAAGCGAGAAGCATTCACTTAAGGTTAGTAGTAACGGTTGGCAATTTAGTTTTGTAGATTGATACCGATGGTATGATTTCAATGATCATCCACCAGACTGAATCATATTTAGCAGATAACAAACGGATTCTTTTTGTTAAAGAAGTAATAAATTTTACAAAATCTTGTACTTCCAACTGTTGCTTTTGGTCGTTGTTCAAGTCAAAGTGCAGAACTCGGATGTTTTGAAACTAAATCAAAATTTCAATAACTATGTCAATTCAGCATTGAAAATCAATTTGATGAAGATAACAAATTATCTGTGCAAATCTGACAATTCAATATAGTAATGGCTATCCCTATTCCATGTTGAATTTTTTTATAGGTCTTCAAAATCAGATTTGTTAATACGAATCAACATAACAATAGAAATGAATAGTGAAAAAGGCAACACAATTCTTCAATATATCAATACACCAACTGAATAACCTATTCCCTGTGATATGCTTATTATGATTCCCTTCTTATAATAGAAATGACTTCCTATCAATGAGTTCAATCCATTTTGAAATCAGTTGTATTGTCACTCAAGGGGAATTGTAGTATATTTTTATCCCAGCTATTTAGACACAAACACACACACACACACGCACACACGCACACGCACACACCATACACACACACTACACACACATATATACATCTACATATATATATATATCTATATCTATCCATCTATATATATATATATATATATATATATATATATATATATATACATACATGCACATATATATTCCCCCACACACACATACATATATATATATATATATATATATATATTCTAGAGAACTTCCCAGCTCCAAGCACTAAACATCAAAAGACTTTTCCATTTTTTTCGGTGTCACTTCAGTCACTCAAATTCCCAATAACTGTCAATGCAATTCATGTATTTTTTTCTCCGATGATTTTCTTCCCTCTTTACATCTATTTTGTTATTGTAGTACGATATGACGTTGTTTACCAAGGGACCGTCACGAGTATTTTAATACAAAACAGTTATACTGACCCGGCCCTCCAGTAGTGTTGATAAAACATTACCTTCCTTCCGGCAATGCTTTTTTTAATTTTACTTATACTTCATATCGTACGTACAATTTGTTATTTATATACACTGGGTATTATTTTTGAAACAGAGTTTACTTACCTAAGTTATCCAAAAATGTTTTTAACGATGATGGATTAGTGAGTATGACAACAGACGTAACTCGCTATTACTGTCACTTTTATTGAGTGTTCACCCATGTGAATATCGAATTTATCGTGTGGTTTTGATCTTAGACTGCATGCAAACCAACTCATGATATAATCTTTAAGAATACTAATTATGCATACAAACATCTTCGAGTTGATTCACTACCAAAATATTCAACGGATGAATTAGGTGTATTCCACACACCATTAAGTAATTTTCTTCACGTTGTATACTATAGATTGTCCATCAATTCGTTCCTTTCCCTTCAAACAATCAAATAACTTACCCTTATATATACGACTGAAACGAAACCAGACCACTCTGTAGCGGGTAATAACATTTCGATGGAGTACTCTATTAAGATATATAGTTTGCTTGTTGGCATTCCATGGTTGATCGACCCCCCCCCCGACTCAGCTACCTGTCATTCAAACAAATGGACTATGACCAAATGACTTCCCTGTTCCTTAGTTCCAGTCAATACGATGATTTTCCAGACTAGCAAGACTTAATCAATCTCATTCGATTACCTAATTCACTTAAGATTGTTATACAATTTTTTTGATATACATTATCTTTTTTTCCATCTTTAAATTCTTGTCATTTCTTAAAAAATTCCGCTATCATTTAATTCTGCATTTGTGAGAGTATATATATATATATATATATATATATATATATATATATATATATATATATATATATATACGCTTGTGTGTATGCATACGATTTTTCATCTGTTATGCATTTAACGCCTGTATTAGATCAGCATTCTTAGGAGTCTATGAGTAATTTCTACAATTCTCTTCGATGGAACATAACTTCAAGTTGCTTTCAGATCTCTGTATAACCCTTGAACTTACGTTTACACGCACACACACACACGCACACACATATATATATGTTTATATATATATATATATATATATATATATATATATATATATATATATATATATATATATATATATATAGACGAATCTACTTTTCTTGAAGCACGTGTATATTGAACCGTAGGCGTAATATTGTTAAAGATATAAATTAATATCCTCAACTTGCTATATATAACAATATATTGTTCGTAAACACTGATTTTTAATATAATCAGATTCCTGAAATCACATTGAGTTGCTTTTTCATTACTAAATATTTGAGTGAACAGCATCCTATATTGTTGGATATTGGTTTGTAGAGATCTCGCAATTTTGAAATGCAGTGATTTGAGCACAGAATACGACTAGGTAAATCAGTTATATCAATTCAACCTTATGTCCGTTAATCCTCGTTTTTAAAAAAAATCTAATTTGGAAGAGAATTTCTTGCTCAGTAACAGAAGCAGTGAACATTTTCGGTAATACCCGACGAAATCTCATCCAAATTCATGATATTCGTTATGCAGTCATGTTTATATAAATGTATTTCTTTTATTCAATAAACTTTTATCTTTCTCTCATTGGCAGCCAAGAATACCACGTACTCTCGCTAAGAATCTATATCACAATATTTTATAACCATACAATATATATACATAATATGTTATATGAAGCAATATATAATATACATAATCTTTACGTATAAAAATTCACAAACAGCTCATTATCATGTTTTATGGTAAGTTTTTGGGTGATGTGCACTCTCGTATACAAGTTATATTGACAAAACAATGAAGATATGACTTCTTATGGGAAAAAAGGGTTGAATGATTATTCCACTTTATCCAAGGAAAATAAAAGACGAATAAGTATGGGTGTCTTGTTGAATGGAAAAAAAACAACAAAGAAACACAAACGTACCAATGGGTCAAGAAGCAAACGGGCGAAATACATGCTACTTTTAGAACATATGCAAATAATATGCATACTTGTAAGTATCCGTGCAAACACCTCTGTCTCTATATATGTATGTATAGTTTTGCATTTACACATATATAATGTATAGCGATTTCTTCAGTTATGTTCAGTTCAAATCAGTCTTGTAGGAAAGGAATATCTTTTTTTTTCTTCTGTTTCTTTTCTTTTGGTTGAGTTTTACTTGTACGCAAGAAAACGCTTATCCGGATGGAGTGAGTGCAAGTATTTCCTAACGCTACGCCGTTCAATTCAAATTATCGAAGATAGAAAAAGAATAGCATCTACATTTTCCTTCCTGATCTTGATAAATGGCTGAAGTACTGTCCGGTAATTTTTGTATCAAACATTTGACCAAAACTAACACGAATGATCCTGACGAAGGAGATCTGGCCAAACAGCCTGCTGACTCATGTACAGCCAAGATGCTACCCATGAAAATGTAAAGCCAATGGATCACGTAATTGAATCTAGATGAACAAATCCATCGATCCTGATCAAAGAGAAGGCATTTGATCGTATAGAAAATATTGCTGCCATAACACAGTACTGCGAAGTATCTGTTGTATTTTGGAACTTGAAAATGCCTACTGTGCCAATGACAAACGACACATTTGGAGTAGTATTTAAGTAATTCACCAAGAGGTTCCGACTGATAATTCAATATTTATGGACAACTATAAAAATTTTGGGGTCAAATGCACAAGCATTGTTGGACATTCTATCACTTGATTATCGAGGTGAGCTTCCAGAGACTATTTGCGTGAAAAATCCAGTTCTTCAATATAATTATTCTAATAACATTGCACAAAGATAACAATAAAGAAATTTACCGACAACAAGCGAACATAGATGGCGAATTACCTAATATTTAACCAACGGCTTTCTTGTAGCACATGAAAAGGCAAATTAATTAAACTTTTGAATTTATACGCACATTATAGTCAACAACAAAGAACCCAATCTAATCATTATAAACGAAGACAGGAAAATCTGTCAATTGATTAAACCATTCCAGCAGACAACTGAGTCAAATGAAAGAAATTGGAAGACTGAAAACCTTGCCAAAGAATAGTAAAGTATATTTAAGAATATGAAGGTGACAATAGAAATCATGTACACTGAATTATTTCCAATGATCCTGAAGGCCCTTGCAGAGGAAGCATGAATAGGAAATGCAGAATGGGTTGGGAAATGTCTGACTTGGAACTTATAAGAAAATAGCCCTGAGTTAGAATGCTGAGCAAAGTACTGAAGTTTTGACGATTGCTGTCACTTGATACTTTGCAAGAACCATTTGATAAAAACTAGAATATAAATTTAAAACTGTATGATGGATGAAAAAATGAGAAAAAAAGTATCAAAAAATGGATTAAATTCCTAAAGAAATAATTTCCCACTTCGATACGAGAAGCATGGCATTAGAACTTGATAAGCCGACATAAGCTAAAGTAAATCAAAAAGATGAATGAACAATTTTAACTGACCAAGGATCAAGGGTTAATCCATGATTTATATATATATCTGCATTTAGGAACTTCAAGGATAATCGAAATAGTGAATTGACAGGAATTCAACCAACGTGTCAAAAACGTGTAGAGCACGAAGGTGGCAATTCATAACAGAAAAAATAGCTGGGATTGGTACTAAGATTACTCACAAGAGAAATGTGGACCATAAGAAAATTATACCAGAAAGATCAAAAGCACTGACGGAAGTGTCTCAGCCTCGGGAAGTCCTGTGATTTCTTGGATTGCTAACATCACAATTGTCTTCACTCGAAAGAAAATCAATATGCAACAATGATCATTGGAATAGCGAGAGTAGTCCTAGAATGAATTAGAAGAATAAAAACTACTAAAGTATGTATGTCGATAAACTTTACTCAAAAGATTGATTATTCTGTTTGCAAAGCTATAATACTGCTTATATATATATATATATATATATATATATATATATATATATATATATATATATATATATATATATATATATATATATATATAGAGAGAGAGAGAGAGAGAGAGAGAGAGAGAGAGAGAGAGGGGGGGGAAACGTATTCATTTTTATATATTAATACATACATATAAGTATATATGTATACATTTACATACATATGTGTGTGCATAAGTGGTATACGAGTTTTAGGGCACTGACAATGATAATCTCATCAATTAGACCTAAAATGGGTTTAACACCAGTACCTGTTCTACAAAGTGTGTCAACGACCCAGCGTTTTGAAACAGACATTATACCTCTTGGCAAAACTACCCTTTTCCATTCACTATTCCCATTATTCAGGAGGCGTTTTATGGTGAAAATTCATAACGATGTTATCTTCTCATTTTGTGAATTTGGAAAATAGTTAAATTCAAACATGCTATGATTGCATCATTTTTCAAATTTTTGTAGCAGTAAAAAAAAATACCATGTCTAAATTGAGCAGAAATTAGATATTCGAACAGGATTCAATGAAGATGAGAGACACGTTGGTTCAGCTGTTCACAAAAATAAAGAATCCTCTTTGAATTGAGTCTTTCGAATTTTTTTTCGAAATGAGAAACCTTTCGTTTCCAAATAAATGAAGGGACAAAACTACTGTCCATAGAAATCCAATGAAGGTTAACAGATCAGCAATAGAATATGTCCCGCCTGCTCCAAATACAATCTTTCAATCGAAGGAAAAATCAACTCCAACTTCAAGTTCATACAACTGGCCCTATTTTTCCCTATAAAAAAAGAGTATTTATCTTTGTCGTCTCATACTGTGAAATAGTTTGAGGTCAACTTTGAGGTAACCTAATCGTAAACTCCCTACCTTAATGTAACAAAAATGCAACGTTTTATTTTCTTGTTCCCAATGAATACACGCGGGAAATTTCATCCAAATAAGAACTTTAGCATACTTTTGAACAAACAATAATTACAACTGGAATAATAGATTACACGTTCCAGACATTTTCATTGACACTTTCAGCATTTTTCAAAATCCCTTGGAAGTTGCAACAATAAACAAGAGTGAAATTCAAGAAGTACTCTGTTCCAACTCACGTTCGTTCGTTCCTCATATCCCCATGGCCACAAATTGATGTGATACATTTTGTTATAACTTGATTGTTTTTTTCAGTAATGCAAAGGTTTTTGAGACGACATTCATTGAGTGGAAGTGTTGACACTATTTCATATTTTTTTAGTTTTTCCTTTGTTTATTTCCTCTTTTTTATTTATTTCATTTAATTGACATCTAGAGAATACAGAGGAAATTGGCTTTCAAATGGTATTTCTATTTTTCATATCTATTTAATCAAATGTTCCCACCTCACAATTGTCTCCTGTCAACCAGCTTTCGACCCATTCCATCGGGGTTGACTCTATCACTTAATAAATGATGACAACTGTTTCTTTCATAAAACATTTCGAATCTACTTGATATGATATTTTACTAGATGAAACACACATCCAAATTGCATGCATATAGGGCCTTTTGAACACTAAGCTTAACAAATGGACAAGTACATCTATCTTTTAAAAAAAGCTGATTGTATCAAACTTGCATCGTTTCCATTTCATCAAAATCTCCGTTGAAGTCCTAGAAGATGTGAATAAAACATTGGAAATAAAATGCAAAGAACGTTGTTAGATTATCTGTAACATTGAAATATATGAAGCATTATCAATCATCAGAATGTTTTTTTTTTATCCTTCAATTCCATTTAAATTTGAGTGATATTTTTTATGGAAACTTGTACATATCAATCTCAAAGTTTTCAAGAATCATAAACAGAAAATGAGCCCCGAACAAGATGCATATCTTGATTGCCAAGTCTGCCTTTCGGGGCGAGGGCTGACTTATTCATTAGGCAACGAATATCACTCAGTTAGATTCAATGGATATTCTTTGTATAGATAAACTGATTAGCAATACCTTCACATCGCACAACAAGGGGAAAACAGGGCTCGCTCCGACGTATTCGCAACAGTAATCGTGGAGACAGGACCGATCCTCCGCTCTTACCGTATACAAGACCCCAAATCAAATCAATCTCGTGTCTCATCTTGCGTAGGGTAAATACGATCTACTTGCAGCACATATACTAAAAGTGGAATGATGAAAAGGACATGTATTTTATATAGTAAAAGTAGTCCCAATTTAAGGACATGTCATCAGAACTGAGAGGTGGGTTCAATTTTATTGACAAAAGAATAATTCAACAAGAATCAAACCTTTTATCATACATACAAGCGTTATAAATGATCTGTCGCAGTGATGAGCATTAACTTCTGTGTTAGAGTTGTATATGTTATACCAACTCAAATGATAGGTGTTTGAGATCGATTAAAATCTGAATTTCTGATGTTTTCTTTTCAATCCAATCAGATTATCCCATATTTCTTGAGATTGGTGTAACGTATTTTAGAATATACCACCCTCCATTTAGCAACACTTGCAATTAAATCAAGTTCAAGTTATATCAGGTGCTTTTTTTAAAATTCTGATATCATTCAATTGAGATATCATATTGAATTGATGAATTGCATAATGATTATGTAAATTCACTATTTGTTATCACACGAAACTATCATAGTTCAACCTCAAATGTTGGCCAACAAAATTGTGTAGTCATTGATAGGAATTCGAAATAGATTTGTTTAAAGATTGTTTTTGGAAACCCTAAAACTAATTTTAATGGTCATTTTACAATGTGTGTTTGTGGTAAGTTTTGTGTCAGGCTACCTGAAATATTCGCTATCATTCTGCAAAAGTCTGTCTATCCATGATAGCTAGACTTAGAAGTAGCCAGAGAATTGAACATCATACCTTCTGTGGCACTTGGTTGGACCCTGATCAGGTTTTTTGCTAGTTTTTGAAAATCATTCCTTGAATTGAGATTATTGCTATGGTTTCAATTTACAATAACAATCTTTGCTAAATCAGTATTAGTTCGTGTCTGGCAGCATTCTTGCTTTATCAGAAATGTATTATCTTACTGTAATTTACCAAATGTCATAAGAAATGCCGTTGGCCGATCTGTTAGCCACGCCAAATATGAGGTCAACTAAGATTGGCACTAACCCCTTGAGATTAAGAGCATTGATCCGCTCCCTATTGAAATAATGTACGATGAAGTTGATGACACCATTTCAGGGTTATCACTTCTTATTCTATTGGACATATTGTGCAGTTCAGAGAATTGTACTTTTGATACATGAAGCCTGAGCAAAAACAGCTGGATCTGCAACCAGAAGGATTTTACTTTTCTGTTTAACATTAGCTGATTTCCAGCTATATAATGTATAATTTCTTTGACAGCGATTTACTCAATTCATCTGCTCTAGCTAAACTCAAGATCTATGCCACAGCCAAGACCACTGTATTTCCTGGTGTTTTCAATTAGACACTCGGGCCTGTTTATTTTGCATATCAATCTTTGGGAATTAAAAAAAAAGTAAATGATAAAAATCGAATTCTCGTGTATCTATCAATCTAAATGATACCAAGTTGTATTCCATTTATTTGTGGATATAATCATATGAGTATCCCAGGTATGTATATATGTTACAATATGAAAACTGATGAAACTCTATAATCGAATATTCCATTTCATTATAAAACATTCTATTTTAAAAAATATCTTTTTAAAAATAACTTTTACGTGATTACATGTTTGGTCAAAAATAGGAGGATACAAAGTAACCTTTTTCCGACACCAGAAAAAACGATAGAAACATCTTCCGTTATTGTATTGAGAAGGTTAAATGTGGTCTTTTGGAACCCCACACAGATAGATAACCAGTCACAGTCATTTGATTAAAGAGACATTAGGAGAATGAAAGAGAAAGGGGGTCGATAAAAAGAGACGTAGTGAGAGGATCCTTACTGTGGAAGTAAGAAATACTGACGGTGAGTTTATTGCATGAGAAACAAAAGAGTGTAGGAGGCGGTATCTGGTGAAATAAAAGGGTAAGGTGATTCAGTAAAAGAAATAGCGAAAAAAAGAGAGATTCTTTCTTCTAAAAAAGAGACAAAAGGTAGGTCATCAGAGATTAAGAGGCACATAGAGAAGCAGAGATACCGTAGACGTATGGTCGACAGGCCGCCGGGGTTGATCGCTGATAATAGAAAAACATTGGACTCTTACTCACACTCCCTCTCTTTTGACAAAGTCTCTCTGTCTGTCTGTCTGTCTGTCTGTCTGTCTCTCTCTCTCTCTCTCTCTCTTTTATATTGTTTGGTTTCCAAACTATCAATGTATTTTTGGTCAGCCGAAGAAGAAAAATAAAAGTTCAACTCTGAATCCTGAAATGAGTCTTACCCTTTTTGCTCCCCTCATACTTCAGCTGCAGTGCTGCCAAGACTGTACATCGTCCGAATAAGACTTCACGCCATTATCTTTCATATATAGCCCCCATATACACAAAATGGTGCATTGTAACTAGTTTTATAGAATCAAAGTAAATCTGGAAAAACAGTTTTAAACCCCCATTAGGAGCCAAAGACTCATTTAAACTTTTCTGCAGTAACTATCTGGTAACTCTGATTGTAGCAATAGTTTCCAGTTAGAAAAAAAACATGCAACAAACATTTTCAACGAATTGATTGTAATTATTCTCTCTTTTGTATTCTTGCATTGTCTCATTTTATCGACATAAATTTAGGAACTCACCGAGTGTCATTAATTCATTTTTTCAAGCTTTCAATCAGCTGTATTGTAATCATTTACTATTTCATCTATCCATCAATCGATCCATCTATGTCTATGTTCTATCCATTCATATGTGCCACTTTTAATGTTCATAATTTTTCCAGAACTTTTAGAGTCTTTGTATTACTTTCGATCAAACTTATCAAAAATCTTAGCAGTGATTCAAATTTTATAACTACGCTTACAAAATTCTTCGATCCATGCATTATTGAAAAAAATACTGGGAAGTACCAGATTTGGAAAATGCTGTAATTATATTTTTGCTTAAAAACGTTTAGTAAATCCAGCATACAACTACAGACACGTGTTTTCAACATGTATAATTTGGAGAATTCGTGATATTTTTTAGAGAATGTATATACTTGAATTTTTGAGTGGTAGCATGGTGATAAACAAGCATGGTTTTCGTTTCTGGCATCCAGCTCTATCCGATTCGTTAGGAACTGTTCATGCTAAAAATGAATACTCGATAAGACGCTTTGAAGACATTTAGCAATCAGATTTCAGTAAGGATTCTGATAGTGTCTCAATCATAGATTACCTGTGAGAAGAGAAAATTTTCGAATATATAATGGCCTTTCAGAAAATTTGTTAAAAGATAAGAGAATAAGAAGACTTTGGGAGTACGTTTCTGATAGTTCCGTTGGGGTTTATTTTCGGCTTTGTTCCTAATACTTGTATTCTCTACAAGGAATCGAACTGTATTGCTGAAATGTTTCTGGGCAATGTAAGATTATCAGTTCGATGAAATAAATGTAAATAGTGCGGGAAGACTTTTAACGAGTTGGATCTGTTACAGTCTCCGTGGGATTCGAAATTGAATACAAGTGAATCTTGGGTTACAGGCAATGCAATAGAAAATAAAAGCTGCACATACACATGGGGAAATTAACTAGTACACATTAATCGAGAGAGGGGGTGTTAATTTATTTAACAATTCAATTTATTAAAAAAAAAATTTGGTCGTAGCTTAATCGATCTCCAGAATTAGTTGGAATTCTGGGAATATTTTATCAAAAATCCCATATGTTGTGGTAAGAATTTAAAAAACAATGATATGACCACTCTCGGAATATCATGGAGATGTATATCATGAAAATTCAATTGTTAAGAATTGACTAGTAAACTTAGGCATAGCTACTCATTCTGAGAAAAAGGCTTGAAAAGACTTGATCGATGCATTGAATGATTTTGAAAATTACGGAATTCTAATGTTTGATAAATCAGATAGGACGTGAGTATCATTAGCTAGGTCTTTTGCAGTGATAAAATCGCGAAAAACAAATTGATTTTTTTTCTCCTGGAGAATATTAAAATATTGAAACAGTGTACTATCATAGATCAATGATGTATGATTTAAGAATAACTCAAATCAAATCAGATCATCAAGGATAGGAAATGAATTTGAAGGGCAATTTTGTAAATTATCAGCTGTAAAATATAGAAGAATTTAGAAAAAAATTGATATATAAAATGTGCCTGGTGAATGAATATCTATACTGATAAGCTTGTAATGTTCTATACTTCTCGCTTCTTTATTACTAGAATTGATAAGTATTTCAATTTTGTATGTATATTTACAATGTAATTCAAACATGGAAATGCTCATAGAGGTATTTTTATCTAATAAATAGTTAAATACACCATCTCCCGTTCTTGTGATGATCTTCAGCCATTTTCAATGGAGTTACATTTACGAAAAACATAATTCTCTTTTGGAATACGAATATCTCCTTGTGTTTTTAGCCCATTTATCTGAAGTGTTTATGTTCATGATCTGTAAACAAATCTATCAACAACCAATTCATGTGAAAAGCTGATGTGCAACTTTAAATAATGAACAATAAACGTATGTATTGAACCTATGATTTTAAAACTGAGAATGTTTTGTTTGAATTTCTCATGAAAAAGCATTGATTTTCAAATTATTCATGGAATCTTTCTGTTGCTTACAACATTTCAGAAGAGTCCAAATAGACTTTCACGAATCAATATTTCAGACTGTTTCTCTATTTACAATATTTAAGAAGATCTTTTGTTTCGGGATTATGTAATGATTACTTATATTTACTATTCTTTACCACGCAAAGAACAACGAAAAAAATTTTTTAAATGTTTATTTTGATATTTTGTCTGTGTTCATGGTATATCTTATTTTCCAGCCTCATTACCTTACCGTAATTCATTAAATTTATGTCGTCCGTTCGTGTTATAAAAAAAAAATCCAAAAACGGGCACAGCTATGACCAACAAATTTTATGGTCACTAACAATACCCTGGAGCAGGTCTTCATAAAGAACACAAACATTGAAGTCCTTCTCAACCACAAGAAGAGATTAATTGCTATCCTCATTTTGCAACCGTTTGTTAAACAATATGAAGACAATGATTATCACTGAAGAGTGTTTTGCGTGAACTTCTGACAGAGAATTTGCTTATCAAAACATTCTGATACTCTTTCTAAAGCTTGCAAAAATTCAACCTAGTTCATAAAGGCATTTACAAATCAATATTTCAGACTGTTTTGTTTTTCCTTACATGATTCAAATTGATTTTATGCTTCTAGTTCGCGCTTTATGATAAACCATAGAACAGTAAAGTGTATTTATATCGTAATCATTGATTAACTGTGCGTCAGTTCCACATTATAATCCAATGAAGCGTATAAAATGTCGAAAAATATCTTTTGTTTGATTTTGATTTCAGATAAATATTATGAAATAATATTTGAGGTCTAAATTACCAAGCATTGTCTGGATAAGGTAATTAAAAATGGAATCGAAAATGAATAATGTAAAGAAATAAAGAAGAGGAAACGTAGAGGGTGTAAGGAGCATATTCTAAGGAATTTGCACAGTAAGCCAGCAAAGACCATAAAAGCAAACATCAGACGTAAACAGAAAAGAAGAAAGAAACATTTCATGTGATATAGACTAAAAATGTAAAGGTAGACGTATATGTCTTAATGTCACTCAAACAAAGTCTTACATAAAGGAATTGGAAATAAGCCATTAATTAAAGAAAGGAAATGTTGATGACGTCTGGAACGGGAATTAGTCTCAATTAATTCCATTTTACCAGATCAAAGAGAGCCTTCATTAAATATTTTCACCATATACTCCAAATGCCCTTGGCTGTCCTGCGTTTAAAGAAAAATATGAATTATCACAAAACGAATCTACCAAGCTACAAGAAAAGCATGGTCTTATGACATTTTCGGTGTTTCTTTCTCTTTCAAAATCTTTTTAGCTGAATTCAAAAGTGTCTCCGCTTTGATTAGGAAAATTGTACTCGTTTCGTCTGTTATCTTACCCATTTTGTTTGATATAATCCTAATTTGACGTAATGATAAGTTTAAGAAGCAAATGTCCAAAGTGGAAAGTAAAATTTATCTAAATTAACAAAAAACGATGCTTTTCTTCTATTAGAGCGTCCATATATCCGTGTCACATTTTCGTTACTGCTAAACTTTGATATAACCAAGACACGCTGAGGTGCCATTGTCATTGTTCTGGTATCATCTGACTGTAATTTTTCAATTACCGTGCAATTCGAACCATTGATGTCTTCTATTCGAAATTATAATGATATACTGGATGCTCTATAAGATATTCTTGGGGGAATGGTGCAGCAAATCAGTTATTAACTTGCCATACCAGCCAATAATTGAACAACCGTAGTTCAAAATTTGATGTTATGTATTGAAAGAAAAAATTCCATCGACGAATAAATAAGATTAGAACTTTAAAAAAAAATTTGACTTAGTACATCATTGTTTTTTTTTATGATTTTTTAAAACTTGAAACCATCTATTATAAAGTTAAAGAAATGTACAAATACATAGATTCAAGGTGTTATTCTATAAGTGTTAATAATACGTCCGTCATGTTAAAGTTCCAGAGAACAAAACATCCGAAAACATTTTCAGTAAAGGGTTTAGAAAAGCACTGATGCCAATTGTCATTCCTGTAGATGGAAGGATATGGCCAGGAGCAGTGGAACACAATAGCATTGATAATTTGATGAATATACGCACGTATAAATTTGGATAAAACTTTTTGTCACCTCTTGTGGGAACAGTTGTTCAACTCAACACATGATAAATTGCTAGAAACTCGATATTATATAAGATATAGCAACGTATGACTGTGGATCTATTTTACGTATATACTATAATCTCATCACAGAATATCTTAACAAATAAAGCAGGATCAAAATATAATTATCGATGTATCATTGAATAAGTAAGTTGATTCTATTATTATTACTTCGACTAGTTTTTTTTTTACTGATATTATCTTAGTCTTTAGATTGAGATTGATAAGATAAAAAGAAAACAACAATAAAAATAATCCTAATGAAAATTCACTTAAGCTACTTATCTAGTCAGCACGAGTTACTTATATGCCCATTGGTAAAAGTCTTTCTTAAGTAAATAATCTATGAAAACGTAAAAATTATGTGATCATAAAAGATATGTTTAGATTGGAAAACATCTTGGTAAATTTGAGAGAAAAGATGAATCATTCCTGACAGCACAACTGGACAGAAAACCAGTGTTTTACTCTGTAAACTCAATTTAAGACATCCCTAGTATAAACACAAAAATATATCTGTGACTGCTCATATAATATATATCTGTGGATGAGCAGGTCTAAAGCCACGTATGCCAAGTGGTCTGCATTTAATCAACCCTGAGAATGGTCATAAAATATACCTATCATAAAAAATTAAAAACTACCTATGAACACTTAGGTGCATTACCATGTTAATATACTTACATTAAACCAAAATCTATTATTGTACCGAAATTGGTTCGAAAATCTGACTTTCGGCATCAATGAGTTAGATGCGCAATTTTTTCACATGATGAAATTTTTCAAAAAATCACATGTTCTTATACGACTACATCAGTTCCTGCTCTTGGCTAATCATTCATGAGTAGCACACAACACACACACTCACACAAACACACAGACACACACACACATGCACGCACAGAAACACATACAAAAACACACATACGCAAGCACACACACAAAGCAGATTAAAGATGAATATTAGTTCAATCTCAAATGCAAGTTCCCACACATCAAATGACTCCGTAATTTCTTTTTTTTTTAACTAGAATCTAATCTCTTTGAAATTTCATGATAGAGAAAAAGACTTGACGAAAAAAAAAAGAAAGAAAAGATGCCAACGCTTCTGATATCTCATTCCTCAAACTTATTAACATTCCTTTACGTTCAGGGTGCGAAGAGGCGAATGAAGGGGAGACACTCATTTTTTTATCACGCCTATGTAACAAAAGCTAGCTAATCAAGTGCTTGTTGGTTATTCTTGGATTTTCTTACTGAAGCCATACATATATAATCTTCCTCACAGACGTGTTTCTTTCGCACTTCACTGCCTTACCACGGGTCGTGTGTTTTTATTTCGCTAACAGGTGCCTTTCTTTCGTATTTTGTATTTGATTCTACACAATCTACATAAATCCCGTGATTTGGTTTGAATGCAAGAAGAGAGTAGGAGGATTGAGCACACATCAAATACGTCATCGAAATTGATACATGCATCTAATGTTACTGTGAAGACAAGTGTAACTACTTGTACAGGAAATTACTTTCCTCCAAAATTGATTGTATTGTAAAAGATATATCTAGATGCCCATGAAAAAATCATAGTAATGCAGCCAGTGGTCTGGATTTGGAGAAGTTTTTTGAAATAAAATAAATTACAAGCTGAAAAAAAAAAATGAAATACTCCGAAAAATATCATGTGATTACATGGAAGAAATAACAGAAGTCGCGGTCAACGTTGTATTTAACTCCCCTGATTATTTTTTTCTGTATAATAAGCTCACACAAATCTTATGAGAGAAATTTGATCATAATATGCAAATAATAAAGGTAAATTAGCCGTTATATAGGATAAATAGATGGTGACGACAGTGATTTCGCTTCAGGTAAATATTCAGCGCCAAACACCCAGAATCCTCATATGATATTCCAGACGTTACAAGATATTACTATAATATTGATGGCTGAAAACTTATCTTATTTTTCTTTCAGATATAATCAGTCAAAATATTATCACCACTATTTTTCGGTGTAAATCTTGACTTTATTTGGCTTCCAAACTTCACCCATCCACAATATGGATACAAAGTTAGATTTATGAACATGTCCATTAAAAAAAATCCCCTGCTACACATGAATGACTCGACCAAATAAGACAGTGAAAATGGTCAGCAGGAAAACCAACACTGGATGGAAAGACTTGCCTTTATGCTTGAGGAACATTGACCGAGAACATTCTGAACTGAAACAATTAGGATCAATGAGCTAGTGTAATATGGGGAAATTAATAACATAAATCAACTTGATGTATGCAGAAGAATTAGTCGCCATGATATTCAATGTTTGCAAAATGAATACGTTGAGCAACAAAAAGGAAACACCAGAGCAACCGACTTGACTAGAACAATATAAACCTCTCTGCACCGTTGTCAATATCTGTTTTTGCCTCTATTCTGACCGAAAATAATTACAGCAACTTTTTGTATTACGTGTATGATATTTTCATTCGTAGTTATATATGACTTCTAAGTTCAGCTCTGTTGGTTAGATATTCACCTTTCAATCACATGGACATAATTTCAAATCAGAGTTAGGCATATACTGATCTGATGTATAGGCTTGCATTAACGCGACACAGTACAAAAACAGACAGGAGATGGTTCTCTTGAATGTAACGAAGTTTTATTTTCTTTCCTTGTTACGTAAAGAAAAACAAAAGTTGACGTCAAGTCTGACAAAATAACATATTACATCAAAAGGAAAAATATTAAATTCAGAACGAAACAATAAAATGATTCGTCATGTGATGAATTGGAACAAAAACTAGCTGTTTCGAAATGGGGAGGGGTAACAAGCTAAAATAAAATTCAAGAATTGGTGAATAGTAAAAAGAATTCAAACCATCAATATTATAACTTGTCAAATGATTTTATAGTTGTTATTCGTCATATAAACATATTTTAACTTGTTTACGTGTTTCGGTTGATTAAATATAAAGCAATACCTACAACGGTGTCAGAATATTCTTTACATACGCTAAATTATAAAAGATGTTGGATCGAATGTAATTTGGAAACTTGAATAGAAACGGTTTGTTGAATAAACAACTGAATCCACAATATATTATGTCATCGAATGAACCAAGAAACTTTTTGCTCTCAGAGGAACAAACAAAAGTTGATTACTTTGAATCAGCATAAATGTTCTCGTGGAAATCATTTAGTAATACAAAATCCCATTCAATGGAACATATACTATCACGTTCTATATATCGTGAATGGAGTGTTAAAATTTGTCAATCAAGCCGTAAAATTTAAAGAATCATCACAAAATGCTACGCCAAAAATCGTTAAGCAGATAAAATACACATATACATTATTAAAAAAAATTTCGAGTGATGCTGAAATAAAGATTATCATCAGCATTGAATGAGGAAAAAAGGGAAAACTTACTGTACTATATAGTATTCCTTACTTGACTCTCTATCACGAGAAAAATGTCCTTCAGTCAACCTGTGAATTTGAAAAAAGAGATTTAGTATGCTAATAATAGAGCTATTTTGCTTTAGAAAGTCACGTGAATGCTATTGTTAACAGTTGCAAAGCATATTTGAAATTAGCGTCTGTGGAACATGTAATGAATGCTTTAACCTTTTAACAGATGAGCGTTTACTGTACTGGTCAGAATCAGAGAACGATTCATCTGAATCAGTTTTTTTTCTGTTAGTAGTAATTGCCACAAATCTGTATATATATTCGATGCAAAAGAAAACTTTTTTATAATCTAAAATGGTTATGGAAAAAGGATATTCAAGACAATTTTTGGTTGAAAAAACATACTGTGCAGAAAAGAAGGAAACGCATGTATAATATAATTTTTATGATTGAGTTTACAAAATAAAAATTGAATATTTATCGGAAATTTAACTAAAAACAATTATCATGGAGTAGAGACACTTTTATTAACATCAACCCCAGCTCACTGACGCCAACGGGATATGATAATTCTATTTCACAGATCTGGTTCTATTATTTCCATTTGTTTTCCAGTTTTCACATAAATCAATTACAAAAGAGTTTGGTTCCTGGAGCTTGTCTCCTTTTATCTTCCACACATATTCGATTGGATTCAATTTGACACTTTGTGCAGGACATATCATGACTTCAGTTTTGTCTTCTTAAAAAATATCCGTTGATTAAGTAGTGTGACGAGGGACGTTTGCTTGCGTGAATATGGAAAGCTGGCTGCGTGGCTGGTTAGGAGATGATTGTAGGGAAAGGATGATATGTTGCTTCACGATGTGTAGAATTCACTGTCCATTGATTCTCCCGATAGGCACAACACATTCGGATGAGAATAACCCCATACCATGACACTTCCTCCTCTAAACTTAGTAGACTTTTTCAAACACTTTTGATCTCGTTAGTCGCTTGTGCGATGTCAAACAAACTGTCTGCCGTTAGATCCAGCTTAATTGAATTTGCTTTAATTGATTAAATTAACTTTAACCCAATCACCATCCAGCCAAACAACGTTTTCTCTGCAAGGCTATACTTCTTTTTGATGATAGTTTTAGTGACTGGAGAAGAAGCTTTTAATTTTACTCAATCGCCTGGTCACTGTACAGCAGCGTATCCCCTTGTGGAGATCCAGTTTGATTTGCTTGAACTTTGCACTTACAGCAATGCAGAAGGGATATTCGTAGCATGTGGTCTGAATACTACGTCCTCAGATAGGGAAAGAGACAAGCAATCTACCATCATCTTTACAGTTCGTTGTCAGGGATCTGCAGTCACTTTGACTCGGTCTGGTATGTCCGGTACCTGACGCAACATTGATAGAACAAGTCCATTATCTGAAAGCTGGTGAAAATAAACTGTTTTGTTTTTTCGGAATGTTCCTTTTCCTTGTTAAAACTCCCAGTTGAAAATTTAGTGTGCATTAGGAAAGTGCCAAGAGCTATGGTTGTTATAACTTCTACGATGCTTTTGTAATAATTATTTATAAGAACTGCATTCAAATAAACCATTTACTACTTTTCACCAGAGCCAAATAAATCATTTGGAATCATGGTATATTGATGAAATCATGATAACTCTAAAGCACGCACAAAGACAAATGATCAATTACATATTTGTTAAGCTTATTTGGAGAATAACACTGTACCTTTGAGATTTTCAAACCACATCAAATGATTTGTACGCGTAATCAAGATAAGCTTAATATGTACTCTCTGAATAAGATTATTCACTACCACACATACCGATATATATATATATATATATATATATATATATATATATATATAATATATATATATATATATATGTATGTATGTATATATATATATGTATGTATATATATATATATATATATATGTGTGTGTGTGTGTGTATCTTTGTGTTTGTGCTTGTGTGTGCGTATTTTTACGTATGAAATTGAAAATTGAAAATTAAATATATGATTTGGTAAGATGATTATGAATTGCATTATATTATATTGAGACTCCTATTTGAAATTATCTTCCGTTATTGCACGGAGATATTATCACTTGGCCGGGACATCGAAAATAGAACAAACAGTTGATGAGTAATGGGTTTAAAACAGTTATCCTGGCAACTGAATCACCAACAACTGTTTAACTTAAAGGCATGAGTAACGGTACGCTAAATCAGTACCCTACTGGCTATGGGTTCGATTCCTGGGGCAGACCCATTTCCATTACCAGTTCATTCTGTTTATATCATCCAAGACCATTTCAAATGATATAGTCAATATCACATATATATTTATGATATACAAGATGAATTATCGTATCCGTAGCTCAAGACATATTCCTTAGCCAAGATCTAAGTTTCACTGTCTGAAGTTCTTCATTGTATTAGTTGATTTTGATACGTTAAATAAACGTGTTTTTCACCATCAGTATACAGGCTTGATAATTTATCCACGAATATATATTTATAATTACTCTCATCCATAACATTTCTGTTCAGTTTAAATCATCATCATCATCATCATCATCATCGTCATCGTCCTCATCATCATCATCATCATCAGTCTTTGAACGTCCGTCGTTGGACACAGACCTTCCCTAGGATTTGCCACACTTTTCTATCATGGGCGTCACGAAGTAAAGTACTTCCTGAACTTGTCTAGCTCGTCTCTTCATCTAATATTCTGCCGGCCTCGGTTGTGCATGTGATCTCGGGGGATCCATGTCGTGAGTAGTGATGTCCATCGGTTGTCTGCCATTCTTGCAACAAGGCCAGCACACCACCATTTGAGATTTATATGGATTCCATGATGTCCCTGACTCTTGTCTTTTCTCAGATGTACTGTGCTGTCTTGTGGTCTCTCCGTGTGAGTCCTAGCATCTTTCTTTCATGTGCACGTTGCATGGTTCTCAATTTACGGGTCTATCTCTAGGTTAGGTTCCATGTTTCATCTCCATAAGTGACTATCGGGAGGATGCATTGGTTACACACTTTTCTCTTTAGAATGAGATCTTCTTATTTTTGAAGGTTGATCTAGCTCTGCCAAAGGCTTGCCATCTTAGTTTGATTCTTCACTTGATTTCTTCTTCTTTTGAGGGTCTTAGTTCAAATAACCATAGATCAAGAATCGAAAGTGAGACAAGATGTGCAAAAAGCAAACAGACGAATATAAATTTTATATTTCGGAGAGGAGAATATCAATTTGTTTTTTCCAAAATTCACACTTTTCCTTAGTTTAGTCTAATTGTTCTGATGAGTAATTAGTTCCAACATATAACAGAACCATTGTTATAATCCTGATACATTTATGTCCTCAGGAATTAGGTCCATGGTCAATATTTTTCCATCAAACAAGTTTTTTTCTGCATATTGTATTAAGATGTTTGATTGAATAGAATATAAAATCTGTCAATCCAAGCAAGGTTAATCATCGGCAAGAAAGTTTGGCAGCTGCAAATAAAATAACCTTGAGAAACGTGCATGTGCAAAATGTCACTATCAGTCGGATATGCCAATTTCAAGAATCCATTATGCATAAAACCCTGCAAAAGTGTCAGACGGTGAGATTAAGTAAAAAGGTAAGTGAACATATCGAGTGAATGACCTGCAATATGGAGCGAATCAGCCGTTTGGCAAGAAGAGTGAAAGAAGAGAAACAAATGTTGATTAAATAAGATAAAGCAAAATATAAAGACGATTTATTCCCACGAGAAAAAAAGCAACAGGTGACTGCAGTTAAAAGTACAAATTATTTTCATTCTCGCGGAGGAAGTAACTCAGAAGATGCGCAAGCAGAGGACTAGTTGAAGTCAGGTGAAATGCTTTGGGCATGGGAAAACCTGAGGGGAATCAAAAGTCATGTTGGAAGAATTCATCAGTCGGTGTCCCGAGGAGAAAAATATAGTATGACGTACTGATTCAAGCAGATGAGGATGGACAAGGTATGGGTGCCCACTGCAGGGAATAAAATGTATGAAATGGTTGCCAAAAAGTCTGAAATATCTTGAAATATATTCAAAGTCCTTATACAGAATCAAAACTAGCGGAATATCGAAAAAGATTAAAAACAATGCAATGAATATAAAACCAAATATTTAAACCACACACACACACACACGCACACACACACACACACACATATTTATATATACATGAATACATACACACACACTCACACACACACACACACACTGCAAAAAAATACACATACGCACACGGAAAGATTTTGAGACAAAATGTACTTAAAGATTCCTGATCAATGATATCAACTGCCTAACGATGTTGGGAATGTTTGCTTATACTTATGTTATTCTACCAATCCTCTCTCTTTCTCATATATATATATATATATATATATATATATATATATATATATATATATATATATATTCGTGGAAAGGATAGAAATATACAAATTAGCACACATAAGGTCTTTAAGTCAGAGCCCTGAGTCAGAAAAGTGTTTCTTGTTCACATCTCTTCCAAATCGATGCATGAAGAGAACATCAGTATCATAATATGTGGTATTCATAAATCGATGCATGAAGAGAACATCAGTATCATAATATGTGGTATTCATATTGATATTGGCTGATTGAGAATTACGATCCCATAAGCTGCTTCATAAATTAGTCTTCTTCCCAAGAGAGAGATGTCATATTTACCGGCATATAAGAAGCATATTTCACCTAAGGCATTTCGGGATTATTACTAATTCTGCCCTATCTCAACTCACTAGCTGTACATTTTCTATAACTTCAAATTATTGAAAGCACAGGATATCGTCATACACATTTTGTTCTCTCTCGGGAAATATGTTGATGTCGACTGAAGTACTAAAAGGTACATTTATTATACTCACTGCTTTCAATACGTTAAAATACAATTTTGTATACAATATACATCTTTGATATCTATGTATTTATGTTTCTATCAACATCATCTTCTTCCCTCTCTTCAACTTCTATCCCTCTTCCTCTCTCTACATATATATCTAATTTCCCAACTCTTACATTACTGACTGATCTTTTTTCGACCTTGAGATCGGTCGAATTATTGGATAGATAGAAGGAGACGATTTGATGATCTTCATTCCATAGTTTTTTTTTCCACAAAAACATCGCTTGACTTTTTTTTCTTTAAAATGTGTGTGATTTGTGTATCTTTACGATTTACAAAGACGGATTCATCCATTATTAAATATGCAAATGACAATCTATTTATAATGAGATTTAGTATTATTGATGTTAATCGTAAAAAAAAAAAATTCAAAGAAAAGGGGAAACAATTCTTAGGCATGATCGAATGTGAACAGACATCCGTTATCCCAAATCATTGTCGTATACTCATATATTTTTTCAAAAATCTTGTACACTATACATATGGCAAATACTGTTTCCCACAGAAACTAAATTCTAAATTCAAAATAGATTTTTTTTAAATCCATAAAAATTCCAACATTGCACTTATTTTAGAAAAAAAATCCGCCAAGTTTTCTATAAAAAAATGAAATTTGAAACAAAGGCCTTGAATTGTCTTCCATTATTCCATTATTCAGGGAATTCAGAATCGACAAACAATATGTCGAGCAAATGACCAGTAATTAATCAGAGATCCTGGAAATTGACAGACAACCCTCCCATAAGTGTGTGTGAGTGTGTGTGTGTGTGTGTGTGTGTGTGTGTGTGTATATATATATATATATATATATATATATATATATGTATATATATATATATATATATATATATATATATATATATATATATATATATATATATATATATATATATATATATATTCACAAACAGATTAACAGGTGGATGAAAAATCAACCGTGCTCTTTAGCAGGCTTAAGGAGTGGCTATACAGCAATAAACCATCAATATACAATGAATGAATTATTCACAAAGTCGTTATAATACATTGAGCCGCTCCGGTTAGACTTTGTAGATCATGACTAAGTATTTGCCTCAGGAGAAGATACGACAGTTGTCAACTCAATATAAGGCCTGGCCGTCAACGATAATTACATACAATTCATTCCGAACACATCTGAGAATGGCATTGCAATTAGTACATTATGTAAGGATAAAAAACATCGATAAAAGAATCATGCATTGGAAACAATGGGAGGAAATGAGAATAAACATAGAGAATATTTGAATCACTGATTATTCGCCAATGAAGTTTCAATGTCATCAGAGGTATCGGAAGAATTGCAAATCATGATGACTGAACTTGAGAGGGATAGACAAAAAAAGTTGGGTTACGATAAACGAGACGACTTGAAATAATAATGTTCAAAGATGAAGTCCCGTATAAGATCATGAAAATAGAGGGTAAAGATCGAGAGATAGATGACGAATACATTTACTTAGGTCAGAAATAATGTTGAACAAAAACCATGAAAGCGGGATAAAACAGAGTATGAGAGCAATTTGAATGAATAGAGAGATGCTGAAGAGCATCTTATCAATGTGTTAAAACATTACATCATCCTCATCATCCTCATCATCATCATCATCATCATCATCATCATCATCAGTCTTGTAACGTCCATCGGTGGACATAAACCTTCCCCAGGAATTGCCACACTTGTCTATCATGGGCGTCGTAGAGTCAGTACTTCCTGAACTTGTCTAGCTCGTCTCTATTGAATTTATAATTTCAGCTATGACTTTTGGATGCTACACTTTGAACTTTGAATCCCTAATTGTCATGGACCGAGCAATGCTCGGGATCCCTAAAAGAGAGAAACTATACCAATTTTGGTAAAGCTTTTTTGGTAGGGTTTTTGTGTGTATGAGCTTTGAAAAAAATGAAAAATTAAAATCCAATAGAGTAAAACACAGCATCAACAAAAAAGTAGATGTAGAAAAATCATCTGATATAAACTGTCATGCAATGTACAATTGATGACTGACATAGAGAAAATTGTTGTCAAAGTGTTAAAAACCCTTCATCCCCGAGCAACCAACTTTGAACCTAGAACCATCAGAATCTGATGGTCCTAGGTTCAATCCCAGTGTGAGACAATATAATACTACTAATGCTTAGAGGGGAGTGCTGTCAATACACCCCTGTCGGTTAAATAACTGGTTCGGTTCGTTTCTTCCCCAAACCTACCAGATGATACCTGATGAAGGCCGTAGAGTACAACGGCCGAAACGATGTATGAAAAATAAACATGATGAGGATGGTCTGAATATTAATAGACTTGATAATAATACCTCATCTCAAAAATTCAGAGATATACCCTTTATATAGATATACAGATATCAAATACCCCAGCTGTCTCATTGTTATCGTTACCATAGATAATAGTAGTAACATTTTTACTATTGTCATTATTATACATGATATCAATCACCAGGACATTTCAGAATAACTCAATGATCTTCCCATTACTATCTTATCATATTGGTGCACATCCCCCGAAAATTTAAATAGAATTTAGCGTAAACAACAAGGGTCAAATAAAAGTGAACCCTAACACTTAGTCGCAGATAAAAATAGGTAAATAATTCCTTAGAGGAAACGTATCACCACAAACTGATGGAATAACAACACACTGAAAAAAAAGTTTCTAAAACACCCCCATGAATGTTTAAGAACCAGACAGGAATCCACATCCCCTATGAGATCAGATATTAACAGCTAGTAAAGAAATTACAAAAGAAATATAAATGTAATGAAAAGCA
>OY735198.1:25818180-25828180 GCA_963457665.1 Thysanoteuthis rhombus
AATCACACTAAATTGACAAGATGAAAATCTCGACTTTCAAGAAAAAGGAAATGCTGCTCGTCTTATAAGGAAGATGCATCCTACCATTAGTCACATATGCATTTGAAACATGGAACTTAATCAAAATACTGAACCTCACACTGAGAAACGTGCAACATGCCATGAGATATTTGTGCTCAACCTCACACGGAGATGAAAGAAAAGGCAGAAGTCGGAGATAGAGCAACAGTTAAAAACCTAACACAGCAATATATATATATATATATATATATATATATATATATATATATATATATATATATATATATATATATATAATATATATATATATATATATATATATATATATATATATATATATATTATATATATATATATATATATATATATATATATATATATATATATACAGTTAATTTAACAATCCTGAGCTCAAGTGATGTAGTTGGCATGTTTTGTCATGCACAATTGAATATAGGAATATTTTTCTAACAGATTTGTTTACAATGATTGCAAACTATTCTAGACGACTGAAACAGACATTGATAGCTACGGATGATGCCACCCAACGAACTGAATCAACTGTTCAGGTAGCCCAATATATGTTAGGTAGTTTGTTTTCTCTCCAAATAGCCCAAAAGCTTCATTCCTTATAATGATTACATTTAAAATAATGAAATAACGTTGTTGGATAATGCCCCTATCTGGAAACTTATCATGTAAATTTTGTAATGGGAAGTATCACTATTCAAAAAATAAATTAAAATATAAGGAAATATGAGAAAAAAGTAAAACATAACTACCAGAAGTCAGATGTTATTACAAGGATTACAAACATAGACACATGCACACACATGGATGCATCCACCTACACTCTCATACGGATACACACTCACACACAGACTTGGTGTGAGACACGGGAAGTAATTGATTGGTTGATAGGTGTATCCTTTTTATCTGGTTCCCCGTGATTTTCATGAGAACGAATACGCATGCATGTTTGTGAGGACGTGCTGTATGATCCAGAGGGATTTTATTTTACAAGCATTTGGTTCGATCTGATATTCAAATGTGAAAGTGTGAAGCCAAAACTGATGATTCAATCGATTGAACGGTCAGTGTCTATGTAAATCGCGGAAATCGCTGGGGATCTTTCAAAAATCAAATATATGAAATTATGATCCAAAGTAGGGATGAACAGCATTGGATCAGCGTGGAAACATCAAAATATTCCCCTTATTTCATAATAACTTTTTGTTTGCTTCATTTTTCATTCATTGAATATTTGCTCATTTTTCTATGTTGAATATCTTAAACAATTTCTCCATGATAAACTCTCTTTAAAATTGTAAACTAAGAATTGCAAACAAGTTTGTTTTATTCCATTTTTACTTCGTCATGTTACAACAAACATTGCGATCTCAGCATGTTATTATATCGATCCCAAATTAGCTTGGGACGTTCTTCATTCCGTTATGATATTGGAAGTCGATACATTATAAATAGATTTCAAAGCTGCTATGGTTGAAATAAACAGCAAACAACCAAATTGAAATATCGAGAATTTAAATTCAATTAGAAATAACAGAACAAACAAATGCAGAAGAAACAAAAGGAATATTATCTGGTTGCTTTCAAGAGGGCCTATTCATAGAATGCTTGCAATCGGAGGAGGATATTTATAATCAGATTTCCAAGCATGAATGGATTCTCGTTGTGTGCATTCCATTAGTTCCACCAGGGAAATGTTGGGTCCGGATTATGAGAACAGATAAGTTAACTGATTTGTCTTTAGGGGGATGCCTTTTTTATGTATGAGAGTAGAGCAATTTATTGTATATTCTTATACTTATTTCAAATGATAGGATAAAGCAGTCGTGAATAAGAACGTGAATATATCGTAGAAATACGAAGGTAGATCAATTGATCCATAGCATGGCAGTTATTAGCTGAATATTGGACTGAAATATATTCGCAGCATGATATTCAATGCATGTAATTACATAGAAAGATTGGGTTAAGGGGATTGTATTGGATGATAAATATTTGTGCTGCGTATCAAATGGTGTTTCCATCATTTGACTATGGACTCATTGATGTACTTCGTATACATTTTCGAAGGAATATTTATCATCTCTCTCTTTCTTTTTCTTACTCTCTTTATCCCCCCCCTCTCTCTCTCTCTCTCTCTCTCTCTCTCTATATATATATATATATATATATATATATATATATATATATATATATATATATATATATATATATATATATATATATAGTCCAAAATTCTCAAACTCTAAACGCTAAGCATCACATTTTTTCCCCAAAATTGTTTCGTGTCACTTCAGTAACTCATCTTCTAACATCTGTCAATGCAATTCATGCAACATTCTAGTGTTTTCCTTCTATTTTATCTATACTTTTTCGTAATGATACCATGTGTATTCTACATCTTGTTTGGGCCATTAGCCGTTTACCATGTGACCGTTCAAGGGATTTAAAAAAGAAAACAGTTATTTCAGCATGCCCAGTGGCGATGTTGAGCCAACACCATCTCCCTTCTAGTAATGTTTCACAATATAACTTATGCCAAATATTGCAATTCGATATTTCATTCAGCATATCGTCTTTATGTATTGTTTATGGATATGATACAATAGGTTATTATTTCTTTTTCATATATATACATATATATATATATATATATATATATATATATATATATATAGAGAGAGAGAGAGAGAGAGAGAGAGAGAGAGAGAGAGAGAGAGAGACAGAGACAGAGACAGAGAGAGAGAGACAGAGGGGGGAAAGGGGGAAAGAAGGGGAGATATTCTCCGGTGAATATGAAAGATTTTCTTTTAAGTTTTTGTGTTGATTTTTTTGGGGGGGGGAGGTCATTACGAATTTCTATCAGATGATCTAATTTTGTACTTATATTCCCCAACTATTTTAAAGTCTTTATCCAAAATTCTCATATAATTATTTGCGTGCATGCACACGAATATATATGTGCGTGTGTGCGTATACATATATATATATATTTGTGTGTGTGTGTGTGTGTGTGTGTGTGTGTGTGTTTATATATACGCATATATCAGCTTGCAAATAAATTTACAGTATAATTCTATTTAGGGATGAACTCATATTTCTTTTTTCGAAGTATTCAACCATTTTCATCAATAACAGGGATTACTTTGCGGTACCAAACAAATGTGTTTGCATGGTTATTGAGAGGTAGCAACTGGATGCAATCGATTTTCTCCTATTTTGTGTGAAATTCTCGCTATTCATTTTTTCCAAAAGTCCATGGGATAAAGTATTCTTCAATCGGAGATTTGTTGGGATTATCATAGATATTTTTAGACGTGACTGACTTACGATCAATCTGTGAAGAATTTCAGTCAATTACAAAACTAATTTGATGGATTTACCTATGCATACATGTTTGTTCATTTATCAGAGTATATGTATACATACTTTATGTTCGTTTTTAAGCAGATTTCCGAAAAGTTCTGCTATGCACAAGAAACACAGAGACAGGGTGTGGTGTCCCATCAGAGGAGTGACGCCATGACAACTGTCTGATTTAAAGAAATATTTGAACAATGTATTTTTTACTTCGATGAATTAAAATTGGCTTGGCTTTGTTAACTCTGGGGTGATTTGCAATAATGTGACTTGTTTTACACAGACGCTGACTTCATAATTACATATATTCTTCATAACTTTTACACAGAGTCAAATCATTATTTTGGCATCCAAAAAAAGACATTTCATTCGGGAAATAATCTAAATTATAGCCATTCAAAGTTTTAGTTAGGAGAAAAGATTTGTCTGAGTGAAGTAAGCGTTCGATGAATTAGAAGTTCGCTTATTTACTGCACTTAACAAATAATGTTCAGGCGTTCCAACAGCAGTTTGGTTGCCTGTTGTCCTATTTTTGACCTTATCTTACAATAATAAAAATAATGATAATAATGATAATAATAATAATGATAAGAATAACAACAACAACAACAATAATAATAATAATATCAATAATAATAATTATAATAATAATAATAATAATGATAATAATAATGATGATGATGATGAATTTTTTGGCACAGTCCGAGTTTCATGGTCAAGAAATATACCATGATTTAATCAGAAAAATACAAAATAGAAAATAAATAATTCTGACACAAAACAGAATGCTGATTAATCAGCTGAAAATGAGTCAAAAACAGTAAGTAAGACATCGGTGGAAATAACTAAGAAATTGTTTAGAATGGAAATGCAAAATAAAAGTGACGACAATGGATAAGACTCATTCAAATTCTATTTTTGCCGATTGAAAAAGTACTCAAAGTAATGGAGGAAGCAATAGGAATTCAACCATGATAACGTTTTAAATTCAAAGCCTGGAGTTAATGTTGAGTGCCGTTGACGAAGAACGCTGGACAATGAAATTAGGACATTGTCGATCTCCCTAATGATTTACATGTTTGCTCTGAATTTTGAATGTCGTTTAGAAGATAAACTGAAAGGTCCATGTGTTCATTAGAGTCAAAATTTATACATTTATTGATCTAATACATTTTAAAAAACATCATTAAATTCAAAACAGATTGTTGTTCCTTATTCGAAGTATGCATATATATATATATATATATATATATATATATATATATATATATATATATATATATATATATATATATATATATATATATATATCCTTCTCTCTTTCTATTTATTTATTTATCTATCTAACTATCAATCCGTCTATGAAAGACTGCTCTCTATAAAGAGAATTGGGAGAGGAGAAATTATGACTTTTTTAGGCAATAAGAATACAATTTTCATGTAACCTCTCCTAAAATTAATGAACATGGATCGGAGTTTGCAAAGTTTACTATTTTATAAAGGCTGAATATATCACGCTTAAAACTTCAAACGTAAAATATGCACTGAACCCAATAATTAATAGTCGGTCAATGGTAAATAAGTAACCCTAAAAGTACCATCTTTGCGACATTTGTGGTACGTTTAAAACTAGCACTTACTAAAAAAACCTTTCGATAGTCAACTTACTTAGAATTAGTAGGACAATGTATGCTGTGAAATGAGAAACATCAAAAAAGGTCTCTAGGAAGAATAGTTTTGATATTTACGAATGAATCCCTTTTTCTATGTATGTATGTATGTATTGGAGAAATGACAAATTTTAACTCTTACCAGAAGTACGATTTCTTGTCTTATAACATTTCAACCTCCTGGGAAAAAATTAAACTAATCTTGGCATATTTCGAGAAAAAATCGCCCATAAATTTTATGCTAACGAAAGGTTATGTGTATCTATGGATGTACGTATACATGTAGTCAAGAAGATCTCTAAAATACTTGATATCCTGGGGAGAGGACAGGTTCTGGAATCAGGAGTGACACCCTTTGCCACAACGCTCTGGATGACACCAATGCCAGGACAACTTTTCTTATGCTAATATAAACCTGATAGTGCACATCTCATTGTTTCGTAACGGATCTCTAATTCATAATGCCAAAACGCTGTCCGTGAGAAGTAATATTTGGAAACACTATTTTCAGAAGTACGTTTAAGGGAAGGACGAATGCAAATGCACACAAACATTCAAACACACATGCACACACACACACACACACATAGACACTTATATATATATATATATATATATATATATATATATATATATATATATCCTGAGCCATTATGAAACCTCTGTTGGACGATTGCGTCAACCTATACCATGTCCTACAGGAGAAATATTTAATCCCTCTATCTTATGATCTCTTATTACGCTTACCGTCTCATTTGCACGGATCATTCAGTTTCTTTCTCTATCTGCTGTCATCTCTTGCAAATCGCACATCTATTCACACACACACACACACACACAAACATATATATGTATATATATATATATATATATATATACATATATATATATATATATATATATATATATATATATATATATATATATATATATATATATATATATATATATATATATATTCTCCTTTCTCGGAAAATTGATATTAAACAATCTTTTTATACCTATGTGGCCTTCTACCAAACCTTTTTTTCGTAAATAGATGAAGTATTCATATACACATACACCTTTATAACCGCATCCACTTTAATCGAGATTCGTTTGCGTAAGAATGGGATGTCTGTATGGGAATGAAAGACAGATAGAAAGAAAAACATTCACTGGTGTTTGTGTCAAAAATAGAATGTAACTCAAAAAGGGAGAGAAGAGAATTAGAAATAAACTTGCATCTGAGGAACAAGAGGGAAAAAAACGTATTTTACTTCCTGTTCATTCCAGGCTATTTCTGACGTTTTTGCAACGCAGTTGTCTGGAGACCAAATAAATATTTGACATATAAATCACCGGTCTTTAAACATAATGGCATTTATTTCTCCATATCTGCTGGAATGCTGTTGTATTGTTCTGAGATTCCAAGGCACTTAGTGGGCAACTGAAAATCCCAGGCCATTTGTATTTGAAAAAAAATGCATTCAAATATAATGGACAGCGAAATCAAAAACATTTTCTGCTGTAGCCAGCGGCTTTTCCTTACGACTAGCATTTGTATTCAATTATACTTGCCCGTAGCTGATCACAGCAAAATAATTTGCGCTTTACTTCATTCGGAGGTTTGAAGATAGAATAAATCCGTGGAAGTCTACCTGACACTGATTTATTATACAAGCTTATTGCGAGACTTGTCTCATTTTGTAAATGCACTGCAGTGAAAAAATTAGTAATGACTCATGCATTTAGATAGGCAGATACAGATAGTGATGGTTACATTTTGATGATAGCAACAATATTCTGGAAAGTGTGCCAAACATTAATATACTTTTAGATAGACAGTGATAAAGAGTTAGGTAAGAAAATGATAAATGAAAAACAACGGCAAATGAAAATATAGATTGAGTGATATATTAGTATAGATATCCATACATATAGTTTTACCTAATTTTAAATCAATAAAACAGTTTTGAATCACCTAGAACTTACTTAACTCACAGCACGAATAAACTTATTTACTAACAACAACAATGCAGCCATACAACCAGACGTAAATAAATATACGTGTGTGTTTGTGTGTTTGTGTGTGTGTATGTGTGCTCATGTGAGAGTAAATGAATGTTAGCAATGTCGAAATACGGACTTGAGACTAATTCTTCATCATCATCATCATCATCATCATCATCATCATCATCATCATCAATCTTTTAACATCCATCGTTGGACATAGACCTTCCACAGGATTCGCTACAGTTTCTATCATGAGTATTTCCTGAATCTGTCCAGTTTGTCTCTGCATCCTGTGTTCTGTCGGCCTCGTTTTCGAATATGATCTCTGGGGATCCATGTTGTGAGACATGATGTCCATCGGTTGTCTTTCATCCTTGCAACATGGCCTGCCCATTACCATTTGAGTTTTTTAATATTTTTACACCCGTTTTCTTCCTTATATACTGTGCTGTCTCTCCATGATTCTCTCATGTGCACGTTGCATACTTCTCAGCTAGCAGGTCCGTCAAGAAGATCTCAATTTGCTTTATTAAAATGTAAGATTATATTGAATATAGAAAGAGTAGGTAGAGCTTTTATTGCTGTATATCAGAGGGAATGGTTTGGTTGAACCAGTAGAGCCTTTAAACATGTTGACATTCGTCTTTGTACCTAGGATTGTCTTGTAGAGGGTAATGAGTTCCTAATGATTTGTTTCGGCAAGTTAGGAGTTCTGGGAAATTATGAAAATTATTAGAACCATACCTGCGGTATTGTTTACCCAGCATCAGATGTATTGCCCCTGTTTGTAATAAGTGTTATTTCCTATCATTTTTCAACTGAAGTTGCTAGAGGTTGGGCAAATTGGAAATTACCTGGACGTTCTGCACTTTCATATTAGAGTGCATTTAATGAATCACCGTCTTTTCGACATGTGTTTGTGTTTGATCAGTTTTGATTTTAGATCGAGATGAGGGTGTAAGAGATTTAAATCTTTGACGAGATCATCAAGGTTGTTATCCAGAACCAATGTCTTTTGTTGTTTGCAGTTTTAGCTTTTTAACACATCTGTCTGTTTGTAGATGTCTGCTCCGCAATGGGTGCCCGTGTGTTTTTCTGATAAAGTTCTTGGTAGTGGAGAATGTTTCCATAGGATGTGTACACCTAGATCCTTTATCTTTTTGCTGAGCTATGTATTTATTGAGTTATTGGGTAATGTAATGTGTCTTTGTGTAATTTTAATCTTTTGGATTTTGTTTCCTTCATTAGTCTTGTGTTTTTTCGGCTTTCCTCCGTGAATTTTGTATTAAAAAGTAAGGGTATTGGAAAGATCTGAAAGATTATCGATGAAATATGCTCAATACTCAAAGGCCATTGATTAAAACCCTATAACAATGCTGGTACGTCGTTATAGACTTTGGAGGGAAGGTGTGTGATGATAAAAAATTCAAAACATTCAATAATTTCGGCTAAGAATCGCTGAAAATATGTCTAAGTAGCAAAGGAACTGAATTGCAAATATTTCAGTAAACAGAGATCTATTTTCCTAGAGTTACTGTATTTAAAATACGGATTGTAATGTTCTCATATATTACATATGCACATGATATTTTATACGGCATAGTCGCAGAGGAACGAATTTCATGTACATGAGACATCATATCCAATGCATTGAGTTTGTGAAATGAGATGTTAACATGTAATCTGCTGTTGCCTGGGTTTCAACTTTATGATAACTTATACACAAGAGGAGTGATAAGCGTTTCCAATGTCTTTCCACGTGTTATGATGTACTGATATTCAAATGTTACCTTGTTAAATTGTCAAGAATGTGAATATCGAACCAAAAGTTATTCCACAATTTAACGATTCTTCCCGTTACTTTTCTTGCCATAGAATGTGTTGACAAGAAGAAACGGTTTAATAATCAGTTCAGTAATCCCAATAATTAATGGATTCTCCCTTAGTGTTTGATAAAAATCACAATCAACCACTATTTCAAAAAAGGGATGATAAAATAATCACTATTATTCCAGACACTTCATAGCTATGTTATGAATATGTCATCACAAAAGAAGAGTCCTATCAATATTTGAACACACAAGAATTATTGTTCGACCAATTTTTTACCAAAACTTTGGCAAGCTGAATATCAAATTTATAGAATTAACATATCTAATATTTTGATATGGAAATGTATGAGCAGTAATAGCATCATAACAGTGACATTCCAATAATCATTCATTTTTCGAAAAATATTGTCCTAATGTGTGATCTACGGAGAGTTTGTGGGTAAACTGTGTCCAGACTACATACGCTGGCCAAATGCAAGCTCATTAAAAAGAACACTAAAGACATACACCTTCCCCAAGATTCGATGAAATTTTCAATCATATATCCAGCACTTATGTAAATCGTCACACCATCTTACTGTGCTATTTTGTGATCTCTCTGTGTGATGTTAAGTAAGATCTTTTCTTGTGCATCGTGTATGGTGTTTACGGAACCAATCTTTCGAATAGGTTACGCTTGACTATTTGCAAGACAGTGCAGAATACAAAATAAAGAGACAAACTAGACAAATTCAGATAGTATTAGCTCCACAAAATCCACGATACAGGGATGTGGTAAATCCTGGAGAAAGTCCATGTCGAACGACAGACGATTAAAGACTAATAATGATGATGATGATAATGATGTTGATGATGATGATGATGATGATGATGATGATGATGATGGTTTAGGAACAATTTGGATCTTTATGTATGTGTACATATACATATACAATTACATAAAAACGTGTAGACACACGTGTATTTATTTATGTCTACACCTTTAACACTATATATACATGCATACAAATATATATAAGTTCAAATCTCTCTCTCCCCCTCTCTCTCCCCCTCTCTCTCTCCCATTCTCCATCGAAGAAGTTATCTTATCGG
>OY735198.1:25830680-25935680 GCA_963457665.1 Thysanoteuthis rhombus
ACTCTACGACCTTCATCAGGTATCATCTGGTGAGTGTGGGTGGAGTAACGAACCGAACCCTTTATTTAACCGACGAGGGTATACAGACCACTCTCCCCTCTTGGCAGTATTTTTCGAATAAATATCTCACACTTGGATTGAACCTACAACCATTAGATTACTTCCAGTAATTCTGTCCAATTCTGTAACCACTGCGCTATTGTTTTGTTTTTGTTAAACAACCTTCCAAGCCTTTCCCTGTTATTTGCAAATAGCTTTATACCTTCCATGTACATGAGGTTGTCCAACATTCCAACAGTTTTTGAACAGTGATATCCTCGACATTTTTTACAATAATCTGTTTTGTAGTATCATGGCTTGTACAAACAGAAGTGAGAATAGTTTCTGCCTGAAATGTTTCTTTTTATTCTCAATTATGCTATTTTTCTCTCGCAGCTGTCAAGTTTGTTTTAAAGTTTTTCATAAAATCGACTGTGAATTCCACCACGAATTGGCTAATTTTAGATTTTCCAAGGTATTTAAATATAAAGCTATGTAGGGTAACGTTGTATGCTTTTTCAGTGTTCAATCCATCCAATGGCAGCATTCTTCTTTTCCATACTTTTATAAGAATCATCCAATCAATGTAAATCGTGTTACCCACCTCTCACTCTCTGTATATATATATATATATATATATATATATATATATATATATATATATATATATATATATATATAAATTTCTACATCAGTTGTAGGCACGTCATTGGTCTGAATTTTCCCTGTCTGATTTCAGTTTTCTTGGGCTGAGAGTAATCTTTTGATAGCCCAACCAGGGATTTTACATTCATGGAAGTAACTTTGAAGTTGGTATATCAGTCTGTCAGGTATTTTGGTAAATTTCTCAAACTGATATCTTTATATTTTATCAGGTCCTGGTCCCTTCCAATTGGCAGACAAGAGATCATGGGTGTGGCTACAAAAAGGAAAGCTAAAGAGAGGAACAGATCGCTCATCATGGCATCATGTGGGGGAAGAGATAAGGACGTAAACCATATAATTAGTGTATGTTGTCAACAAGCCTAGAAAGGGTATGAACACAGACATAATAGAGTAGCAACAGTGGGGATTTAACCATGCAGAAAAAATGGTCCCAGCACAAACCAGAGAAAGCCTTGGAGAATGGAAACCACAAATTACTTTGGGACTTCGACATTCAATCGGACAATCCCATCCGAGCGAGAACACCGGACCTAGTTATCGTACACAAGAATTGGGAACCCAGCCATTTAATGGCCATGTAATGGACGTGTCCTATCTGCAGACCATAGAATAAAGAAGGAAAAGAAAGAAAAATCGGAGAAATATCAGTATCTAACAAAAGAACTGAAGAGTGTGTGGAACAAGAGAGTCAAGGTAGTACAAGTCATAATACGTGCACTTGGATCTGTCAAAAAGACACTGCAGGCGAGATTTTAGGACTCGGGATAAAAGGAAGGACTGAGACTTTACTGATCACACCACTGCTAGGAACTGCGCAGATAATGAGGAGAGAGCTAAAATTATAAGATTTACGACGCCAGCTGTTTGCAGTGGTCTAAGAGAGAAGGGGAGAAACCAAAAAAGGAAATCAAAATTGTAGCGGGGGTGTATCTTCAGGAAACTTGCTGTCAGTTGACCTCGAGTGGACACTTGGAGTGAAATTGCTGCAGCTGCTGCTGCTGCTGCTAATAATAATAATAATAATAATAATAATAATAATAATAATAATAATAATAGTAATAATAATAATAATAGTAGTAGTAGTAGTAGTAGTAGCAGTAGTCGTAGTAGACAACTTGGAGAATGGTTTGGCCACAAATTAAAACTGCTTCAGAAAATGCAAAAAAACAAACTACTCCTAGATTTGAAGGTGCAGACAGATTATCCTCTCTGAGCCGGAATACAAAAGTTAATCTTAATTGACGAACAACAGATTGTCTACCAAAGATAAGTTGTGACTGTACAAGTGGACTTTGAAGTAAACTGAAGATAAAGCGTATTATAAGAAAAAGACAACGAAGACCATCTTTTCTTTAAAAAAAAAAAAACGACATACCAAATCCGATAAGTGAGAGAATGATATGTACTTTGCTCGTCCAATAGAAATAATAGCTAAGTTGAACAATTCAGTGTTTTCATGGAACTGGAGGGAGAATCACTGATACATGCATCCAATGAATACTTCTTAAGTGTTTTGTCTTATAATCTGTCTTTTGTAGACTTGACAAAATCTTATTGCGAATGTGATGATAGAATGAACAAAATGCAAATCTGTAATCCACAACGAGCAACTATAACAGCAGAAAACAACGATAACCGTAAACATTAGAAGCATGGCACCAGGACAATATCAACTGTTATAGCAATAACAACTTCACTACAAATAAGTGAGGGTAAAATGATTGTTAACATTTACAATACTTGAATAAAATGGAGGAATATAACATGATAGGAAAGGGGATTTTGCAAAGGAATAAGAAATATATGATAATAAACACCAAACAGCACGTATGTATTGAAAAGAATAAATGCATGAGCCATACCATTAGTGTGTTAATCGGGGTCTTTTGTAAGCTTTTCCAGAGAGGAACTCTCATCGATTTGTAGAACAACAAAAGAAATTTATAAGGCCCTTCAACCCCCAAAATGATACTGACAGACGATATTTAAACTGAAAAGAAGAGGAAAGAGAAGTCAATATCCAAACGTTCTGTCTACCGTAGGAAATGCAGATCAGTGCATCAGAGCGGAGAAGGGCCCTGGCAACAACTAATGATATTATTGCAATTGATAAGAGAGAGACTTGCTAAAAGTTTGGAAAGCCACACAGGATTTAAGAAAGGGGGTTACTGAACATAAAGTAAGTAAATGTGGCAAATTAACAGGGATACGGTATAAAAGTAGATTCGAGTCGGTAGGAACTTAGTATTGGGCCAACGGGTAGAATCTGATTGAAACGTGTAATTATATAAGGAAAAACGAAACGGAATCTTGGAGACTATACGTACATTCTACCAAGCTTATTGAATCAACTGGATCATCCAATTCCAGCAAGGAAGACTGATTTAATTGTAAACAAAAATGAATTCAGAGAGAGTGCAACTGTTGTTGTTCTGGCAGGCCACAAATTGAATTTGAAAATCTGAATTATTAAATTGACTTTGCCAAGTAACTAACTTACAACTGAATATCAAATTATTATTAATTTGTTACTACTACGTCTCTTATTTTATCAATTACTTATTGCAACAACTCTCAGAGCATCAGTCTACAATGAATAATCAGCATGTATCGGAATTAAAGAATAAGCACAGCGGCAATATTTCAACTAGTATCCTATATTTTTTAGTTCTTGTGAAGAGGACCTCAAGCAGTAGCATTGTTCGAATAATCGTACATAGACGAACTTTTAAGCGATGGAAGAACACTTAGTTTATACAACAAATATCTTCGATTCCACGTCGTCTCATTCCTTGTCAGAGTAATTAATTATGTGGTAAATACAAATTCAATAGACCAAAAATAACAGTGATATATATATCTATATATATCTATAACTATATATATATATCTATCTCTCTCTCTCTCTCTATATATATATATATATATACATATATATATATATATATATATATATACGTGTGTGTGTGTGTGTGTGTGTGTATATATATATATATATATATATATATATATATATATTCTACGTGTCAGGCTACGAAATCATTAATCAAGTCTTGTACATTGATGCATTTAAACAGCATCTGAAATGTTAGGACAAATGCAACGAATTCGACGACAAAAAACGCACCAGAGTGAAAGAATCGATCTATAATGAAAGCAAAATTCAGAAATGACGACGCAATTTATGGCGAAGGACATACAATTAGATGTGAACGGAATTGAAATCCAGAATGTTCAGGGAAATTCAGAAACGTTCTGTTACACAATTAAATGAAATATAAGATATTTTATCTATGATGAATGTTGCTTTTTTATTAATTGCATTTTTATTGAAAGTTAAAATTATGTTGTTTGAAATTAAATAGAAACCCTTCTACGTCAGTCCAGGATACTTGAGGAGCATTAATATCAGCAAATAATAATGGAGTAACTGCAACATTGCCAGTCGAATGGAATGCATCGATAAAAAATATCACCTATCATCCTGGCTAATATCCTTGACAACAATTTTGTTTGATGTCAAAAATTAACCTGAAACAAAACTGTTTGATGACTGTTTGCCACAACTGGCTGCACGTGTAAATACATGTATGAGACACGTTGGGAGCATGTTTTTAAACAATAAAAAAAAAGTGGATTTCTTGATGAAACATCGTTCCGGATGAGATAATCGACTGGAGCTTAAAGAAAAGTTCCGGGAGAGAAGCATCAGTGGTTCTATGTGGGTGTATGCGACAGAACTTCTTCCATGTGGACAGAGAGGAAAATGACAAAGCCCAGTCTGTTCGAAGAACAATGGAGTGTTTTACATCCGTTTAATGATGCCGATGATGATGATTTTCAAACTTGTCGTCCTCTTTTCATTCCTATTCTACCATTTTCTTCCATGCACCCTATGGCTATGCTCGGATGAAATGAGTTGGCTACTATTATCCAGACTTCCCCGCTGCTATAATCCGATTGACTGTCACGTTCCAAATTTCCATACTCTTCCGACGAGATTCATGGCGCTTCTTGTTTGAAGAGCAAACCAATAAGATCTGCTCGAAAGTTTCACACAGGTTGGCCAGGAAACCCAAAATATTCAGTAATAGAGTCTATGTTCAGCCGACCGAACCCACAAGTCCCTCTGAAGCTAAAAGGATCTTTTCCCTCTGTAAAATTGCTCAAACACGCGTACACGTATTCAACAAAATATGCTGTAATGTTATTATTCACGGCTGAATTTAATTTTGCTGCAACGATATCGAATAGCAAGTTGCCGCCAGTTTTTTTCAGAATATTTTGCTAGATATGAATATTTTATTCGGTAAAACATCAACACATCCCAAGGATGTAATCCTTCTTATCGGGAAGTATATATCAGACAGTTTAAATTTCGATGTTGAAATATGTTTTATCCAATTGAACTACGCCCTAGGGGCTAAGCAGGAATATTTGATGTCGAATTAATTACTCTCCTCAGGATCAAGACTCTCTGGATTGTGTATGCATGTACGGTGACACACTATTCTCAAAATCATTACCTGTCCATTTGAGTTCATGAATATGGATTAGAACCACCGTGGAAGCATTTCCAGTTTTAATCTATTCTCAAAGTTCGAGTTGATTTAGAAAAATGGCTGAATGACATAAAAACATGTACACTGATTGTTTACAGCGGATTAAACACATTTTACAATGGATTTATAGGTCAATCTCACTCACTACCAATCGAACTGTCTTTATGTATTGACTGAGGCAGATCTAGCTTCTTGGTCATTTCTATTGTCTTTTCTCTCAGTCTCAGTGTGTGATTTGTACGTGAATTCGTACTTGTTATTCCTCGAAACTATAGATATCGAGTAATACCATAGATGGATGTCTGTTGCCAGGGCCCTAACCCTTACTATTCTATTTAATATTGCTTTTTGTTGAAAAGAGATTACAGGGCTGTTTGAAAAAATATGTTGTATGTTTTTTGATGAATAACTTTTTTATCCCCCTCCCTCCCATTCTCTCTCTCTCTTTCTCTCTCTCTCTCTCTCTCTCTCTCTATATATATATATATATATATATATATATATATATATATATATGACAAATATGATAAGGTATGTTGTATATAGCCAATATCAAAATCATGAACGTTTCAAGTTGAAGGACCCGTTTGTCCATTTCACAAAATAGTTTTCAATGTTTGCATTGTCTCATACTTTGACCGCATATTTGTATTCAAAAATTATATTTTTCGAAATATATATTTTAGAACATTATTGCTGAGTGCCAGGAATCTCATGGTTGTCCTTTTTTGGCATCCAAAACTTTTCCTTGTGTTTTAACATTAACTACCACTGTTGTTTCAATCCATCATTATTTATCTTTTTCATTATACCATTACTCATTTCCATCGATATACCAGTATTCATTTGACGCACTGAAACTATACATTTCCTGTCTACCTCTTAAAACCAATGAGAATATATATATATATATATATATATATATATATATATATATATATATATATATATATATATATATATATATATATATATTTGCATCAGTGTTTGTGTGCGTATCAATTGGTATATTATTCTTTGGTTAGTTCAAATTTTCTAAGCATGTGAATCTCATGACGACTCAAGAACTTAACTCAGCAGACAGATGCCAGCTTCCAGTATGACTACCTGAATTAATTCATAACAAATTGGGGAGGTCTCGAGTCGTCAGCATTCTTTGTAAAAGGATTGATTCATATTTTCTTGCATTTTGTTATATTTTGTAGTCATTTATGCTTGGATCTTGCAACAATAATTGACAGATTTCAAATGAATGAGTGCATGGATAATCTACTCTTAAAAATGCGGCAAGTCTTTACATAGGATGATTTTTGAGCCTGACAAAAGAAATCTATTGGAATTCCTAATAGACTGGTTTTCTGATATGTTTAGGGGGTTACTTTAAATTGCTTTTTTATGATAGTATCAATATCAGTAATGTTTTATTCATTCAGACACGAATTCCAGATTGGCATATGGATGCTCCTCTTAACCAGTGGTTGTATAACTACCTCTGACTTGAAAATAAACAAAACAGTGTGTTTGATGTGCGACAGGGGATAACGATTGTAAAAAATGGATTTCATAATGCTCTGTAAACATCCAATGGTAAAACAAATTGAGAAATATACACTCTTTGTGGTATTATGAATAAAAATAATAGCAATGGTAATTTCCACGATTCATATTTATGGATTTATGAATTTCAATCCTAATCAAACCGTTAGAAAAAGGCTATAAAAAGATACTGTATAAATAATACTTCTTACAAAACAATGAACAAAAGGCACATATCTCCGAAGCTGACAGGATAGCTTAGTTTGTTATATCCAAAATGCTTTTTTTTGTCTGAAGTTTGGGGTTCTACACATCAAATCTCTTTTATTTTCAGTGAGAGAGCTCATGCTTTCCAAATCGATTGTGTTTGTCCGCTTTTTTCAAGTCATAGAACCATTGATGCACAAGTAATACAACCCACAAGAATTGCATATAGCCTTTTGAGTGCTTGTGGAACCGTTTCCTCCTTTATTCTGCATTTGCAACTTGCATTCACCTTGACAACAGCATTGTAGCAGTCTTCATGACTCAGATCACATCGACATTTTGTAGAAAAATCAAATCAAAGAGAACTGCTTTTTGCCATATAACCGAACATGCTGACTGAAGAGGAGAAAAAAAAAGAAAGAGAAAAATTGTTCTTGCAGAAAGTTAAAATCTATGTTAACTTCGTTCGTATAAAAGGTCAGCTTTCTATTTTAATTACTGACTTCTATGTAATATGCCTTTTAACCATTCCAGTTTCGAGAGCAAAGAGACAAAGCACTTGCATACATTAGAAAAAGCTGATTATGGGCTCTAAGGATTTACCACATTCCTGTTGAAAATTCATCATATATATATATATATATATGTATATATATATATATATATATATATATATATATATATATATATATATATATATATATATATATATATATATATATATATATACATATATATACAAATAATATTAAGGCATTCATAGGTGCTTAACGCTATGTGATCATAAGAATGCTCAGATTCTACATATTGGATGTTAATAAAATTTCAACGTGAGACGTTTGTGGTAACGTAATCATCATGACTGGAAATCAGTTGAAGAAAAAATGAATAAAAACATTCGAAAGAAGAAAATCTATGAGTTGTAATCAGAGGACATCAATCTGAAAAATACGAGGAGAAAGAAACGTTTTTTGTTGTGTTTTTTCCTGAGTACCTCTTAACTTTCTTTCAGCAGAGCAAACTTTCGTGAGTTTACTGCTAATCTCACCCTATTGTTGTCTTGTGGGTCCACTGATTTTCGCTTCTAAACAATATTGTATCCGTTTATGCTTGGACCTGTGTTAAATACATTAGATATGAAATAAAAAATACTGTAAGGTTTGGATTGATGATCCTATATCCTTTTTTCCATTGACATCCTTTGAACGACGGATGAAAAATTCCTCTGTGCGCTTTACATTAACTTCGGAGTTGTGTACATTTGATGGACGATTAGTAAGCAAAATGAGTTATCTAGCATGAATAGCGCTCCCTAAACTTGTTCATAACTTTTCGAGTGTCTTCAGCAGAAGTGAGTACCTTAAGTTCAAACGCAAGTAAACAGTATGAGTAGACTGATTCAGAGCCCTTTTATTTATACTTTATTAGTTATTGTACAGTTTTGAGCAATACGAGACAGTATAAGTAAATCAAACTTTTTTTGACGGAACCTGGATCACACATTAGCAAGTATATTGATGAATCGATATGATGGTAGTTCCTTTTACAAGTAGATGATATTACTGATATCCAAAGTAGAATAATTATGTGGCACCATTCAGTCGCGTCAATCAATAGCATTCACAATCATTGAGTTTCCCTGGACTCACATAACTCGAGCGTCATGCAGAAAGAATTACTGGGGAAGTGTCTTTTTTGGGGGCGGGGGTTCAGGTTATGGACTTATTAATCGACCCTTTTCTGTGGGTGTCGTGTGTTTGTTTATATATATATATATATATATATATATATATATGTGAGAGATGGAGAGGGAGGACGAAATGACATGATTGAGAAAAATGAAGTCTTTCAAAGTCAGTTATTTGGTCTTTGTCGAGGTTGACTTCAATGTTTTGCCGGCAATTAGGAAAGAAAATTACCTGAATATGATCACATGGAGAGATACAAGACAGAATAGTACGTGAGAGAAGAAACAGGAATCAGAGATTCCATACAACCCGTTAGAAAATTCAACTGTCCATTGGATGGTCATTTTTCAAGAATGTAGAAACAAATACTGAATATCACAACGCACATCATAAACTCCTCTAGATCATATTGCAAACTGCAGAAGATGAAATGGCTAGCCGATCTGGGCAATTTTAGAAAGTATTGCCGCTGCGTCACCCATAATAGGGTGGTCTGGCACATTCTTTTCCAACGATTGACGTCAGTTTGATATTCAACCAGTTTCAGATTCAATCTCCTGAGCAAATGGATTGGAAGTGTACATTAATCAAGTGCCTCAACACTAAAAATGTGCGTATAATGCACAAGTGATAAATCAGTATAATATTTTTTAGACATTCATTATATAACTTCAAAGATTTTAGTAAATATATACTCTAATTGTTTTTTTTACTGTAGGTCCCTCTCATGTAACAATATTCTGCGAAAATTACAATTGAATATAAACCATTTAGCATGCCGAACTGAAAAGTAATATTTGTCAGGGTTTGTAAGAAATTAACTTCACAGAAATCATGATGTCTGCAAAGCATGAGAAAAATGACAATAAATGCCGACTTTTGAACCGGGAGATGTCTAGATTTACTTATCTCACGGTGCATCTGGTTCTAGCTACGAAAAACAGTTGGCGTCGTATGGTATTATGAAGCCCTCATTTGGTCGTCATTTGAAATTACGACATTTCCACATCTTGATTTTCAGCGAGGAAATTTCAAATGTCAATTATCTAGTGAACAATTATTGCGTTGAAGATATTCATAGAATAAATGAAACATGAAATAAAAAGGGATAGACAGAAAAGAATATTGAGGATAATTTGGAAGAAAGAACGATAGATATATACTTGCCGATTTGAGAAGACATGCAGCAGTGAATCGTAACAAGTTGGATGCGGGGAAAAGTGAAAATGAAAGTCAGGAATAATCAAAAAATAGTGCAAAGAAACGGAAGAAGCGAAGATGTAAAAAAAATAGGGAGAAAGAATTGAATTATAAGAATGATAAGAGAAAATGGACTAAATAAGTGAGGGAAGAAAAATGGTTTGAAAATGTTAACAAGAAAAAAGAGGGGGAGGGAGGAACGGGTTCGGGGAAAAGAAAAGCAGAAAAACAGAATGAATAAGTTGGGAAAGAAACACAAAGAAACTGACTGGAAAGGTTAAGGAGGAAAAAATCTTAAGGGAAATACAAAAGACAAACATAGTAGTTTCTGAGTAAAAATCAGGAAAAATGAAGGAGACGGTTATCAGTACATGCATTGCTCATTTTGAACGAACTGTCAAACTGTCAACTTGTCTCTCTGCACAATCAGACATAAAAATAATCTTCCCTGATAAGTTGTCAACCAAATTGACAAGATTATTTATGAAGCTTGATTCCAAGTTCTTGTGAGTGTATTACGATAACGAATTCAAAAAAAACAAAAAACAAAAAAGCGTCGGAGTGGAAAAATCATAAGTCAAGAAAAGTTTTGGACGATTGTAATTATAATTAGCAAGTTTTCCGAGGAGACAGCATAAAAATACAGTTCTTTATTTACTGTTCCGTTATCCATATTGTTTAGGAATAGGCACGACCGGCGCAATCTGCTACCAAGAGTCAATTACCCAACCACGGAGTCTTTTCATAAGAATTTGATGACACTAGTCAGTGAATCTTTTCAGAGAAAAAAAGATAAGTTTGTTGGTGATATAATTTGTTGAAAACATGTCAACGTCGGTGGTCTGTTTTGTGAGGAAAAGAAAATGAGATTTCAGAGAGAGACTAAAATCTGGCATAAAAACGAAGAGTCGAAAGTAAAGCTCATGCTTTGTAATCTTGTGCTAAGGTATAGTATTGTTCTCGCTAAAAATATTGTGTGGCATAAAAATGTCGCCACAATGATTAGGAATCAACTGCAACGAGTTTGAATGATAAAAAAAAATAGACGAACATTCGATCAACAAAGCCGAAAATTTATGAGACTACTTTTGTTTCTGGACAAGGACTGCCAAAAATAACATTGGTTTGGCCAAAAAGTTTGTTCTATGTGTGTTTTTGATGACATTAGGAACGTTTTTTTCTAGCTAACTGCAATATCAAAAAAATAGTGTGACATCTGCCATTTTAGCATGCATTTAGAAAATTTGCCCATTTTCTCATTTTATTCCATGAGTACGTATGGATGGGACAGAACACAAGATCGTGTCTCTACGCTTATGTTTTTTTATATACTAGTGATTGTCTTATACGTGGGTATACCAGTAGCGGTTTTCCTCAGTTGGATTTTGTCAGTGCACCATGCATGGGTACTTGGGAATTCAGGTGAACTGTGAATTAGCAAATATTGAATTTACATTGACATGGATAAATGTTCAACAAACTATGCTGGCATATAATTAAAAAATGAATCGAATTCGATCATTCCCGTTTAACGTTCACAGCCATGATTGGAATTATCAGCACATTTCTTTCTATCATATCTGACAATATTTTAGTGGAACTTAATAACTTGCAATAAAAAGCCCCCGCCTCCAAACGCCCAAATTTACAATCATATCTAGTTTTTAGTATAGCTGTCTATAAATAAATGCAAGAGTCTCATTATAGATGGAAGTTAAGAAATCAACGTACATTCAAGTATCAAAGATCTTAATGGACAAGTCTGAGATAAAATATTTCCATTTCCTGTCTGAATGATATTCTAATAAGCTAATCCCTCTTTCCTGTAATTATATTACGATTTCTAGAAGGGAGACTAACTTAAAACAAATGATATTTCGCCGAAATACACCTAAGCTCTCCGTCGTTAACTTCAGAGCACCTGAAGTATCCTTTCATAAGATAGATAAACGTTACAAATGCACATAAAGACTTGGATATATCCCGTTGGTCACAGACTGCTTTCCCCATCTTCTCGACTTAAAATAGATTAATGACTCCGTCCAAATGTATAATTTGTTATAAATATTATTACTGCTAACTTCAATACGTGCAGACTTTTGTTGGATATAGATTTTGAAGGATTTATGGTAGGCCAATACCTATCAATTAGCTATCGGACATCGGACAATCAAATAGAAAGTAAAGAATAACTGTTATTGTCACACTGTTCTTTTTCCTGGTATTTATTTGACCGTCATTGTGAATGTCTCCGACACGAGAACGATCAAAATTACGATAATCAGTATTACAATAAATGAAAGACGAATAGATAGTCTGAATTCGAGAGAACTATTAATAAGTAGGAGAATAAACTGTATGAACTTCTAAACCATAGTCTCATAAACTAATTTATAATCAATAATTGGGAATGGAATATCGCCAGGATAACTGATCAAATCAAATTGGAACGATACAAAGTTACTAATTGGAGATTGCAATATGATATTGCGAAAGCTGAGGTTCCATATTTATTTTGCGATTCGACCATGTTTTGAATGTATCATTGTCTGATACGCACAATAGAAATATTGAACTGTTTTTGTAATCCCTTGAATTATCAACTAAAATATTGAACATTTGGTGAGTAAATGAAGTATGATTCAAATAATTGGGAATGGGTGGTTATTATTAATCCGTGTTCTTATCATAAAAAATCTTTCAAATCTATAATTGGTAAATTGGTTGTACTAACGTTAGTTGGTGTTTTTGTTTGTTTCTCTGTTTATGCATGCACACCCATACATGCATAAATAAATAGGATTGAAAAGACTACTCTCGATGAAAATGCATATTAGACAAAGGTTTAATTCTATGAAAAAAATGATTATGGTCAAAGCTTTGATAATCAAACACAGGTTTAGAATTATGATTATGCCCCGCTTTAAATTTAAGAGGAAGGAAACCAAGACTTGTTTGGCATAGTGATTGGGAGGTTGAATCACGTGATTTTATTTCTGCTACTCTGACTTGATGGCGCTATAGTAAGCCTCATTCCAAGCAGAAAATAATCGCCCATTTTTCAGTCATATGCTGTAAACGCCGAATTTCTTTTTTTTTTTTTGAATCCCAGAGAGTAACTTTTCACTTGACAGTTCTCGCTGCATTAATGCATCGATGATAGCGTAGTATAAGTTTATTAGAAGGGGCAATAAGCAATATATATAGTACATTTCAAACAACTTAAGTCAGACCTATTTCTTGGGATAGAGTGTTAAGAAAATCATATTTTCGGCTGTTTTGCACATTGTAGGTGTGGCCACTTGGTATGGAATCAAGGCAGAGGCAAATCGAAAAGCCGGCAGAATAGCAAAATAAAGATCAAACAAATTAGTGGCGTCGTTATTCTTAATATCATTAATACTTCTAGCTAATTACAATGCAATAATGAATTTTACTTTCATATAAGCCTACTTGTCATACCAGATGGTTTATATACTCCTAAAATCTTTTACCTCTCACTCAAAAACACCTCTCCATCTGTTTTCAAAGTTGATATATCCGATTCGTAACACTAAATCAATCGTATCCATCTAGTCGCAAGAAAACTGAGTTGCACAGTGAGATTGACCAACCATCTCCACTGATAGGGTAAGTAGGCACATCCTTCCCAAATGTTAGAATGATGATATAATAAACTTGATGGATGTTTCAGATTTGAACAACCCAAGCAAAGGAAGTCTGTCTTACATAGTAAGTCTTGTCATGTGTTTGTATCTTAATGAAAACATTTCAGAAGTTCCATCCATCTATATGAAAATATACCAAGTAATACCCATCTCCGCTATAGATACGCGTAGCATAAGATCAAGAGAATTTTTGGATGATATTATCATAAACCACAAACTACAAAATATTCCAGTACATGCCTATTCAGAAAAATGTTATAAAGTTTGATATTATATATATATATATATATGTATATATATATATATATATATATATATATATATATATATATATATATATATATATATATAACACGATTAAAATACATGTGGAAACTCTTGGCGTCAAGAGTTCAAGCGTCAAAATGGACAGCCAGATTCAATCTGTGTCCATGTTATATTGCCATGGTAATGTTAGCGTAAGGGATAGGGATTACCACCTTTGCTAGAAAAATGTTCTGTTCTTTTGCAAGACTGGAAAATTGCCGGTAGTTTCGAAACTTTAAGAGAACGAAAAGACAAGGAATGGGAAATAATGTATTCCGTTGGAGTTTGAACTCATCAACCAATTTCCTTGACCATTTTGTTTTACCATTTTTGTGTTCACCTTTTTTTTTTCAAAATATAAATGATTTTTGAATTAGGGTAGAAAAAAAGATTTGGTCTAAAATTGACGTGTAGAGACCTTTGAGATCAGTGTCAGTTAGCTTGTGTTGATCCTGGAGTTGAATGGCCATTGTAAATAAATTTCGAAACTCAGGACACTGAACCTTGTATTCCTATAGAACACATACAATAAAGATGACAAATAAAAGTAGTACAGTACTTCCATATCCTAACTTCATTTTGGCTATTTATTTATATATATTTAGTTATCATGAAAAACAGTTCTTGCTGTTCAGTGATCACTCCTTGTCGTTTACCGAGTGAAGTCCTTGTCACATGATCAGTATTTGCTATGAGCTTCCCTTATATCATATAGTAGCTCCACCACTAGCATTGAGGCCTTGGTCACTTAAGGCCACAATACTTACTTTTTTACATTGAGACTAACATTACGATTCATTCGTTTTTTCTCTTATCAACATAGGTTTTATCCGCTGCTTGTCACGGCTATCTCATTGTGCGTTCTCATAGTCGCTTTTCAGTAACCGTACAGGTATTCTCACCCTGCATCACCTGTTCAAAGACAGTATCTTGTTACATGAATCATCATCAAACAGTCTTAAAACAAGTATTTCCACCTTTTACCTTTATGTAAAGAAACACTTGATACTGATTTGTGTTATGTCATGTTTTCTATCATATTTCTAAGCACAATTTTTTAGCCCGACCAAATGACTAACTTTTTCTTCAATATCCTTTCTCTGATAAGTATTTTGAAATTTTACCGACCCGTACTGATCGTTTGTGAGCTTTCGTTTTGTAATAACTTACAAATTATTTGATATCGATATTTGTCTCTCATTGAATGTATGTTTACAAATTAGTCTCTATTCTTGTATTTGATCAGTCTTTCTCTGTTTGACTTCATTCTTACCAAGTACAGTTTGCCTAATTCAAACATATCAGATCTGCTAGGTTGATTACGTAAAAAAAGCCGAAAAACAAATGCTCATGAAGATCTGAATTCTTTCTGCATGCTGTTGACTGCATTCCACTTATACTGGACTCAATATTTGATTAATGACCCTATTCTAAAACCTTTTATCTACATTATAGCTGCCAACTCTAATGCATGTAGATCTTTCAATCGTCTTACGGTTGATTTCGATATTTGTGAACCAAATTAAAACAATCTTCATTTCATCAACAATCACCGAAAAAACGTAATCCGCAGCAATCAACTATCTTCGAGGGTAACATCATAAAAGTAGAATTCATACAAAGGAAAGAATAAGTGAACAGGATATTGTAAATTACGGCAGATCTTGTAGATACTCTTGGGAAATGGCTTTGATTGCCCATTATATAAGATAAAACAGCTGTATGTTTAAATCTGTAGGAAACGTTTATACGCATGATTAATTGGCCTGCCCCCTGGCTGTAAGCCTGTCATAAAAAATATTATTGGACCAGGCCAAAACAAGGAAGCGTCAAATAAATCGCCTCATTTCACATTAGGCGTATGTTTTCGGCCCTCAGGTGCTATACTTCTAAATGAGCGAATAATAGCGTTATATAAGTAACTTTATTTTCATATACGTAAAATCTGTTCCTCAATAGCCAAACATTTATTTGTAACTAGATAGAACTGTATACTGCTGATAAGTAAGCATGTCAAGTAGCTTCACCGTCAGTAGAATAAAGTCAATAGTTATCGGGTTCTCTACTATTTCATTTACGTCGATTGCAGTTGTAGGGAAATGTTTAGGAAGCTATACTTGCACACCATTCGTTCGTGTACTTCGATTTCAATCGGATACTTTACAATTGTCGTCTTTCATCAAATTGAGGAATCTATTAGGATATACTAACATCTCAGTATGGAAAAGAGACGTTAATCCAATTCTTATTCTGTGATTAGTGATAGTATCTGTTTTTAGTTTTCATTTTAGCTCCTCCATGTAAAGTTCAAGCTACAGTAAGAGTCGATATTTCCCATGCTGATTTTCAAAACAAGCAGTGAAGGGGTGTATAATCTTTATATATCTTAGTTGCAAACCTGTTTCTAGTTGAATATTATTCAATAATTTTGAATGGTACATAAAGTTTGCATTATAAAAAACAATATCTTTTCATTTAATACCAGATTGACGGTCCGATGCTAGGATTGGAGACAGATATCCGATCTTTTCCTCTTTGATTTGTAAATATATCAGTTTATCTGTATGTCTACTTGCCTGTTTATATTATATTTATCTACACGTCAAACCTTTTTGATTAGATCGATGCACACATCAACTAAGTTTAGCTCAATATAGTGCAAGACAAAATAAGATATAATGCAACACTGAAATAATTTTTGTGCAAATCGTTGTGTGATTGGCACTACGTAACATTCAAAATAACAGTTTCTACTTGCCATAGCAAATATACATGTATTTCACCCTAAAAGCAGGCGCAGTATCTATCTATTTATCTGATACGTAACTAATTCTAATCATTTCTAATTCTAATATATTTCTTATCCTCACCTTTATGGAGTTGATCATTAGAGTTATCGATCGCTCCTGTGTAATTGGTCTTTTCAAATACATATGAAGTTTCAGTTAATGATAATTCACACTTTTGGTAAAATAATCTATTATAACAACGGTTCAGAAATACTATCAGAAAATTGTGGGTGTTCATTGACACAACTTGGTAAGTAATTTCAATTCCTATTGTAGCTAAAAACAATACGCTAATTTCTCTCCAGGACAAAGAAAAAGATCAAAACTGATAAGAATTTTTGTATTCTGTCCTTCCTCTTTTCTAACCAATCTCAGAAAATATGTCTATCCAATTAACAGACAACGCATCAAAGTCATTTTTACAGTCGCCACGAAGTTATAAATATACAGATCATCGAAGGTCCTCTGTGGTCGGACTGTCTCAATGACAGGGTGTTTTTTCCTCGAAATGATTCACCCCCTTTTCTATTACAGCCATCAGTTGGTTGGTTCGTTCTCATTAGAGAAGACACTGCATGTATTTTAAGCGACTTGAGTCATTTTTTTGCATTTCTCATTTCGGTGTTTCCAATGCTCTACTGAAATAAACATAACATTGCACTATCAGTCGGTTGATTTGGAATATTTCAGAGCAGCTGATCAGGTAATCACATTTTTTCGTGGCCCCAGACGAAATAAGGCTGTTGAAAGGTCGTCTACACAAATGTTTATTTTCAACATCCCATGCTGCTATAATTTATACACACACACACAAATGTTAAATCTTCTATATTATAAGCAGGAACATTGAAGGATACTGATGAATACGTTGTTATCTAAAAATGAATTCCATTATGATTGTTGTCTCATATTTTCCATTCCTTAGTTTCCCGCCAATTTGGCGTAAATGGGCATCTGATAGAATCATTCATAGGATCAGCGGACACTAGCTGAATATCCAACAAGTCTGCATACATGGAGATGAGCCAACTTATTATCTATTCTCATTCAATGTTGTATGCATTAAATTCTGAACTTGTCAATCTTGCTCAAGTATAATCGAATACTTGCTATGGGTACTTCACTAAAGAAAGGTTATCCAACACATCCACCTTTTTAAAATGCCAATAAGCTGCCATCGCAGAGCAAGATGCATTCCGTATATTTCATTGGCGTTTAACAGGTTCTGATCATATCAAAAGCGATTTCTATTGATAACATAATTTCGATGACTACAACTTGTATAAAAGTGATAAAGTGAAAAATCATAGAACACAGATGGATGTACTGATATTTGTATACTTTAGATTACAATAAATTTGTTTTGTTCTAATCTATGTTCACTTTACGATTTACATCAAAATATGTAATAGGTCAGATGTGTGCGACCATCCTTTGCAAGTGTACAGTGTATTCCACAAATAATGATACGAGTCAATAATATAGTTGCAACAGTATTATTTGCAACAGATTTTAGATGGGACAGTAAATCTGTCTAACCTTCTCAAGGACGTCAAAGACACACACTTTACAACTGTCTATATAAAAAAATAGCCATGACAAACAGGACAGCTCAAAGTACTTGGGTATATCTTTGCTCTCGATCTCAGGCAAATCTTAGCCAAGATACCACAGACTAGTGGACCAAATCACCGAGGATATCCTTGCAAAAAGACAATACGGCTCCAGCAGGCCACAGCCAACATGCTTTCTGTCCTTGGACAAATCAAAGAAACTTATAAGGGTTGTACACCCCCTTTGTCAACCTGGAAAGGGCATTTGGTACGGTGAGTAGATAATCTGTGATGAACTTGATTTTTCAACTATGAGAGGCATAGCTAGGTTAAGTCAGATGCAGTACAGAATCCTCTAAACTCTCCTAGTTATAAATGATGTCGAACAATGCTGTGCACTTGCTCATCCCCTTTCTTCATGATTGATGGATGACAGGGATATATATATATATATATATATATATATATATATATATATATATATATATATATATATGTGTGTGTGTGTGTGTGTGTGTGTGTGTGTGTGTGTTTGCGTGTGCAAAGGGAGTGACGGTCAATCCAAAACGACACCGAGTACATACAAAAACTATGATACATCCAGATAGAGAGTTCCTACTCGAAATTGACGCAGCTTGAATTACCCATACTGAAGCAGTTCAAGAGACAACACTCTGTTACACTGTATGGAAGTTGGCATTTCAAAAAAGGTTATACTTTACCAGACAAGACTGGAACAAACTAATGACTTTAATAAGCCTGACTTAACTCAATTTTTTTACCAGGATTTCCGTTACCTAGGCTATGTCTTATCCTCTGATGGACGACTTGACAGGATGATAGAAAACTGACTAGCCAAGTCTAAATAAGCTTTTGATGTACTGCATAAACGATGGACACGAATATTATAGTCTGAAAGGACATATAATTGCCCATCTTGAATATTTGGTGTCATACCACCTTCTCAAATTTCTACGAGCACTGCCTCTGCACCATTCTCAAAGTGCACTCAATTGGCTTCACGACAAATATTGAGATCCCAAAGGAAAGGCCATAAGGTCTATGCTGCAGAAGAATCACCTGCAATTGTTGGGCAAAGTGGCAAGATGGAGGGCCATCGGCTGCCAAAGATTCTCCTCTCCAGGAAACTACATCATTACCAGCGAAAAAGCAGTGCCTCACAGAACAAATACAGGAACTTCCAGGATAAAAAGATTTTCATCTCTTGTGGCATTAACTTCTATTAGTCAACAAAAGCTCTACGTTTACCGAGGAGCATCTCATGCCGAAACTAAACACTATACAAAAGAAGAGGAAATGTTCCCTACGGTGGTCAGTCTCCAAGAACGACTGCGGCAAGGCCTGAACATCCCGCTCAGGCATGATTGGGTACCTGGGGGAATGCAATAAGGTTGGTAATGCCTTGAAAATATTTGCTGAGAGTGCCAAGCAATGATAATAATGATAATGATGATGAAGTATGCACACACACACACACACACACATATATATATATATATATATATATATATATATATATATATATATATATATATATATATATATATATATGTGTGTGTGTGTGTGTGTGTGTGTGTGTCCGTAAATTTAATATCATTCATGTGGAGGAATGTATAATGAGCTAGGGCATATATAGCATTTTATTAGGCTAATTGTTCGTGTCAGTAGAAGATGATGAGACTGTGAACCAGTTAATCATTCAATGTTGTCAAGTAGCCATGAAGGAGTGTAAAAACAGACACAACTGGATAATAATCAAATGATTACAAATGAGAACAAAAACAGGGAACTATACAAGGGATTCAAAAGACACGTCACAGACCGGCAATCATGGACACAGCTAGGCAAATGAAACTTGAAAAAAGGATCAAAATTGCTTATCATGGCAGCCAAAAACGAATGCATTAGGATGGATTATATCAAGACAAAAACTCACAGAATCCAAACAGCAAATATCACTCATGTTGAAAAAAGAAAGAGACAGTAAACAACATGACCAGTGAATAAGAGAGTGGATAAAAAACTGACACGTCGGGGTAGCAACAGTGATGAATCAGGAACTGGGCTAATCCAACCCTGACTACAATTGGTATCTGCCTGAACTGCCCTGGGAATTGGAAGTTCTACATGATTCTGGGACTTTTACAACCAGACTGACCACCCAATCCAACGAGTAGACTGAACCTGGTAATCGTAGACAAGGTAAAGAAAACCTGCCGTGTCTGCGGATCACAAAGTAAATAAGAAAGACTATAAAAACTTAGGAAGTACCAAGGAAACTGAATTGGAGTAAAATGAAAGTCAGGGCTGTACCAGTGATACAAAGTGCATGCAGAACAGTGCCAAAGACAAAATCAAAATCGGAGCAACTCACGATGAGAGAAAGGAATGAGACTATACAATCCACTTTGAACTGCCCGAATACAGAGAAGATTGGAAATATGAGATTTATGACCTAAGCTCTTAGTGATGGCTTAATAGCCATCAAATATTTAACCACGGAACTATTGTGATAGGTTAGAAAGATATGACATGAAGGCAGGAGACCTGAAGAGACAATGTCACTCGGCTTCCAGCAATGACCACCAGACCAATGGTGTAAAACCGTATGTCACGGCACTGCTGTGGACAGTGAAAGAGGGGGCTGGTGACTTGTTCCCACTCAGTTCCAAGTGTAGTATCAGTAATAATAATAATAATAATAATAATAATAATAATAATAATAATAATAATAATAATAATAATAATAATAATAAGAAGAAGAAGAAGAAGAAGAAGAAGAAGAAGAAGAAGGAACTATATAAAAACAAAAATTGACCGAAAAAACTGAAAAACAGCAAGTGCCGCCTGTTTGGTGGAAGAGATGAAACAGCCAACCACATAACAAGTGAAAGTAGTCAACTAGCCCAGAAGGAGTATAAATATAGATTCGATAGTGTACCAACAGTGATACACTGGGAACTGAGTAAACGAATAGGATTTAACCATACAGAAAAGTGGTACCAGCACAAACAGCCCTAGAGAATGGAAATCACAAATTTCTTTCGGGACTATGACATCCAAACAGACCGCCTCACCCAGGCAATATTACGAGACCTAGTAATCATGGACAAGAAGAAGAAAACCTATAAAGTAATAGACGTGGCCGTTCCTTCTGGCCATTGCGTAGAGATTTAAGAGAGTGAGAAACTGAAAAAATACAAAGAACTGGCAAAAGAACTGAAGGAAGTGTGAAACACGAGAGCCGGGATAGTACCAGTAAAAATATGCGCCTTTGGAATCATACCAAAAACACTGAAAGGGAGATAAAAGGAAAGATTGAGACAGTGCAGACCACGGCACTGTTAGGAGTTGCACGAATACTGAGAAAAGTGCTAGGAATATAAAATTTACGACCCCAGCTGTCAGCAATGGCCTAACTGAGTAGGATGAAAAAAAGCAACCAAATGGTTGTGGATTTACGAACCGCAGTATTGCTGCGATCGGTGTGGAGAGATGAGATGCAAGGAGGGCTCAAGACCTGAGGCAGCTTACTGCCACTCAGCCTTTGGTGATAAGCACTGGGCAACTGGTTTGGAACTTTTAACACGTTAATGCTGCAGACTATGAGCCTGTGTAGAAAAGGGCTGGGGACTTGAGGAGACTTGCTGTCACTCAACTTCAAGCAGTAACATCCAGATGTGTCTCAAACGTTTTTCATTACTCAAAATAAAAAGCTTTTGAATAACACTATTCCATCAGATAACTCTCTCGAAAGATACAAAGTTAGTAGGAGTCTGACAATGGTGCATATATTCTCTGGGGAGTCGATAACAAACTTGTGGACAGTGTAGATGTCATGTTTTCTGGTAATTCCTGCTTCTACGGTATAGTTATTGCTAAAAAACAAATATTCTCTATAACTCAAGCACAATCATAAGATCATAAAAACAGTCCAGAATTGAGATGAAATTTTCATAAGAATATGTTGCAAACGGCTAAAAATGTTGCCAATCGATTAAAGAAGGTAAATCTTCAAAAAGTTCAATGCATTGAATTTTTAAAGACATTTGAACCTAAAAAGAAAGAAATCAAGTATGAATTCATACTTGAAACTTTTATTTCTGTTTCCTCCTCTGTTTCTTTTTTCAAGGAAAATGATATCCTTACATAATCCTACATATTGGACCATAAATCCTAACCATTCCCGTAAGACTAAAAGACAAACTTTATTCAGACCACTTTTTTTTAATTGCACACATACTTTTAGGGTACAGAAAAATTAGTAACTGTACAGCGATAGTAAATAGTATATCACTCTTTTTTTTTTAAATTAAAGATTGAGGCAATGAACAGCTTTATAATAAAAACTATTTTAACGGATATTTTCCGACAAACAGCGGTTTGAAGAGCTTACGTCATATAAACATTTCTTAAACAAACGCACCAATGGTTGATTTATATTGCTTACCTTGAATCATCATTTATTTGCAAAACCACGATTTTAGTGCCTTTTTTATTGACATGTAAGTAGTGAGAACATTTTGTTGAAGATTTCCACGTTCATTCAAAACTCCAATCTTAACTTATACTCTCAAATCGAATCGATACTTATTTTCCTTCTATGTATTTAAATGGCAGTATTTCAATAATACGATGGTATTGCGTCATTCAATGCTACTAGAAAATACTTGCGTATTGAAATATTTGTATACGTCAATATGAATGTAATGCTGTTGAGTTCCATTCAAATGTTTGCATATATCTACCATTCACCGACATTCTGGCGCAAAGAACATAAAGGAGAAACTCAGTATTTAAGATATATTATGGCTTAAGGCACAATATGTTAGGTATAGCAGTTCACTATTTTATTGAAGCAAGAATCAGAATTTCATGACGAACACATTAACTTATTTCTTAGATATTTTTCAGCATCTTTTGTTACATGATTCATTATCTTGCCCTTTCTGCATCTACGATAGTTTTTCAAGATTTTTACTTTATACCATGTGGAAACCATATGATGGAACTTATCTTGGCTAGCTTTGCTAAATGTCTCTGAACTACATGTTTGAGTTGAATAGTCTCGAGTGAATGAGCCTATGGTGAAAGTTTGTCCATTATTTGGCAACGCTGAGCCATACCTAACCCCAAATCTCGGTTATTTCCGTCACAGCCTCTCAGACAGTCATCTTACTGATATCAGTAACACTGAGGGAAAACAGAAGACGAATGACGATCTGAGTAGTTGCAAAGAAAAACGAGTAAAATTAAGATGAAAATTTATCGTAGAATTTCTCCGTGGTTGATAAAACTCCATGTAAGAATTCAAAATAACTTTTCTTAAATACTTTCAATTTTTAATTTCTGGAATATACAAATGGGTATTCTCTTTTTTTTTCATTCATAGCCACACAAGAATCATTCATTCTAAGAGTGTCATATTTTGAAAATTTTTATAGTGATCATTAACAAAGGAAAAACAATAGCTGTAAATCATTACAAGTGTGTCCACTACAACTTTGAAGATATACGTGGATCTCGACAACAAAAAATGATGGACACTAAAACATTCAACGGAAGCAGGAATTAAAAAACTTACTACGGTTCCTAAAACCACTATAGAATGTTTCTTTTAGGCGATAAACCCTACATACATTTTCATACATTTTATTTTAAGGAAAAAAAGAGTATGAAATCGTGATTTATATCCGGAGAATAAAACTACTCGTCGGAGCCAGAGTGCTCTTTCTAAAAGGGAAAACAGATATGTTTCTGGCTCACGTCGCTTCCCATTTGCCAGAAAAGTGGAATCAGTCGTAATTCTAGGAATTCCTCGGACATTTGGCACCATTTCTTACGCAGTGGTTTTGCTTTGGAAATCAAATTGTACTTGATCACGGAATAGGAAATGCAATCGAGTTTCCCCTATTCTTCAGATAGCTACCAGATTTTCCTCTTCCTCTCTTTCTTTCAAGTTATTACATTTACGCTAATTTAGCATTTATTCGAGGTCTTCTGTCACTTTCTCCATCACAAAGATGTTACAAATGCTGTTCACACTATAAGGAAAATACGGAGAAAATGGAGGCAACAATTCGAAACACAGGAAAGAAATAAAATGTGTAAAATGTACTTCAAAAGGGAGAATGTATGTGAAGGACCCTCCGAGAGAAACTCTAACATGGAGATAGATATGAAGGAAGGAGGAAAATGAAATTTAAAACGATGATAACTACAGGAGCAAGAATGAAAGACGAGACAGACTACTGTAGAGTCAAACTCCTCTCTTGCTTCAATTCTAGCTGAAAATGATTACTGCTACTTTTATCGTATTTATGATAAATATCATTGATAAAAAAAATTATATATCATAATATTTATATATTTCTGTATGAATGTATTTATTTATTCGAATGAAAAAAACCATATCCGTTTTTATTGCATAGATTCTGGTAGATATGTAAGACTTGTCAATGTATCTCAGTCAGTGAGACATATAAATATCAATCAATTGGTCATTATCTCAAATCTTATTAGTGGGAGGATGTAGATTTTTACTATTTTAGTTGAGGATTTTCCTTGAAAGCCTTGGTATTATTTCAAGTTTTGTCAAGATTTGGAGGGAAAGAAAAATGGAAACAATATTGAAAGGAGAGATTCGAGAACGAACGAAAATGTAAGATGATATCTTGAATTGACAAAAGAGGAAATCCTGTGAAAAACTGAAGTGTTTCTTTAATATACTTTCAAATGGATAGAGCAGAAGGGAAGAATAATTGCAAAAGAAAGATGTGAAAGTAGAGACAGAACATACAAAAAAAAAATAAGGTTTGGAGATTCAACAAAAATAATCTCCGACACCGTTCGAGTCAACATGAGGTTGTGATAAAAAAGAAAGAAAAATCATGAAAATTTTTTTCGAAAAACTCTAAACAAATCGAAAGTTTGGAGAAAGAAGATTGTACAGGATTTGAGGCAGGGGAAGCAGTCGAAATCGAGATGCTAAAATGGTGAATGTTGGTGTGTTTAATCAAATAGATGGATTGATGATAAACAACTAGAAGCCACGGTGGAAAAAATGAATAAATAAATGGACGAAGACTGAAGAATAAATTAATTTGAGAGGAGGCGAAATAGAAACAACGTGAATAACAAAGGGGAAGATATACCAAACAAGTAAAGGCAAAAAAATCATCAGAAAACCGTCATTTTTTGATTACACAAGAAAGCCAAATTTTTGTACCTGTTCCATCCTTTTCAGTAACTAGACAGTTGGAAAAAGGAATCAACACGTAATATAGCCAACTTCCCCGTTTAATAAAAAAAATAGCAAAAATCGAATGTGTCTATTTGTTTATTTCACATGATAAATACACATGTGTCTGAGCATGAATATATATACATATATATATGTATATATATATATATACATATATATATATGTGTGTGTGTGTGTGTGTGTGTGTGTGTGTGTGTGTGATTAATACTGCTGATGCATCTGGATTCCTGTGAGAAAGTATTGAACTTATCTTGGTGAAAATGTCCATTGTTTCAAATATTGGGTAGGAGAGAATTTTGTTAGCAAAGTTGTAAGCTTCACGTAGAATAGCCCATTGTTAGAGACAAAAAAATAAATAAATAAAATACTGTATGTATTAATATTCAATTTTTATTTTCATGTTCTTGTGAATATGTCAGCTCGTTTATAACTTTATTTCAAAATGATATATAATAAGGTAAAAAAAAATATCACTGCAATTCGATTGTCAAACTTAGACCTGGGTAGTCAGGTGACTTACACATGATTTACCGCTGCACGGAAGAGAGGAACGAAGATTTCACGTCTCAATTATTGTGTGTCATTCGATCAGATTGGGTAGACAGATATCACAGACCAAAATCTGCTAGACGGACGGTCTAATAATCAAAAATAAAAATAACGATTGAAAATGGCTCTTGGAATCGTAGATTACTTTGAAGATCAAATTATGGGTGTATCGAAGAAGCATACATTATGCTGCATTTATAGAATTTTCATTTACTTAATATCCGATTTTCTAATTTGACAATTCACAGTCACTAACGTATTTCTTATTGTATTCTCTCGAGTACAATGCAACATCGAATACGGAGTAACCACCACTTTTTGTAGCTAGAAATCAGAAACATATCCATCCCTATCGTTGCAAAACATATATATATATATATATATATATATATATATATATATATATATATATATATATATATATATATATATATATATATATATATTTATATATTGCAAAGGTCACAATGGAAAGGTGAAGAGAAAACTTTTGAGAAAACTGATGTAACATCAAAAAAAAATCTCCCCAACTCTTTAGGCATGGTTTGATGCATTTTGACGGGTGCAAGCCATATCTTACTGAAGAAAGATGGCAGTACTCAAACCCAAATTCCAGACAACCGACCATTTTAGTTCCAAACCTTTCCTCACGCTGTATTTCCTTATGTTAGAAGGCTGACACCAACAGTGACGGATAGCGAACACCTTCTAACCCTTGTGCTCATAAAACCTTTTTTGTTTCAAACCAAAATCTACTCTCACTTACACAGAGACAGACACCTCCCCTCCAGCTCGTACTAAACAACCAATCAACATTATTTTGCAAATTCATTCACCTAAACGACAAAAAAATCCCAGGGAACTGCTGCATTTTCCCTGGGAAAGACCATAGGTAAACGTAAAATGCATCAAAACCTACCCACGGGATAATAATGAAATGTTGAGATGTAACACTAGCTTTCTTTTTAATTTTTTTCTTATTCCCAATAGTTACTTTCATGAACATTCTATCAGATCACTTCACATCTACAATATAAGTGTTGGGAGGAGGCATTGTGCGTGCGTGTGTGTGTGTGTGTGTGTGTGTGTGTGTGTGTGTGTGTGTGTGTGTGTGTGTGTTTCACTGCGCTCATGGAATTTGTTTGAGTTTACATAGACGTTTTACTATTTATTTTTTTTACTATGGATGCATTCATGTATTATTCCCTTTCATTATTTCCAGACAAACATTTAATATATTGCTGTGACTTTTTAGACAAGTAAAGAAAACAAACTACTGCTTCTTAACTGATTTCTGTTACTGCATTCGTTTTTTTTTGTTTTTTTTATTCTGACTTCGTAGTGCTGTTCGTCATACGGGCTTGCTAGAGCCAACTGACATGTTTCCAGACAGGAAATATAAGGGAAATGAAAGTACTGTTATATGTTCCTTCTTGAAATGTTTATTCATTCTTTGATTTTCACCAATCTCAACGTTTCGTGTGTCACTCCCTTCTCTGTATTATCCTGAATGAATTCAGAACATGCCTCGTCGTTGGCATAGTAACTCGTAACCCAGCATTTGCGATCAATGTTCGATGTTTTAACTCTTGTAAATTGATATTCACCACACAACCACACGTTTATCAACGTAATAGTATGGTGCAACACCATCTTCACCATTACTCCCCCTAATTAAACCTTGTACAACACGTATAGGAAGATGAGTGATATCAAATCAAATGCTTAAATTATGCTTTCCCAAAAGTATCATTTATACTCAAGCAAAATTTCCAAGAGTACACGTTTGTTTTGTTCTTTGTTTTTTTTTTGGGGGGGGGGGGGTTCTAAAGAGAAAACCTCTAATTCCAATCGAATCTGCAGATTTTCCCATTTTCAGAGAAAACTGACCTGTTTAAACGATCAAAAATAATTTCACATCTTCGTCTATTAACTATGAACCATTGATCACACGTCTTGTTGGCGTTTGGATTATTCTGGGTCTAAAATATCTTCAAGTAGAAATTCTGATAACAAGTCCTTCATAAATGTCCTGATCAGTAGTTGAGTTGTGATTGTTTTACCAAGTCTGCAATTATATACATTTTTTCTTCTTTGCTTTCGTATTGGCCTCTTTTATGTCCGCTTGTCAGGAATTAGTTATGACTCTAGTACTGAGATCTTTTTATGAAAATGTATCAATTTCCATAAATATTGCTGCAAAGGCTACAGGTTATATAAACACGAATCAAATACAACTGCATTATACATAGAAAAAGTTATTCTCCAAAACAAAAAAGCAAAATATTCCAATTTTAAAAGTGGAAACAGTTAAGGGATGACATTTGTTTTAATACATAGTATATATGTTCAACCCCTTCCGTCAGTCAAAAGAACCCAATATCATTTGGAGTTCTGAATGTCAAGCTGTTTATTACCTGGATTTCTGGAACCAGCACCTGTCTGTAAGAGACTGCTTAAGCTAAGCAAATTTCAGTTTCTGTTCATATCTAGAATTATCATGGCTCGCTTAATTTCATATTGATTTTTTCGGTATGTAAATTTCTGTTTCGATTCCCTGTTCCATGTCAATGACCGTTACAACGCCTGGCACGCCAAAGGCTCGATATAAGACTACATATGCTTAGTAAAACTGTCTTGGCGGCAAGAATTCACCGATGAACAGTCCTATTTAATTCAAGAGGAACTGAACTCTGATTCAAGAGAAAGACATCTTTTTTTTCTATTGATCAATTTGGACGAGATCATGAACCCCCCCCCCCCCAAAAAAAACCACCTATGATGACAAAACTTTCGAGCTCATATAGTTTGATATAGGAGAGATTTTTGACCATCGGTGATATTTTGATGTATGTGTTCTGACAGCATTGAAATAAGGATATCAAGTAAAAACTGGGGCAAAAATTCTGGCAAATACAAATTTGAGTTGAGTATGACGCATGTTTTGTGTATTGCTAGAGCATATTTATGCATTAATCAAATCAAAGCATATGGTTATCCGTTGATATTTATTCTCTTTGCGAATGATATGTTTTTTCAAAAATGTTTCATGTTTTTGTCTTTTACAATGCTACAATTGCATTCTCTCGAACAAATTACAGTAAATAATTTTCCTGTCACTATCTACGATCTTAATTCTTTTTTTTAAGCTTAAATTTTACATACATTTCAATTTCAAAAGCCACAGAATGCTTTGAGACTGGTGTAAAATCCGAAGATTCCAGAAAGTATAGCTCTGGGGTCTTTAAATTGATGTCTGAAGATATAGGAGAGATAGGAAATAATTTGACCGCCATCCGACGTATCTGCTCGAGAAGCAAAGTTAGAATTAAGTGAGTCGTACTACTGTCGTGAAAGCAATGATGGAATACAATATATGGGGAAAAAGGTGTGAAAAATGTAGCTACCATAAAATGGTTGAAATTAGGAAATTATATCGGCGGCATTTTTAAAGACCAACAGCTCGTCGTTTGATTTTTAATTCAAGTTACAACTGATGAGTAAGGAACATTTTCCAGTGTGACATTCCATACTTCGACGTCAAATTAATCTCAAGACTCAAAACTTGAATTTTCATTGGTCTCAAAATTCATTTCAAATGTTTGCATATTGGAATTGATTACCGACACCGTTGCCTCATCATATCCTTTCTAGCAACAGAGTCTTTTGATCAAACAGATATTAGTTTAATTGGGGTGTCTTGACATCAAAATCCCCATGGTTGTGGGAAAATAGTTTAAAAAATGCTGCAATAATCTGCTTTTGCTGATTATGTCAACTTTTTGCTCTATTATCGTAGTTTCAAGCAAATTCTCGTCATACCGAACGATAGTAACCTGACAAATTGCCATCAATACCGGTCAATTGGAACTGCTGATGCTATAATTAAAAGAGTGATCTTCAAGGAAAGATTTCAACCTAAAACCGGATATAAGCTGTAAGCATTTGTTCAAACAGTGATGAAGTGCGTCATGACATTTTACAAATCATTACCAAAACATTTTTGGTTTCTGGTGACTGCTAATGCAATAACTGATATTCATTATATTGATGTAGACGAGACTTTCTCATAAATTTTGATTGAAGCATTTTAGGAAAGTAAAAAATGTTTTTAATGTTTTGTTTACGTTAGCTAATAAATTGACTATACATTATGCATTATAATATATTCAGCGAAATGTCTTGGCAATGATAATAATGTGCCAAAAAAAGATGTCAGTGACGTACATCGTTGAATGAAGGTAAATCGTGTAAAATAATCACATAGATTAATTTCAAACCATGCTTATGGGGTTTTGGCTATGAAACATATAGAAAGAGACCAACAACCCGCTCAGATATTTCCCTGACTTCTTTTGCGGTTGGAACAAGTCGAACAGTTTGGACTGAAAATTTCCATTCCTGATTTGATCAGGACAACCTAGAGTGAGAAAATCACGTTTTTTGTTTGATCCCGATTTGACTGACTATTTATGGTGAAAACGTGAGATTGCAGCAACAATTTTAGCTGTCATGTTGATACTAAATTTTCTACTCTAAAACACAGAGGATCATGGTTCCATTTGGGGCAGTGACCTTTCAAGATATCACACACTCTTCAAAGATCTATCGTGTTTAGGTCGTCTTTACAAAAAGATCGATGAACGAAGTGAAATAATGAAATCTGCACAGAAACCGTATCATTTCTCATTGCAGATATCGCATAATTAATTTACTTAAAATATGCATGGGTATCATTTAATTTCGTCTTGTATTTCAAGGATTACCGTTGTTGAATCCATCTTTTACCTATCTTCATATCTACATATAATGCATTATTTATAGACTGCAATGATATTTGATTTCAATCAATATGCTTGATAGGATTCTTCTGCTTAATTCAAGACATTATCAGAGAGCTGAGTTCTGATTTATAACTGGATACGAAGTTTGTAATCAATAAGTCTGTGATCGCTTCCGATACGCTTGTATTTCAGTTCATTTCAATAACTATATCTGAAGGGAAGTATTCAGTAAAATTGCATTGAACTCGTATTACATACATACATACATACATACATACACACGCACACACACACACACACACACGCACACACACACATATATATATACATACTTATATTTGTATATGTATGTAGTCGGTGGACAATACAGAAAATAGAATTACTAATTCAAATTACTAAGAATTTTACCTAAAATAACGAACGTTTCCGTATTGTTTCATTTGAAATTATAATTTTGACAAATCGAGGACACAGAAATGGGGAAAGTAAACCACTACATCTAATAAGGAGAACAAATATCCATGAGACCCTGAAAAAAAGAAATCAAGCGAAGAATCATCCTACGATGTCAAGCCTTTGGCAGATTAAGCTCAACTTCAAACAATATGAATATCAAATTATTTTAAAAAGAAGGGGATACAACTAATGTATCGTCCCAATAGTCACTTACAGAGCTGAAACATGGAGCCTAACCAAATTACAATACTGTAAATTGAGAATCATGCAACTCACACATTAAAGAATTATGTTCAACCTAAACTGGAGACCACAAGACAGAATAGTACAAACAGAAAAAGACAGCAGTCCGAAAGATGATAAATCCGTTGAAAAACTCTGATGTCAATGGGCTGGCAATATTTCAAAAATGGTAAAAAGCTGATCAACATCACGATCCACGACATGGATCCCCAGTGATCACATACTCAACCAAGACCTGCAGAACACTAGATTGTGATACGAGCTAGAAAAATTAAGTAAGTATTGGCTCTGCAACGCCCACGATAGGGAAGTGTGGTGTATCCTGGGGAAGGTCTATGTCCAACAACATACTTCAAGAGACTGATGATGATGAAAAGCGATATATGTGAGTATGGTAAAGTCTGATATTACTATTTACTATATTACTCACTCGGTAATATTTTCGAATATTGTATCCACGTAGTAAAATGTCCACTTCGATGCAGTATTTTAAATTTAACCCCAAATAGTCATTAATGCTTATAAAAAGAATGATGAAACGATTTCATCACGGGAATTACAAAATAATAATTAACAAGGGTTGTTACATTTCTAATTCAGTTTTAAAGATGCGTTTTTTGCATTTCGTGACGAAATTCTCAAATTCATAATATTCTATTCCACTCATTAATAAAACACAGGGTTGATATAATGGTATGTTGATATCCAATTCTATTCTAGATTTAGATTTAAACATTTAATGATAAGTTACTAAGCTAATGTCAACTCTACATTGAAATTGAATAATATTCTACAGTAATAAACAAAAGTTATGATACAAGTATATAATGTTGCTTTTTTAAGAAGTGATTGAAAGCTCCTTAAACAAACATCACTGCTATTATTTACAACTTGTGTTATATCTATGATAGTATACATCTGAAAAATTGAATGAATAAACAAATTTGGACTTTTTAGTATGATGGCATTTTGATTTTATTTCGCTCCTTGATCTAGCAGGATGTCTCCCGAAAACATTAAACTTTCAAACTTTTCATCCAAACATAAAACGCATCCATCATTACATCTATCAGAGAGTTTTGAAAGTCTGATAATGGACCATTTAGCTGAACTGTGATATATATATATATATATATATATATATATATATATATATATATATATATATATATATATATATATATATATATATATATATATTGTTAAAGCCAGGAATCGTGTGAACCGATTTTTTTCTAAGAAAAATATCACTGGCAATCTCCCAGATCTGATTTTAAATGAAATGATTTGAAAATAATATCGGATTAACTAATGGCAACACTGTTAACCTACTAATAAAACAGAGATTCCGAATTCGAAAAATTAGATTGAGTATCGATACATTCATTTCAAAATCGGTCTGTTCTCAATGAGATCCATACAAGATTATAACATGTTTCTAAAATTACAGCAAATGATTGATGTTTTCTTAATATTGAAGACGTAGCTTGACATTTTTTTCGTTGTTCAATGTGGAGTCAGGTCTTGCAGGTGTATTCTGAGTACCGATGCAATTATAACTAAAATATTCTGGAGATAAGGCTCTTTCTATTTGAGGAATCTTGTTAGCATAAATCATATCTATGCAGACTCCAATTAACTGAACTGTCAGCCTATATGAGAAGTTTTCGGTATAAAAACAGGTGAAAGATTTTATCCCAAGTGTTCAACTCAATCCATAATCTTTTTCAAATAGAATTGTTTAAACTACATCAACTGATGCTGAAGTATCAAATATCATACATATTATGATTAGATTAGAAAAAAAGTAGATAAACGACTGGCTGAGTGAAGCGTAAACATAATCATATACTGCATATATCAAACAAACATTTTCATACACACACAGCCGCAAAGTCCCACGTATACTCTCTCCCTCTCTTACACGCATATATATCTATAATTATCTATCTATCTATCTATCTATCTATCTATCCATATATATATATATATATATATATATATATATATATATATATATATATATATATATATATATATATATATATATATATTCTGAAAATATTCACTCAAGGTGCAATCTGAATTTTTTGGAATTCAAGTTGTGGTATCAAACCAAATGAAATACGGATTCAAACAGTGCAAGGAAACGCACTATAAGGAGATGTTGAGATTAACGGCTTGTAGTTTTTCAAATTCAATATATCACATCGGAACTTTTCTTTCATGGTCAAATTCCATACATTTCATTACTATTTTTTTACGATCAAATTGGTTCTTACTATTTGTAAAAAATGTGATACCTGTTTCTACCACATTCTCATTGCCTAATACCTTTTGTCTTTGAACAAATTTTGATATTGTGTACGATATACCATCTTTTTGTGTAAAGTATTTGTGATGTATTTGGGGTATAAATCACGTCCTCGTGTGTTTATGTTGCCACTTCAAAGAATTCATCTGTGGTTTTTATAGCGAAGAACCAGTTTTTCACGATTATTTTGAGATTAATGCGAAATATAAAGTATAGAGACTGAGTCATAATGAAAGTGTCGTTGCAATTGACACAAGTCTATGTTCAAACAAAAAAATGCTGAACCCTATATCTCAAAAGGAAAAAGTATATACAACCATCCATCATCATCAGCTTTTTCACTCGTCTGTCATTGGACATCGAGCTTCTCTGAGATTTAACAGACTTCTCAATCGTGGGAGTCACGGCTACAATAATTTCTGAATTTATCTAGATCATCATACCATTTAATGTTCTGCCGGTCACGATTTCACGCATAACTCCGTGGATCATCGTCATATAATTTGATGCCTGTGATCTGACATTCTTCCAATATAACATGCCCATTCCGATTTTAGTTTTCTTACGTTTTCTATGAATTTTCCAACTCCTGACTTTGTTTTAGTATACTATACCGTTTTCTGATCCCCCCATATAAGTTTGAGCCTGATTCTCTCCGGTAAACATCGTATGATTCTCAGTTTTGGGGTCAATATTTCGGTCAGATCCCATGTTTAGGCTCCATTGATGACTATTTATACGTACAGTAACCAGTAAATTTAGATCTGAGTATACAAGAATGAATTTAACCACTAGCCCAAATGTAAAACCAGATAAGCAATAGAAAGCTAAAAAAATAACCAGATAGAAAATAAATTAGATCCTGAAGTAGCATCTGGAATGTAAACAAAGATCACTGCCCCCGTGAATCAGTCGCTTTGAGCGACATAATCGAATCGGAAATTTGATAAAAATGAAAGAACATCCAGCAAAGGGACATAATCCAGTAAAACTTCATAGCTTACACATAACACCCAGCAACGCAGTGCAACAAACGGACAAAATTCCATATAAAAGTGAGTTAGAATCGCATGACTTCAAGAGAACCAAGTAAATGAACGAACAAGATTGTATTACACCTATCCACCAAATGGTAGGACTTATTTTAAATAGAAACATTCGCATTTGAAATTCTTATTTGCCTGCAGTCAAGCTCTTACCTCTGGGCATATGTAGGAAATACGTAGTAATACGATTGGGCAATTCATAATCCTCTTCTCTTTAATTTCCACCATTTGGTTTACAACTTGATATGAGTTGATCTATTTGTTCAAACGTATGTCTGATCTCTTAGCCTGCTATAAGTCGGGCAGACAATCATATAACTTGACAGAAAATTCAGGAATCTTGAGATTCGGTTGGAATTGTATTATGGCTGGAAACCTTTATAGTGGTCTCCATAACTTAGATATGATTCCCCCAGGACTTCTTAGTGTTTAATGTGAATTTGAATCAAAATATTACTCCGTAGATATCAATAGCGCACATAATATATCAAAATATGTGTTTTTGTGCTGCGTATAGATGAAGGCTGGTATTGAGTCTGACACACGCCGAAAAACTTGAGATTTTGCAAAAAACGTTGACCATTATGTACCCACATGTCACGGAGATATTTAACGAACTATGAGAGGAAACTATCCAATCCGGCTTACTCATCACACCTCTCACAGACAGACTGCCCCTCATTTAAGCTTTCTTACCACTTCCTACAAGGGAATGTCTCCAAAAGCCTAGCAGCAGCTCAAATGCCCCTCTCCATTTGTCCCATGATTCTATGCTCCCGAAATAAACGGACTAGTTTTGCAGTATTATGTTAATTTTGAAGATTTTTAATTTGGTTATTAACTTTCATTTTGTGCTGGGATTTACTACTTCAATATTGATAACACGAACCCTATATCAAAGAGCTGCAATGCCTGTTCAAACAGAAAAAAATCTGTGTAGGATAAGTGATGATATCTGGGAAGGACAATCAAGATTCCATCTTATACTTGGGTCGACAAAGGTTTTTGACACTTTCATGACATTTCAAAGCAGCACGTATATTCAAGCGTTCTATCAACTAATTTGATAGTTTTGGGGGCTAATATATAATTACTGGCAATAAACGAAAGATTGTGTTAAACAGATGCTGGTAAAGCACAGCCACAGATTCATATGCATTGAAATATCAATACTTATTTACATATATATTCTCATGCTTCTGAATCCACTTTAAATATACATTACCATATATGTGTGTGTAATTGTGTGCATGTGTGTGTGTATGTGTGTGTGTGTGTGTGTGTGCACGCCTGCTTGAGTATGCAGTTGTGTAATATCTTTAAAAGGAAATGAACGCGCAAGAGAGATTCTATAGAGTTATCTAATTTGAAACATGGTCTAAAAAAAAGATCTTTTCTAAAGATGCTTCTTCAACAAAATATTATTGCGTCAATTCTGGTGTATATATCAATTTACATATTCTATGTGATTTATATTGTACGTTTGTGTATCTGTGTGTCCGTGTGAGTGTGTGAGTGTGTGTGTGTGTGTGTGTGTGAACACAAAAGAAAAAGAATTCGCACATAAACCACCATTTGATTAGTATGGTTAGCATATGTAAAATATCTTTATATAGCTGGAAGCTGAACAGTTATTTGTTTGGAAAATAAGTCAATAAGTGCAATCTTATTTAAGGCAAGAATTCGTCAAATGTCTAAGTACAGAATTCTTGTTTACAATATGCCCAGTATGCTATTGATTACCTAATACATTCCATCCAACATGTTTCTCTATTATGTATTGAATATGCTTTTGAAATATTATGTACCATTATGTTCTGAAAGTTTTTGAAACATGAGCATCTGATGAAATCATATTTGTTAGGCTTTTGACAAGGAATTATGACAGTAAACAATGACCAAAAAAGTTTTCATTCTCGGCCGTTGAGCATGACGCGATTCTGTATATTTTGTATATATTCAGCTTGAAAATGAATGACAAGTGGATACAAATGCCAAACAGACATACCTTGATGAAAATGGAACAATGAAATCAGCGAGAAATAAAGAAGTGGATTTCAGTATCGTGTTTAAATTAATGAAAAGTAAACGTAGATGACGAATACAATGATGAGCATCGGACGCAAAATATGCTGAATATTAAGGATGATGCTGAAAATGATCGTTGAACAGCAGGAGAAAAGATAGATAGATGGATGGATAGATAGACAAAATAAATAAGAAAAGAGACTGAGAAAGGCAGAAAGCGAATTAAACATGTACAATTTGAAACAGAGCTTTAAAAACATACTGGGGTACCCATAATTTTTGGGTGAGTAGAGTAAATAAGTGTAATCTTTTATATCTTTACTTATCCAGGGTCAGTTGAACAGCTCGAATGGCATTACAGATTTGGCTTCGCCGATGACACTTCAGTGATTCATGGCAAAGTTCATTATTTTTATTTATTTCGTCACAAATATTAAGTGTTTGAAAAGTTCTGATTCAGATTGAACAATATCATCAGGTTACTCGTTGTTGATTAATGTTTATAAAGATAAAAGAAATACCATTTCATGTTAATAAGTATGTTTATGTAGATACATAGTCGAGTTTACAGGCAAGTAAGACATTGAAGCTGCTGAATTGACGGATGGACACATGTTACTACAACATTGTTGATATAAAGACTGAATCGAATACAATCTATGGAGACTGACAAGAATCAATGCCATTCTTTTTAACGCTGTTCTGATTTGACACAACGTTAAATTGATTATTTTTTCTTGTGCATTTTTATCATTTTTATTTTATTGCATCTTTCCGAAATTTTTTCACTTTTGTTAGAACTTCCTCTATTCTTTTCTGTTGATTGTTATCTTTTTCTTTTCTTTCCGTCTCCCCGCCCTTGTTTTTTTTATCATTATTTTTCACTTTTATTTTGCCATCAGACTGGTTTCTTTTTTCCTTTACACATTTTCATTTACGCAATGGAGATGTATTATTGAACGACCGTAGCCACCAAAGGTTGTGAAAGAATCTTTTTTTTTAAATCATGACCAAGCAATTTGTAAGTAGCTCTCCTACCAGCTGTGCTGAACTGACACAGAAATTTATCCATCATATATACATTATAAAATCATATTCGGTCGAAATAGAAGCAGCAGTGGAGTTTAACATTAGAGCAAGCAAGATGATCTTAACAATCCCCACTACTCATTCATTTCAAACTTTTGTATTTTCTTTGAATCCATCTTTCATCCCTCGGCGTCACTGTCTCTTTTGACTTTTTCAATTCCCATATTTTCCCATTCATTTATCATTGAATTCATCCTGTGTAATTGTACATCCATGATCTCTCTATCATATGTAGAGAGTGTCCCGACATTCTGACATGGGACTTGACCAGAAGACTGACCCTTCATATTGGTAACAGTTTAGTGTCAATGGAGGGGTCATGCTCGATATCAAATTGATATATAAAGACTGCGTGGTATATTAAGAAAAATCATAGAATCCATTGAAGCATTCAAATCACAATGGGCTGGTCATGTTGTAAGAAAGTAAAGACGACCAAGGGATAACACGACTCACAACTTTGATCCACAGATATCATATGTAATACTGTGACCAGCAAAAAAAATAAAGATCTGCTGAACTTAATATTGGTCCCGAGATGCCAATGATCGAGACGTTCGGCAAATCTTGAAGAAGGTTCAAGTCCAACGACAGATATAAAAGGATGAGGATGATGATGATTATGATTTGTTTATTATCTTGATATTGGTTTCATTCTCATGGTTACCCTACTCAATTTGTATTCCTCCATCCCAAATTGTTTGATAGTTGTATTCAATTTGCAATGTAAGTTTATAATTAATTTGACTTTGTTCTTTTTCATTTTATGTTCTCAAATTCTTTAATATGTACGTCCCTTTGAGATATTCATCTTTTCTTTTTTTTTTTTTTCACCAATTACTTTTATCCGTAAGTTTTACTCTATCAAATTGTTTTCCTCTTTTTCTTTTCGCATGTATCACTTGAGGTTTTATCAGATCTAAAAATCCCCCTTCGTATGTTATATTTTCTTTTCCCCTGATCATTACATCGTTTTTCCTTATTCTCTCTTCTATACTTATTCCAATCCTGGTTTTCTTCCATTTTTTATCACCTATATATTTTTTTTTAGTGCTTTCTTTCACCGACCATTTTCAGCTTGTTGCCCTTCCGTTGAATTCAATAGCACATTCCATCTCTTAGTATTTCGCTAATATTTGATTTCTGTCTTCTTCCACTTCTATATCGACGTTTGTCCTGTTATTTCTTCCGTCTTTTTATTTATTTTTGACGATTTCCTAAAGAACCATTTTGTGTCAAGCGTGCTTTCAATGCATTCTCCCTACCATGTAAAAAGCCACCATTTACAAAAGATCACTGTTGAAATGATGGAAACAATTTATTTTTTGTCTTTTATTATTATTTTCTTTCTTTTTTTTTTATAGCTTTCCGATTCCTAGCAAAAACACAATGCCAACTGCTTTCGATAGAAGTGTCATAGGTTTATATAAAATAAAGATTTAATATCCCTTGCCGAACACAAGATAGCGGAATAACATCGATATCGATTAGCCACTTAAATGGCGGATATTGATCTACGTTTAAATGATTGAATCTATGTTATACAATTACGAATGGAAATCAGGTTGGTCGCTCTTGGTGCTCAGAGAAGTTTTTAACCTTTGGGTCAGTTTCGATGTTTGCAATTGTTTTCTCTATTCATTCCATCGTATAAAAAAATCAATTGATCGTCTCTGAATAGAATAAGATCAATGATTGAATTGGGATGCTTTTGAATGGCCGTTGATTGTTGATGCTATATGCAGTGAAATAAATAATGTATATCTCCCAAATTAAAACTCTATTCCGTCCAATATCTTCAGAGCATATATATATATATATATATATATATATATATATACACACACACACACACATACACACACATGTGTGTGTATGTGTGTGTATGTGTGTGCATCTGTGTGTGTATATGTGGTTGTGTATGGGTATGTGAGTGTTGATGGATACCGATTCAAGAGAGAGTATGCATACGAAGAAGAGCATCTGAAGAATGAGTATGTAAATATGAAAGCAATTGTCAGAAGAGAAGAGAATCGACATACGGAACATTTCCATCCACTTTATATTCAATTCTTTTCATTAGAATTCACTCTGTGGGCACTTTCTTTACATACCCTAATGTATTTGACACCGGGGATCAGTATGAATGTGCCTGCGTTAAAGCAAATTATTAGTGGGAATACATGTGAATGAAACACAAATAATAGAAAATAAACTGATATCAACATTTATAGAATGGTCTTTCATTCATATTGGTTTGATATTTTACATTCCTCCGGCTCATTCTACAAGTTTTTATGTTTTTTTACCTTCCACATATATATGCGTGAGTGTGTGTGTGTGTGTATTTATATAAGATTTATGAATTTGCATCTTCCTTATTTATTCTGTGTTTACATAGCAGAAAGTCTATCACGTATATCAGAATTGCCGTAATGTATATTCCAGCTAATACACATATGTATGGATTATAATTCATGTTTGCTGCTTATTTGAAGAGTCAAACCCTCTAATGCATCCTTATATTTAGAATACCATCTTACATGACTCAGTACAAAGAAAAAAAATTCTCACATAAGTTAAATCAAGTTACAGTATACCCAGTGTTTCGAAGGCTTCCCTAAAATTTCTTCCGGCGTTAAGCATCTTATGCATCTTTTTCCTTGATTGTGGTTATCATAGCAGAGAAGATTTGTCTATTTTTCACTATCAATATTCTCATATGTTATTGGGCTGGTATAAGTTTTTGCTTGAAACTTTAAATTATTTTGATCACTTTGGCTATTTCGTTTAAAATTTGCTGCTTGGCTCTCTGGACTTCAGTCGGCAAAATTCAAATACCCTTCATGAATGTGTGAAAACATATAGTTAAAACTAATTTGTTGCAAATAAATTTACTTATTACGTGTCAGCTACTTCACAAGTGAGACTAAATTCCAAGATTCTCAGTAGCTTGATATCAGGTGGATTTCCTGGGCACCTACCAAATCCATTTTTGGAATAAAGCCAGCTTTTCCACTCCTTGTTAGGCTCCAAACGTAGCAAGACAATCCCTTCTCCTACCCCAACTATCCACCATCACACTCTTGAAATAGATGCAAATGATCATGTTTGTGCACAACCATTTTAGTGGGCTCCATTCGCACCGAAAAAAAAATGTGGAATGACCACAGAAACGGAATTTCATTATAATTAGGTTCCATCGAGAGCTTTATGCATGAGCTTTACGAAGCTAAATGTCTTCCAAAAATAAGTATGAGCTATTAACTGCTTTTATATATTTTCGCAGTAATATCAATTGAGAATATGGAAATTAATCCGTGTGGAAATAGAAAAGTCCGACAAAATGATAATAATGATTGACGATCTTGAAATGATTCTGTTGCATGGATCTTCTCCAAATGTCAAATTAATCTTCATTTGTGAGATAAGACCAATCAAGCCTGTAACCTGATGAATAATGTGTGTTTCCATCACGTTAAGTTTGGAAAGAATTGCCTCTTTCTCCTGAAAATACCTAGCACACAACAGACTCCCGGTTTCATTTGAAAATAAGCAATCTTTTTTTTTTTACATATGCACCTAGTTTACCCCTGGTGTATTTCCTATCTATGACTCAAGAAAAGTTTTCTCTCGATAAGAGAATAATTAACCACGCCAATGATGAATCTTATTATTCAATTCAGTACACGTATAGCCCACGGCATTTTAAAAAAATGGGGTATTGAGGAATCATGAAATTTCAAAATGCTGCCGACACCAATTTTTTTCAAATCTGTTATCTTATCAGTAATGCTAATTATATGATATTGAGGTCATAAATAGTTGGAGGTATATACCTTACAGGGATTTGGGGATACACCATTTGGATCCACGCAATACAGTGAAGATTCGAGGTGATTTCTATTTTTAATATGGTCGCCATGATATAATTCAAAATTCAAGATAAGTGAATGCCATAACCAACGGAATCTTAGATTTATTGCCTTGGTGCATTTTTCACAGTAACAGTCCCAAATCACTTTTTTCGTACATACAGTGTCAAACATATGACTTCTTACATTTGCATGAAGCTTAGTAGCATTTGCCTGCATATGGTTTGCTCTTCGAGAAGGGTTCAAAGTACCCTTCAGATGCTGCTGACCAGGCTAGTATATACGATGAAGGTGGATCTGGTCTTGACACTAGCATCCGAAACTACATATATATACTATATTTGCAAAAGCAATATTTTGTGCTGAAAATAGCGAGCGTGTCATTTCGCAATATATGTCAACATCAACATCATCATCACCACTGCTCCATCACCAACATTTATATCATCCCCACAATCACACAATATTGGACCACAATCATCATTCTAAACTTATCCCTGCAAATCATTATCCTTAAACATAAGATCTGAGATTTTATAGGGAAAGCAACTGAGATCGAATCCACTGTAAATGTTTGAAGTAAATGTATTCTGGAATTAGCCTCTGTAGAAAACTGATTACTTTGCGCAAAGAAGAGAAATAGCTGCCTTAGGCAATACATTGAAAATTAATTTTTAGGCGCCTTCGGCTATAATTGGGCCAAATCATATCATATGCTTTTATCATAAAAACGCGATCTTGGTTTGAAAATTCCTATTAAGTCGTGCCTTTACAGACTAGTTAGATCATGTATGATGCATAACTTTTTTTTAATCATGAATATGTTTATAGACTATTGTCATTTCATAAGTACTTTTCAATCGTGAATATCTCTGTACATCGCTAGATTTCGATTTAAATATGGAAAAAATACTGTAAAAGACTACGTTAAATGTTTAAAATGTGGCATGCTAATTCAAATTTAGCTTTGAATTCGTCGGTTAGGCGAAACACATAAACAAAGCACTATAACTTTCATAACACAACACTGTTTTTGAGATTTGGATCGACTGAATGATTCAGTATTTTTGTGCTCAAAAGCTGAACCAACAATATATTAGTTCTATATTTCTGTCGACAAGTATATCAATTTTTGATAAACGTAGAGGAAATGTTAACCCAGCTTCGAATACATGTCATTTTTTCATAGAACCATAGCACTGACTTTTTACTTCCGTCAAATTCAACAGATAACTTAGAATAAAGAAACTAATGATTGATGTCAGCAACATTGGTTATCATTAAGGAAAAAAAAGAAGGCAAAGATGTTTTTTACGGTAGGACAATGTCGGCAAATTGTACGTAAAACGTGATGGAAGAAGGAGACTTATTAGTATCGAGGATTGTGTTGACTCAGCTATCATCAGACTCTTCGAATATACAAGGCAGGGTAAGGAAATGCTGATTACAACAGCTAGCAACAGCACTAGAATTAAGTGCAACACTAGAGAACTAGAGGACAGAAAAACAAGAATCTAAAAGTGGGTACAAAAACAGACTCACTCTTCAGGAGACAATCTCAAGTAATTGCAGACTAATCCATGTGGACATTGGCACACAGAAAGAATTGAAAGTGTGAGAGCGAATTCCATCCTAATAGCACCCTACAAAAACGCCAGAAGAATCGAATGTATAAAGGTCAGACAGAATAGCGATTGTTGATTATTTCACAATCAACGACATTGTAAGTGGGTGCAATAAAATAGCCCAGAATGTATACAAGAACAGAGATCACTGGTTGGGAAGGATAATACATTGGTAATGTGCAACGACTGAATTTCGGCCACACAAACCAATGATATATGCTAAGACCAGAATCTATCCTAGAAAATGAAACATGAAATTCTCTAGATCTGTTATTCGAACGGATCATCCAAGCCAGAATACCAAACGTGTTTGTGAAAAAAAAAAGAAGGATATGTGTCTGTGGATTTTGCTGTTTGAGCAGACAAATGATAGTCGTAGAAAGCCCGATAACCTTAGGGAAAAATATAGCAAAAGGCTGGAGAAAATGGGGATCTGGAAAAAGACTGAAACTTCCAAGATGACAGCCCTTCTGAAGTTGACTGGTTTACTGACTTGAATCCTGAAGGATTGAGGTGATTTGCTATTATCTAAACGCTAGTAAAAGCCACAAGTCACACCTTGCGTGGAAATGAATGATATTATCCTTATTAGTATCCGATAGAACTGCAGTAAATTTGAAAGAATATTGAAGGAAAAAACGTGGCTTACCCTCAGAAGACTACTTTGACGGAACAAACATGAAAATACAACAAAGTAGTAACAAATTTAGACAATAACCCGACCAAAATACAAGTCGAAGTGGAGGATCTGACCCTAATGGAAGAGGTGAAAACCTTGGCGCAAGTCCCTAAAAGAATCGATGCAAGAAGACAAAAGCCCATTACCATCCCTTACGAGCCAGAGCTGGAAAATAAGTTAAAGATTTAACTGAGTATGCCGAATACCATTTTTACAGCATATTTGAACTAGTAACGTTATCGAACTAATCTATACTGATGAGAAAATGGTAACACTCTTCTGACAATACTAAAATAAACACTTGGAAACGAAAAGCAAACTGCCACGGAAAGATATCTCCCGAGTACTGAGGAATTAAAAATTACCCAAAAAAACCCCATTGCATATGAATACATCCAGTGCAAGACTATACATGGAATACCAGATGAGTCAAGAAAAGATACCACGATCTCCAATGCTGCTTATATGAACTTGGTAATGAAAGGCAGAACGACCTTCGATCTAAAGGACTCAGAGGAAGGGAACTAAGCAAGAAACTATATACCAATAACGTCTCTATCACAAATGTAAACTGGGTAGATAGCAGCAAAATACATTTTCCTAAGTAAGGTAGAAAGCTTTTACCAGACATGAACAGATAGGAAGCAAGAAAAGAACCGAACAGTCAAAAGACTTGTTCTATATTGACTAGATGATTCTGACAATGAAGGGAAAAAGCTAAGATAGATTGACCACTAAAAAAGTATGCGACATAATCTCAAATATTGAATACTCAAATGCCTCAGGATGTTCAGGATCAGTGAACCAGTGGTGAGATTTATAGACAACACTATGAAATACTAGTTGTAAAGGAGATAATTATTAAAAAAAAAAAGATTTTTTAAGGGGGAATTCTCTATCTTCATTACTATCTCTACTAAACATGATACCATTGACTTGATAATTGAAAAACTGCAAAGGATACTTCTTCTCTAAAACAATGGTTATTCCCAAAGAATATAGAAGAGTGCAAGCTGTTTCTTCAACAACGAAAAATATTACATCAATTACATTCGGATTGAGTTTGAAAAATAAAAATGTTTCTTGATGATAATGCATAAGAAAAAGCTTATGGTGGCAGAAGGAATCAAATTTGTAGGCAACAAAAGATTGGAACATTGACCACAAGGATCCGATATAAGTTCCGAAGTGATATTAGACGGATCAATAAAATGGGAAGAAATTGTTGGAAAAATTGACCAAGAATTACTTAAAAGGGTGGATAGATATAGGAGACCAAGATAAATAGCAGAAACATGATAGGAGGAATGAATACGTGACCATATCTTGGATTGGAAGAGGAATCACTTCAACCTAGCATGAGCAGGGAAACTGAGGATTACACACAAGGCTCTACATTCCAGAGACTATGAAGAAAGGAAAATACGACACAGGTCTCATAATGACAGAATAATGATTCCAAAAGGTTGAAATTAAATTGAAAAGCATTTGCTAAGAAGCAGTGAGAGAATGAGAAGAAAGACAAACCCTGAAACAGTGCCAAAAAGAATCATAAAAAAGTAGCAGACGAGGGAGAGGCAAAACAGACAATAACCAGAGGGAAATGAAAATCAAGAAAAATACACGGGGGATTCAAAAGACGAATACAAAATATCGTAGACAAGAAATTATGAACATGGATACACAGAAGAAACCTGAAGTGGGAAACGGAATCAGTCATCATGGCAGCCTAAAACGAATGCATAAAGGCAACCTGTGCAAAGCTAAGATCGGCAAAACCCAGACAAACAGCAGGTGCCACCTATGTAAAGATATAGACTCTGAGCCACTCAACTCGCGAATGTAGTGAACTAATCAAGAAAGAATACAAAAACAGACACGACACAGTATCATCTTTGATACAATGTAAACTTAGCAGTTCTGCAAAAAAATGGTATCTGCACCAACCGGGGATTATACTGGAAAAGGGAAGCAACAAATTACTCTAGGACTTGGACGTCGAAACAGACTACCTAACTCGTACGAAAAGCCTGGACATGATGGTTGTGGACAATGAAATAGAACATGCCAACGAGAGACTGAACTGGAAAAGAAAAAGCAAGAAATTACTCTGGAACTTTGACATTCAAACCGACCACTCCACCCAAGCGGGAAGATCGGACATGGTAGTTGTGGACAACAAAAAGAGAACACACCAAATGATAGAGTTGGTTGTATCTGCAGGATTACAGAGTGAATATGAAAGAGAGTGAAAAGCCAACAAAATACTAAGAAACAAAATAATCAATAATTGGGGAAAAAATGGGAAGAGGAAAATCTCGTACGAAAATTTAGAAGACAAACAAAGGAAATTGAAAGCAAAGCGAAATTGTCATGTAATCTAAAAAGAAAGAAAAAAAGCCATTGCTCTTTCAAATCTCATAACAAAAGTATAAGGGGCAATTATGAGAATTCGAAAATCGATAGAATAGCGAAATAGCAAATGTCTTTTGTGGAGAAATGAAACAGAATGGTTAATATGAGGTACGCTTGTGGCTGGTTGGCACAAAAAGGAAAATAGAAGGTTTAAATGCCATGTGTTCATTCATTCACCAGGAATTGTGCAAACGACTGATGTTCAGGCACGAAGCAAATGACAACCCCGAAGCAATGCTTATGAATACGTAAATATTAAACATGGGATTTAAATTTTAATAGATTACCCAGTCCAAACCAAGTGCAAGGTTTAATAATGAAGGACAATTATATTCTACCAAACAGAGGATACAGCCCTCCAAATGGATCACTGATTCAGTTTGGAGATGAAAGTAAGATTGTAAAAACTCAAAAACATTATAAAATCACTGCAAATTCTGTGGTACATGGGAATGTGTACCGGATAATACTTGGGTTGAGATTGGAATATACAGAAAAATGACTGGTTTATGGTCAGACTCTACCTCAATTGGTATCTGGTATCCTGTATATATATATATATATATATATATATATGTGTGTGTGTGTGTGTGTGTGTGTGTGTGTGTGTTCGTTCCAGCGGAGAAGCATTTGTTATGATATTAAGCAAATCATATGACGGTTAAGATTCAAGGGAATCTGAAGAGAAAATGTCGTAGAATCGAAAAGAAAAATGCGTGAAGAAGAAAAATGTATAGAAGAATGACTACTACAGGGTCAAATTCTACTCCTACTTGTATCCCGTACATCTTTATATACATACATATATATATATATATATATATATATATATATATATATATATATATATGTATATAAATATATATATATACACACATATATATATACACACATATATATATATATATATATATATATATATTTATATATATATATACATATATATATATATATATATGTGTGTGTGTGTGTGCGTATGTCTGTGTGCATGTGTGTGTGCGTATTCTTTAAATTTATACGAATGAAATGATCGTATGCATATCTGCATCTCATTTTTTGTTCTTCAATTCAGTCCAGTCAGTGAGACACCTTCTTGATAATCATTAGTTTTTCAGTTTGAATCACGGTTGGAAAATTTAAATTTTACGTATCGGTTTAGACATTAATTGTTGTGAGGATCATCTTTGTTCAATTTCAGTTCTGGAGTCTGACATTAAAAACTTGATTGATACAATATCGCCCATATATGATTGAATCCCTCCGACTTTTTTTTTTATAGAGGATCGTTAACCTTTTTCCGAACAAAGCATAGCAAGATTTTAAAATTCCCAGTGAAATATCACACGATCAAAGTGGATATGACCAGTTACATTTTACAACCAAAATCTACAGTATTTAAATTTTGATTCTAACGATATAAATATGTGGCCGTCTCACAATAAACAACCCCCTGCCAAAAGAAGTTCTCTCTGCATTCTATGTCGTAAGCATATTGCAAAATTATTATCAAGTATTTCTCTAATATTTTGAATCAATATGAATTTAAATGAAGTATACTTTGGGAATTTGAAGGGTAGTGTTATTTATTTAAACGAACAGAACAATGACAACCCAAATAGCTAAAAGACAACGTGAGGAAAAACAGTTTTGTCAACAAAATGAAAAATCACATGGAGATTGTAAATATCGGAGGTATGTAGAAGTGACCAGCTCAACCATACGTGCAGAGAACAAGATCTATTTTCTCTCGAAGAGATTGGTTGAAGAAGACTTAAGAAAGCCGACTGTAGATATTGATAATGGGATCAAAAAAGTATTTGTTGTGGATGCTTTTACTGTATCAATCAAAAATAATGAAAAGAACCGGCTTACACAGCACTTGTCTGCAAGTCAGTGCTTGAACTGCGCCACAAACAGCCACATTCTATCTTAGCACAGGAGAAAACAGATGGAAATTCGACGTTTCCGGACAGCATACTATTCGTTACCAACATTCGAGCATGGTCTTTGGAACGTCATGGCACGTGGTTGTATGAGCAATAATGTCGTTCCTTTTCGGCAATTCATCGATTGAATCGTGAATGCTTAAAGTTACATCAGTACACGGAAAAGAAACCCTGCATTCACTATAAAAGCCTGTGAAGAAAAACTTTATTTCGGAGTTACAATGATTAAAAAAATGTGCTAAGAGACAAAAGTTAAAAAGTATTCGATTTAGAAAAAAGTGGAAAAACGATTATCACCCATCAAAGGACATTTGAAATAGAGCATACTTTTGGATCCAAAAATATTCGAGTGGATACCTATGCAAACATGGAAGAGTCAATGTCACTGACGGTACTAGTAGCTACTACTTCAAAGGCAATTTGTGACGGTGTACTCATTTTATTACTCATCTCAGTGCCCTAGTTTAGCTATAAAGGATACCAGATAACAACTATTTTCGACGGGTAATGTTCCACTAAAAATAATAATATCTTTCTCTGTTCGGTTTAGAAGTATAGAAAAAATGGTGAGGGCTGAATCATTTATGGGCCATATTGTACATGACCTAATCGTATTGATAAGATATCAGGTTGTTACTCAAGAACTGGATAGATTATAAAAGATAGTGGAGGTGTTGCATAATCATTTGCACAGTGGGAAGGACCCCAAAATTCTTTCACAGGAATGAAAAGATATGAACGATTCAGATCGTTAGAGTTGGCAAAGGCTCTGAAAAAATAATGGATTGAAAGGTACTTGCACTCAATAACAACATGTCTAATTTCATTATATATATATATATATATATATATATATATATATATATATATATATATATATATGTGGATGTGTGTGTGTGTGTGTGTGTGTGTGTGTGTGTGTGTGTGTTTAGTCTCCAACTCAAGAGCTGCTAAAATGTTGGAATTGAATAGCAGGTATTGTCCCTATCCGTTGAATCACATAGAGTATCTATATAGATGCATAATGATAAAAGCCTATATAAAACAGCAAACTTTATGTATGACATAAGCCGTATATCAAAATCATAGCTGAAAAGGGGTTGATCTTTTGTCAACACTGCTTGGGAGCTTTGTGGGTCTATCAGTTTTGTTTCTATGTACCACAGACCGTTACATGGTAAACAACTGATGATCCCAACAAGGAAAAATTACACATGGTACCATAACATCAACGTATCTGTGGAACATGGAAGAAACATTAAAAAATATAGTCTAACAGATATTGGGAAATGAGTTACTAGAGTGATTAAAATTAAAATGAATAATTTGTTTTAATGTGTTTAGTGCTAAGATGTGAAACTTCCCCCTCCCCCATCTCTCTCTCTCACTCTCTCTCTCTCTCTCTCTCTCTCTCTCTCTCTCTCTCTCTCTCTCTCTCTCTATATATATATATATATATATATATATATATATATATATATATACATGAATTAATTTGAATTCTCAATGACTTTGCTCGGAAATATTCTCACTTTATCTGTAAAACAACGTGATGTGGTGTCTGAGAAAAAAAAATGCATCCTGCAACAAACAAAAAAACTCTCGGATAGAGGGATTTCCATCTTAATAATACACTTTTTTGACTTCATTCATTATTAATCCACCATAATACTCAGTTTGGGGATTCAATGAGTCATCTTGAACTTATAGGAGTCAAGATGAATGAGATTTTCTTTTTCAATTTTAGGGTTCAAAATCTGGGATCTGAAACAAAGGGAGGTGTTGTTTTTTTTCATATTTTGATGGGAAATATTTTTTTCACCCTTGAAATTTGATGGGATTTTTTCTCCATGAGCCAAAAGCGAAGGAATTTTTTTTTCACTCCCAGGCGTCAAAATCGTGGGGAAATTTTTTGTTTTTGCCTTTAGATAAAAGTTTGGCAGGGTTATTTCTTTTTCCATTTCACAGGGAACTTTTTTCTTACTGTTGAGGGCAGAAATCTTTTAGATGTCAAAATAGAGGGACAGTTTCCATTTCAATTTTAGGAGTCAAATATATGGGTTTTTTTCTCAACTTTCAAGGGTTTAAAATCAAAGGGGATTTTCATTTAATTCTTGGGGATGAAATCATACGGGGTGATTTCTTTTTATTCTATAACGGGGTTGGAGGACTTTTTTGTATTTTTGAGTCATTTAAGGGGTCATTACTGAGATGGGGAATTTTCCCTCTTAATGGACAAAATCAAGACTTGAAATAATCTTGGGATCAAATTCAAGCCAACTTGCTCTTCACTTAAAGGGTTCCAAATCTGGATAAAGGAATCTTTCCTCCGTCTTTCAGGAATTGACATCGAGAGCAAATTTTATTCATTTTGGGGGGTTCATTCTAACTGGATCTCCTTTTCAATTGTAGGTGTTAAAATCAAGGGACACTTTTTCTTCCTTTCAGGAGATGAAGGTAAGCAGGAACTATTTTTTTTCGCACTTACTTTTTTTGCGTGTTTAAAATCAGTGTTGTCATATTTGTACTTATCCCCAACCCCGAGCAACAACAGACATTTTTGCAAGCTGTTAATAATGGCAGTGATATCTACAGAGAGAAAAGTTTACATTAACCTCACTATGTACTTTATATTCAGATTTCCCATCTGAGTCAAAAAGTCAAGGGACAAAGAAGATAAATTATGCTGGTGAACAACTGATTCAGGTAGGAAGGGATTACAACACTATAATAATCTAAGCACATTATACAAGAACCGTAAATACTGTGGTAAAAAAAATCAATGCAGACGTACCTGACAAATAGAAGACGTAGCTTTCAAATAGAACAAAAAGAGAATATAAAGAAGCAAGGGGTTGAAAAATACCAGAACCAAAAAGTTGGGAACATAAGACGATGTCTGTACCTTGAGTGGCACACCAGAACAATGGCCAAAAATACAAGAGGCGAGATTAGATGTTTGGCATGTATTATTTAAGCTCAAATGAAATATAGGGAACAGCACTTGGGAGTTGGCAAATCAAATGAAGCAGTACACATTATTCTGACAGATAGATGCGTACTTATGGAATTTCAGCTTGACCTCTTTCATTTTAGAAACCTCGTGTATTATATGTTACAAACTGGCCGGGAATGACATGTCATGTGCAGCTAGCTTTGCTGGGAATAAGAGTGGCTGGTTGGTATCTCAGCCACTATGTTTAACTGTCCGCTAATGTATTCGTAAAAATAGGGATCTATATCTTTCTTTTTGGATTAAGCACTTACAGAAGGTTTTACAATCGATTAGTGACAACTTTCTGGTAATAACAAGAGCAACACAACATGATTTCGGTTGTTAGAACAACTCTTAGCAAGATTTATTTTCAGAAAGCTGCACGATTTTTTGCACGCACGCACACACACACACACACACACACACACACACACACACATATATATATATGACTAACTTTTAAATTGGTCATTCTCATGGTAAATGACAAATGATTTAATGAAATTCTATAATGATGGTCAAGAATCGTCTATTTTGATCACTGAGATAGTGTTGAAGATCCACCATTGTCATTTTATCTTCAAATGAAAAGCCAATAAGGCTCTTCGAAATTCATCTTCACCCGAGAAAAACGTGTGCATTTATGCTGTATAAGACAATGATCAAACTTAATTTTCAAGATGTGATATCATTATCATCATGATCATCATCATGTTCGGTGAAAGAGCAGTTGGAATTTTACTGGAAAAAATTCTATCATATCTAATATAAACTATTTGTGCTTGAAGGAAACTGGAGCAAATCTATTATCATCTCTGGGTTTTGAACTCCAACTTGTGCACAGTGAGTTAAAATTTGGGGAATGATACATTTTGCCGATTTTCTGGAAATCAGACTTGCATTTTTATATCGTTACTGGAAATTGACACGAGCCTAACGCAAATTATTGTCAGTCTCCCTGATTGTATTTCCCGCAAAAAACCTCATTCTTTTTACCTTCTGGCTGGATAGGTTAGACTTGCTAATCAGATAGTTGCATATTTCTCATTGATACCAGAGGTTTGTGCTAAAATCTAGGTAAAAAAGTACTTCAAATGAAAATTTTGATCGTAGGTTTGCACTTCCCATTCGGAAAAATTGCGTAATTTTTACTTATTTCTGTCATATGCCATATCAAACTTAGGTTAGTGGAATTCAATGTTATTTATCACCTTACTAGTGTAGGTTTGATCTTAGTAAAATGGAATTAACTTAACTACTTGGTCGTATTCTTTTTTTTTTACTTTATTCTTTGTGTTCATGTGCAATCCGTGTTTTTTTTGTGTGTGTTTGATTCCCAATTTCCATCCATTCACTAAAACCGTATGTTACCTTTATTCTAACCTAAATCAATAAGATATATGAGTCTCTTGTCACTTTTTAAAACATTTCCCGTTTGCAATTTCTCGGCAGAAATGCCCTTGTTTGTTTTGCAATCACGTTGATTGAATCCAAAATCTCCATTTATTTTTTCCTGACAGATTTCAGAGTCTAAAGTTGCTGATTTATTACCGAAAATTCGTTGAAACCCGAAGCTTTAAGTGCACTTTTTTCATCAACTGCATCGCTTGAGAATAGAAACAAAACAATATTTACCATAAATTCAAGTCAGAGTTATTAGAATAAATATCATTAGAGATTCACAGGCAATCACTCTTGATTTCCAAGATGTCAAAAATATTAAAACTTTTTGTATTTTTAATTTGCTGCAAATGTAACTGATGACTATCGAAGGATAGCAAGTAACAGAAGGTCTTTTCAAATATCTTCTCGCTGTTGTAAATTGGATTGAACACTGCTTTTGAGTGAATTCTCCCGCTAATTCCCATATTTTCCAGTTTTTCAATCCTTCTAAGAATAGTTCCAAATATTTTAACGTTTTGGGACACGATATTCATAATACATTTTTCGTACTTTTGATTGAGTTTTCATACCAACAAACTTTAATAACTTCAACACAGATCAAGTGTGAACAAGTCTCCCTAATATCATCAATATTTTAGCCAATTTCTGTATAAAAGCCATTCAGTTGTTTTAGACATTACCTTTAATTGCCGCTTCGTCCAGCAACATTGATCTTCAAAACTGTTTTAAACAATCAAGTAATATATGGCACAACTGTAACCTTCAGGTCAAAATGTTTTTGGTTCTTTTACAAACTATTTTTGTACTTGTCAAGCTTTTTCACTTTTTTTCCGTTTCCCCCTTTAATGTGTTGAAACAACGAAATCCACTTCCCGGCATATTTCATTTCTATGTCCAAGGAGTAATTCTTGTCTTCTGGATGGAATGGATTGATCCATTTCATCAATAATTTGCACTCATTCAGATTTTCACGCAGGAAAAATCAGTTTTGAGCAAACTGAAGCTCCTGTTCTGGCTTGGAGTGGGTGATCCAAAGGTCAAGAGAACTGTGTGTTTTATTCCAAAGCAATGGATTTCATAGTTTAACCTTGAATTTTTATCACGAGACTAAATTGCTATCCACATAAAGATTTCATCAAGTAAAAAGATACATAGATGGGAAGCAGATAGCGCTTAACTTGATTCGTTTTTTGTAGATTTGATTTAATACCACTTTTTTTTTTACACTGTAGGAAAAAAGTAGGCTAATGTTAAAGGATATTTGGCTAATGTTTCTTTCTCTCACTTTCATTTAATTCCAAAGTTACAAGGGAGGAGCTAAATTTTTGACTCTTAAAAGAGGATAAAAACGCTTTTCTAATTATGATCACTAATTAAGAGGAGAAAAACACCTTAGTTTTGACTTTAAAAGTGAGAAATTGCCCATATATCACTGCAAGTGTTTTGGGCACGTTTCCAAATATCACTAAGTATTATGTGTTCAACTCTCACATTCATATTCCAGAGCATCCCTCGCTCCAGGACAATGTTTTGTATTTTGTTTTTGTTTATTACCATTATCATTACGGTTTCTGCTAGTATAGCTAAGTCAAAGTTTTTGAAATTTTTCCTTTCTTTTGATCTCAAGGCAGGTATTTTCTAAGTGCCCGATGATTTTAATATTCCATTGTCTTCAACAACTTTGGGTTTCTATTTATAACATAAGTTTACAATTTCGAACCAAAATGTATCATTATCTCTGATGCCTACGTTCGAATTTCTTTCCTAGCAGGTTCCTCTATCCAACCATGATGTATTCAACAGTCTTATCTATTCCTTCTCCGATAATACATATTTTTGTCTATTTTTTTTTCTAGGAAATAATTTTCTGGTTTTTGACTGCATTGATAAATCATGTTTCCTCTTGTAAGTGTCATGCATAGATATACCAATCACCTCATCTGAATTCTTTTTCTTTTCATCCTCAAAGATAAAAGGCAATGGAAAATCAAAGAAGGATCGAAAATATCCAGACGATAGAACTAAGTCCAAAAGGCTGAACAGACAAGTGCATGAACTTTGACGAGATTTGCTATCATTCAATCCTCAGTAACGAACAACTATTGTAAACATCTAGATGCAGGACAATTCCGCTGTTACTATTTTTAGTTAAGGGAACAGTTAAGGTTTTAGTTAAGGGAACATGCAGTGATCTTTATGCATGGATCAAAATGTGAATTCTCTTTATCTTATCCGGGGAAATTTTGTCAATTTTTGTCATCGCCCAACTAGCATTTTGAATTGCTGTCCCTGTCTTCAGCGAGAAAATTTGAGACTTTTTCCCATGGTAATGGTTTGAAAAAATTGGCCCTTTACCTAGAAGATACTGATGTGGGTAGTCAAAAAGTTAGTTAACAGTACAACGTGGATTATAGATTGAATGAGCCATGAAAGTAAGCTACCAGCATATCGTAGGAAATTTTGTTTTAGCAGGGTTTTATTGCTTGCTCTTTTGTTGATGTTTCTAATTTCAAGGTATGATATATTTATTTTCAATTATGCTGATTTTGAACTGGCCATTCTCTTGTCATGATACTCAGCACTAGTGATGCTGGTTTCCAGAATCCTAATCGTTTACTTATTTCGAGGAATTATCAACTTCAGGGAACATTTTTCAGACGATGTATTGACTACGTTTTTCTTCCGATCTAATTCTTTGTTGGTGCTTTTTTTTCACAAAAAGATTCAGGTTTTCATTCCCAGTACGATCGGAAATGATAGTTGCCTCCGAAAAGAATCGAATGTACGTCTCTCATGCTTGCAGGACTTCAGTTTATAGTATATTTCAATGCCTGATGAACTATTCAACATAAAATTATACTCAGTCTAATAGAATGAGAGGGGTTATCTTTCCTAATTTTTGTAAAACAAACTAGGATGCTTCAGACCAAGTGATCAGTTTGAATCTTATCATTAAAGAGTAAATTCTATATCTATGTATCTGTCTATCAATCAATCAATCAATCCATCTCTCGCTCTCTCTCTCTCTCTCTCTCTCTCTCTCTCTCTCTGTGTCTGTCTGTCTGTTTGTCTGTTTGTCTGTCTCTCTCTCTCTTTATCTCTCTCTCTCTTTCTCTCTCTCTCTCTCCCTTCCCCTCTCTCTATCTCTCTGGAATTTAATGTAAAATAATACGTATCATGTCCTAAAATCTCGGCTTGAAATTTGATCAAAATGTTTGACAGGTATAAGTAGATTATTCAGACGGTACTGATTATATCAAACACTGTTAATATTTACGTTTAATAATGAAACATTTGATAGTTACGTATATTTATGATGTAAATGGAATACAAAATACCATAATTATATAAGTACGAAATTTGATTAATATGCTGAGTTTTTTGGGTCTGTGAGTTATCGTCTTTGTATTAATGTCCACATTCTTTATTTGATTTTTTTTTGACTCCATTCAGCTGGTAATTCGATTGTTTATGTTCTGAATTAGTTTGATATCGGGAAAAATCGATTATTCTATTCTTTCTCCGAGGAATGGGTAGCATTTTTTTGCTACGTTTTCGGGAATCGGTGTTATTCCTCTTTAATTTCCAGACATATTTAGATAAAGAAGTACTCTCTCTGTATATTCCGTCTTGGAGAGAACTTCAATGGTTACTACACCTTATTTTAAAGCATATAAATGACGCCCCCCTCCTAGAACATCGATGAATCGAGTTTTTTTTTTATTGTGTTCACTGTGCTTTTATAAATCACATTAGCTAAATTACGTTTCAGTCAAATCGATCAATTCTTGGTGTTTCTAAAAATGCAATTCGGTGTGTTTTAATTTACTATTGTCTTTTTGTAATCATTCTATTGTTGCGTGATTTGATAATTTTAGCTATGTTATTGATGCATGAATAGCTAACTTTAAGGGCGTTCATATTGAATATTTTTGCAAAACATGATCATTGGGGAAATATTAAGAAATCAAGTTTAAAAATGATTTTCCAATATTGATTTTTATGTTCAAATTATTAGCTGGATTAAATCAAACTGTATTTCTTTTTTCTTTTGCTCATTTTATTTTAATGCAGGCTCCTTTATGGTGGCAAACTTGTTTTTATTTGTGCAATTGTTATATAGTCTTTTCTTGTTGAAATACATATTAGTTTATTAATCCTAGGTCGTTGTTTAAAATTAGAGTTTATTCATAGTAGAATGTCGTTATCTTTCGTTAAAGGTTCGAGTGAATTATTGCTTTGGTATAAATTCATGTCTAAGTAATTTATCTATTTCAATTGTATGTTGATTTCTTTTTTAAACCTAATGCTTTTGAATATTTGATTTAATTTTACCTAGTTGAATGATCTTTCAGACATCGATTTTTTTCTGATTCATCGCACTGTAAAAAAATCATTTGATTTTGTTTTAGTAGCTGGAGTATTGGAAATCAATTTTGTTCTCATTTTTATGCAACTATTTACCTTAATCTTGTTACTTTTGTTGCTTTTTGTTGCAACCTTTCTCAGACAGGATAGAACTCGGAAGAAAATAACAAAAATATCAGGATGAAGTTAAATAGTAGCTTAGAGAGGAAACTGTTAGAAATGCCTGCACTAAAGTCACATTATAACTATGGATTTTGTTTATTAACAGTATCTTTTTTTACTAGCAGTATTCAAATAATTATATATTATCTCTAAAGGTTTAGTTTTTGCTATAAAAGGAACGAAATCGTTCAAAGGTATACGTAAAAATAACAAATATACTATAATTTGTATAATGGAGTACTTCTGCTGCCTATCATTGTCAATGGTAGGGAGCTTCTAACAAAGAGCATAGTTAGTGTAATTCTTTTAGTTGCATCATCAACTGATATCAAATACTAAGCTGGATTTATGAATATTTGTATATAGGATAATCGTCTTTGAAAAATGGTTAGCAAACTAATCATACAGACGTTTGCGAATGTTTTGTGCTTCATTCTGTCTGGGTGCCCGAGTATCGAAACTAAACTAATAAACTAAACTAAGCTTACAAGTGTTGATAGTTACTAGCAAATGGGTAATTACAGACCATTGTATGCCTTTTAGGTTCTAGAATTAATTGGACTCGCTAGTACGACCTACCGTCAATCTGTCCCACACACTCATACATGCATACGGATATTATAGATGTTATTATCGTGTACAGGTGTTAAAACTAACTTCTCTACTCAGAAAAATTATATAAATTATGATTCAATGCATAATCATGTATATCATCATATTGGTTGATATTTTAAGGAAAAAGGAAGTGTTTTTTTTCCGATTGAAGAATCTAGAGTTTGAAATAGTTGGTAGGAGGTATTTTATTTTGAAATTCTATCCCAGGATGGCCGAATCTAGTGCTATAGATGAACATACGAGAAGACCACACTGTTCATTATACAAAAATATCAACTCAACATGAATTGGTACGAGACTGTCCATTAGTGGGGGATATGATGAGGATCTACCAAAGGAGAGCGACAAAGATTATCATCTTCTGATTATTGCAATACATCAAGCATCCTGATCTGAGTTATCTTCAAATTATAATTTATCAGCAACTTTGAATCACACCTTTAATAGAGGTAGATCCAATGAGGAATGAACCCACTAACAATCGTTGGAAGGGGTTGCCTGCACATTATTGGATGTTAAAGATGATGGCGTCGGAGCATTTTGACGATTTCGTTTCATTGAACATTTGCAAACCGTGGCTGTAGCAAGGAAAAGGAGTGAAAGACGTAAAACTCATGTTGGGGTTCAAAATTGGACCTATATTTCTTCTTCGGCCGACCAGGAATACATCGATAGTCTTACAAAATCTTCACTCACAGGGAGAGAGAGAGAAACAGGGGAGAGGGAAAGAGGTTAATTACTCTTACCACCAATGGCCAAAGGCCAGCGGTCCATAAACTATCTGACCCTTTTTCTGGTCTACTTTTGTCTGGTCTGTCCAGTTGACCATATTTTGTTCTCTTTTTTTCTAGGCAAGGATCCTTTTTCTATTGCTGATTATCTAACTGAGTCAACCTACCCTCTTCATCTACCTCATACCACAACTTAATTATCATTTACCCCTTCTTCAATTTCCTGCCTGCTTTCTTTCGTTTTTCAAACAACTTAACTTACAATCTACCTTTATTACTTCCGCTGTCAGAATACCCATGCACCGTCTTTTTTGTATCAACTCCTTTTCTCTTTTAATGCCTTTTTTTAAGTGGCTGTGACTTATTATCAACATAAGGTGGTTCTAAATGTTCCCATCATCTTTTAGGTATTTGAAAAAGGTTAATCTATTGACGAAGTGTGTAGATATACTTCGCATCTACACATGCAGGTATCTTTAATTAAAAAAAAAGATGTTCAAAAATAAAATCCAATACTTGAGAATAAAATGAAATATTCAATTAAAGAGTTCCCATCAGCCATCACATTCTAACAAATGGAAAACTCATGCGTTACGGACAAATAACCATGGAAATCACACTATTCATTATTTGAATTGACGTTTATATCGTATCCCTCAACGACAATACTACTAAAAAACGCTGAAAGAAATTATGATCGTCAGAGATACCCATTACAGTATTTGATAAAATAGGTACAAGTATACCAACATAAATAAAGCTTTTTATGCACTGGTTGATTCGAATTGGTGTTCTCATGTTTTCTCTCAATACAAATTACTGACTACACAAAGCAAGTCTAGGGCACCTATTTAGATAAATGAGGGTATAATTATGATACCTGCTAATCTTAAGATCCAGGCAAAATTTCATTAGGTTTAGTAGTTACATATATTGTAGAATAACGTAGATAAATGCAATTAGGGAACAATCAATAGATATTTTTGATAGGAAAAACGTATTTATTACTTAATTTTATTTTGTGTCAATTTGTGATAATTTATGAATTAACTCGAAAATGTTGGACATTTTTCACGGAAATCAAACGTCATTTTTACATAAAACGCTTTGTGCTTAGGGATACAGAGAGAAAAGAACATGTCATCCTTTTAAGTTTGAGGGACAAAAATTTAGAGTCATTTCTTGATCTTTCAAGGGGTCAGAATTGAAGGGAATTATATTATTTTTAGGTGGTGAAAGAAAAGGGTTTTTTTTCAAATTTTAGAGTCGAATTTTGGTGGGAATTTTTGTATCCTCAGAGCTTAAAATCAGCAGAGATTCGTTTCCTCTTTAAGGTGCCTAAATCGAGGTTGAACCTTTTTTTCACTTTTGTGGCTCAGCCGTAGGGGGGAAGGCTTTTTTGCTTGCATTGGTCAAAATCGAATCAGAAATCTATTTTACTTTATGGTATCAAAATCAAAGAGAACTGATCTCCCCTTCCATCACTGGTCTAAATCGAAAGGAAACTCTACGCTTCAATTTCATAATAATTTCTCTTATTTTTAGTTTTGCATTTGTACGAAGGCTGAGAACAATGGTTTGATTTTTATTTATCGATATATTGATTCGAATTTGCCTTCTCAACCAGATTTTGTAATATGACTGAATTTAAATATTTCGGAACAATGATTATAGAGATTTTTAAGTAAATGCTAGAAAAAATAATCAAAATATTATTGATCATCATCATTGTAATCATTAACAGCTTTTTAGCATTTGTAGTATGACCTTCCCCAGGATTCATCACATGTCTCTATCATGGGTATTGCAGAACCAGTATTTCCTGATTTTATGTAGCTCGCAATGCCATCTTACTTACCAAAGTTTAGCATATCATCTCGGGGGATTAACGTTGTGAGTCGTAATAACCTGTGATTATCTGTTATTGTAGCTTATTTGAGTTTTCTAATTGTGTCCATGATCTTTCAGAATCTTGTTTTTTGTTTTAATATACTGTTTCATGTTATTTTGCTCATGATTCTCTCACGTGCTCGTTGCATAATTCTCAGTCTGAGGATCATTCTTCTGGTCGATTCCATGATTCAGCTCCACAGACTACTATCAAATGATGCATTGGTTGTATACCATTCCTTTCAAAACTACTCATAGTTCCTTGTTTTCAGAAGTTGAGGCTGCTCTACCGAGAGCTTGCAATTCTATATTTATTTTTCACTTGATGTTTTTTTTGTTTTGTGGATTATATGGATATTCGTTGACCTAAGTGGTTATAGTGGTCTCCTCTTTTTAGTTTTGCATTTTCGATTTGATTTTATGTGTCTGTGTCTTCAAAATGTATGATGATCATTACATTCGTTTCACTGTTTTCATGGGGAGACCAGCATTCCTGGACTCTCCATTCAGTTTGTTTAGGGATTTCACAGTTTTTTCCTTGGAAAAAGACGATGTCGTGAGCAAATCTGAGGTTACTCAAGATTTTGCTGTCTTTCCTGATCCTATCATTTTTCCAGTCCAGTTTTAAGGAAGTCATCTTGAGACGAGCTGTGAAGAGTTTAGGTGAGCAAGTATTTTCTTATATTATCCCCTTTTCGTGGCTGAAAATGAACAAAGTTTTTTATGCAGTATAATGAATGAACTTTTGTGTCGGTATAAATGTAGCAAGATATCGGGTTTATGCTTTGCCGTATGTTAGCACCAATGACTCTGGGGATTTCCATTGAGTCAAAACCTTTCTTAAAGTCAACAAATGCTGCTGCGTAGTATTTTATATCCTGTTGCTTTCTTGTCTTAGTTGATTGATTGAGTGCGAACGATCGATGGTTGAGAATCCTGGTCTGGAGCCGATAGTTGTTGATTTTCATCAAGTGTTTTGATGATTCGTTGGTGATCACTTCCATAAAAAGTTTGTAGATGCAATCAAATTGGCTTATTAGTCTGTAGTTGCTTAGATCATTAGGGGCCTCTTTCTCAAGTAATAGCATTGTGATTGCAGTGTTCCAATCTTCTGGGACTTCACTTTTTCTTAAGCATGTCAAATAAGATGAGTAATTTTGGGGGGATGACTTTACCAACTTCTTTGAGTTGGTCAGTTGTGATGTCTGGTCCAGGACCTCTTCTTTTTTTCATCAGTCTAATATTTTGTTTCACTGCACACTGAGCAACTTTTGGGGTATCTTCAGTCGTAATTTGTATATCCTGTTCGTTGTTTTGAGTTCTCTTTTGATGGAATAAGGGTTTTTTGTAGAACTTTAGGATGCAGACAAGTCGGTCCCTATCCGTTGTGGGCATTTCTTCTAACGCATTATTTATGCATTCTTTCTGTACCAACAGCTTTTTGATTATTCTGAAGCCCCTATCTTTTTTTAAAATGATCCATGTGACTGCCAGTGTCTATATTCTTTCCCCTCTTCATTTTGTCATCGTTTTTCTTCTATGGTCTACTTTGGTTTGGTATTTCATTATTTCCTCTTATCGTGGTTGGTGGCTTGAGTTTTCTGCATTTTTCCATGGGGTTCCTGTTCTTTGTTTTTTTTTTCTAAAATTCTACTTATGATTTGTTCGCTCCCTGCTCAGACATATTGGCTGCCTCTATTTCAGAGTTTGTTATTAATTTGTTGTACTCGTTGATGAACACTCTGATAGAGAAGTTCATCTGTTCTCTGTTCTTGCTTGAACGATGGACTGAATCTTTTCCATACAATGAATGGCTGTAAATTTGTGCAGACATATTTTTTTTGTGCCATTTCTTGGTTTAATTACAAATGTTACTTCTAGTTATTTTGTGGTCAATTCCTACATGGACTTCATCCAAGACCTGAATGTATTTTATGGTATTGCTTTTGTCTGCTAAGATATACTCGATTTTGTTCTTGGTTTCGTGATTTGGGCTCCTCCGAATCCACTCTCTACTGGTTTTCTTCTTGAAGTTGTTCATTATTTTAAATCTGTTTGCTGTTGCAAGCTTAACAATATCGTGCTGTGTATCCGAACTTGCAAACAAAGCTTTCTTTTCCTCATTTTACCGAAGAGTTGAAGTTTCCCACGACGACGTTGAAGTATGTTTTGATATTTTAAAGTATGATGTCCAAGTCATCGTATATGTTGTTAATTCTTCCTTCGATTACTGTGAATAGCGAGCGTATGAACTATGTTCAGTTTGTACCTCTTTGAAAGTTGTACGGTTAGCTTTGCTGCGCAGTTGGAGCTCTTTTTGGATTAAAAAAAGCCAATCCTGCTCTGTTTTTGCTTTTCTTCTTCTTTTGTTTTTTCCCAAAGCTGTGAAGATGTTAATTTTTAAGCTAGTTTAACTCCTCTCCTGGTATCCTGCCAATATCAATAACTCGTTCTTTCCGGGGCCTCATTTTCTAAAACACCTTTTTTTTATCAAACAGTCCTCTTTCACAATGTTTTGAAATACGAATTTCGATTGAATAACGGAAGAGAAAGACGTAAAAACAACGTTACCCAATTAAAAGGGTAGGAAAGAGAAAGAAAGGAAAGACTAAAAAAGGGGAAAACGGAATTTGACTCGTCCTGTTGTCCTGGTGACACCAGCTGTCCTTGATAATCACATGCATGACAAAACGTTTCAAGAAAATAAACAGGTTGTTTGAAGTGAGGATTGGGGAAGGGAGAAGAAGGAAGAAAGAGTAAAAAAGAAAGAAAAAACATTATACGAAAAGAGCGTGATATGGCACGGAAGGTAGTTTTATCAGAGAATGAATAGAGAGAAAATGCAGAGGGGTATTTTGTAGAGGGAACACGAAAAATGATTGATCAGAGAGTGAATTAGTTTTACAAGGAAGAGAAATGGGATAAAGCTATGTTAAGTATCATACTAAGGGATCAGAAGATTTTTACTAATGAAACCACGCTCTGCTTGTAAGACTTTTATATGGAATATGAACGGAAAAAGTGAACATCAAACTGATTTTGGCAGTGGCCACAAACCCGGTAAAGTTGATTGTCACACAGAAGAAATCCTAGATGTAGGTATAGTCATTCAGCTCCACCAGGAGACCATCAGAACTCTCAAAGAAATTACAGAGCTGATTTTTCAAATACAAAGGTTCAATGAAGTTCCATCCAGGGAATAATTTACATGTCGTTGCTAGTGCATCAGTATTATTTTTTCTCCAATGCTACCAATGTAGCAGCAGTTAAACTTGGGCGATTTTGTTAAAAATCGTATTTGCCATACGTTGTCAGAAGTCAGGGTCTCTACCAATGTAAAGGAAACATATCGACCCATACTATGGAAACAAAAAGTAAAAAATAGAATGAAGTAAAATAAAAATCAATTGGAAGCGCTCTCAGAAAACCTCTTGAAAATGATCACATAAATTATTCTCTGTTGAAAGAAATGTCTCTTGAAAACATTCGCATAAAAGAGAAAAAACATTTTAGAGGGCATAGGAATTGAGCACAGAGCGTGGTGGCTAAAGGAATTTGAGTCATAGAAAGAAATTTATGAGAACAAAATCGAACAACCGCAACAATGGCAACAAAACAACTACTATTACAACTATTAATGCTAACAATAATGATATCATAAGAAGCAACACATTATTTTTAATTTTGCTGGGTAAATGTCTTCATTATGTTAAATAGATGTATAAATCTCACACGGATGCTACGATAGACATTGCATATGCGTAATTTAATGATGTATTACCTCTGCTTTCTTGTTGAAAGCTTGGGGGACTAGTAGAAGTGGAAATGAAAGACAACTGGCAATTATTCTGAATGACTAACGGCAAACTCTCCGAGCAAGTATTGAATATAACAGCACTAAATCTTTACACAAACCAAGTTATGCTTCTCTTATGGGCATTAATCATAATAACAACAAGTTTTCTGAAATAGGTTCCCATGTTGATTTTGATCAAGACATGCAAGTTTGTATTGTTTAAGTATCTATGGCTTAAAAAAAAAAAAAACAGAATATAAAATTCTGTTGTTGAAACATATCACGCTATCAATATTTTTGCAATTCAATAAAAGCGCCATAATTTCAGCTTTTTACAAAACGGCTATTATAAACCAGTGTAATAATCTTTTACGATTTGCAAAGCCATTTAACGGCAGTAATAGTGTACATATTATTAAAGTAATTTGGTTCTATCAATTACGTTCTGTCAGCTCGTTAGCACGCTTTTAAAAAAGATCATAAACTGATACTAAACGAAATATCGTGCCCGATCATCACCCGTTCGATTTTGTCTTGTTATAATGTTATAAACATCAATTACGTCATGTCTACCCACATTACTTATCAGAGTAATTAATTAATAATATTTCCCCAGTAACTTTTTAGTGCTACATTGCAGACAGGAGGACGTTGTTTTTATTTTATCTGAGAATTGGTATGACGTTAAAAATATCAATAGCGTCATGTATAGTCAAAGTTATATACCAGACAATAGAACGTTGACCCTTTTCTAAGGATTGTGAACTGAGATCTATCCATTAGTTATACCTAATAGCAGAAAACGGTTTTCAGATTCAAAATTCCATATATTTATCAATTCTACCCAAAATCCATTTCGTTTTGCAACGTCCTTTTCTATCGTTTCAGGATCCGATATTGCACTTATTTGCACTGATTAACACCATACAGAGTTATGCACCCATTTCAAACTGAAAGATTCTTAATTACTTTTGGAATTTCAATATGGGTTATTAGCTGTCCATTCGAGATGGACTTCAGGAGGTATCCATCCTTTTTTTTTTACATACTCGTAAAATCTTCCATATCTGGGAATTTTCGTTATCTACATTTTCGCAGCTTGATATTTTCGAAAAATATGACACAAAAAGTATTCAATTTCCAACATAACCATTTCCTTTTCTAATCCACTTTGTTCATCTCATAATATTAATCACATGCATCTAACTTAATGCAGCTGAAATTTCGAAGAAAAATTCAACTAAAAACCTCATCTCAAGCAAGAGACAGTGATACCTCTTTGGGGGCATGTGTGCTTATAAATACAGACATGTATATTGCTCTTTTACTTAGCTTCAAAAACGTGGATATCAATTCAATGTGTATACATATATATATATATGTGTGTGTGTGTGTGTGTGTGTGTGTGTGTACGTCTGTTACGGACATATATATTCAAATGATGTGGATAGCAATCAGCAGATAACAAATATTAAATCATATTGTTGATTCTTATTATTGAATACTGATAAGTTTTTTTTAAGATTAATTTATTGGTTGAGTATTTTTAACTAGTTTTCCGTAAAATATCTCCTCAATAAAAGTTTTTCACATTTAGATACGCCAATAAGTTTGGAAAAAGAATGTTTTTTCGTTTTTTTTTAAAAAAAGTTGTTTTTTTTTTGAAAATATCAATAAATTCTACCTGTTGATAAATCTGGAAAAAAAGTCATGGTTGCAAATATACTTGCTACTTGCAATTGGGAGGGCTGAACAATACAGCAAGTACATATGATTGGTCTAATAATCTTACCGTTGAATCAGTAATCAAGCTTGAACTAAGAAGGTGTGGACTTAGTGTTCCCTTATAATAGATGTGCCACAACTTGAGAAAGATTTGATTGAGTTCTCATCCATGTTCAAAGCTTATCTAGTGAATATGAAAATTCGTACGACTGATGCTCAAAATTTATCAGATAAGAACTGTCTGTTCAAGGAAATCAGCTGGCTGGGTCTAGAATCCGATTTAGACCGTGTGTCTCTTCTAACATTGAAAGAGCCTATGTCGTTTCAGGTAACACAGGAGAACATTTTAGTTATTCTTAATGTTAAGTCACTGATTCCCATTCGGTTCAAAGACAAAACAAGAGGAAATTAAGTTGAAAATGTGCTTTATTTCTATCATCAAACACTTTCACACTTCTATAGCTTGCAAAGGTACGAGAAGATTTGCGTAAGAATTAATAAATAATCTGATGATTAGCTATCTAAATGATAAGATGACCCTAAAAGATTTTTTCATAACTTTAAAATCAACACCTTTCTCTGTCAAGGCAATGAAGTCATCGACCCCTTTTTACTTCGTTGCATTGTTGAGGTTGATACTTCTTTCTATTACCTAAGAGCATCAGATAGAATATGGTGGTTATCTTTAAATGAATGTTGTTCCAAAGTTGTGAAATGCTTAATCTCATTTTGATAAACGTGGTTCATCAACTAAAGAAGTTAACATTCTGAGGTTTCAGTCAATGTTATCAAAAATATTTGTTCTTTATAATCAATAAAATGGAAGGAAAAAAAGATTTTGATAAATTTGATATCAAGTTAAATAATAAACTTAGTCACCATTGCTTGTATATTTGCCTATCTCTCAATCAGCTTCATCATCACATCTTCATGAAAAAGGTTTATGATTCTAAGCATAAAAAAAAGAACACGCATGGTGCTTCTGAAGTAATCTAGGAATATCTCTTAATGATCATCCGGTGATGCAATATATCATTAATACGATGGGAGAGTGAAGTTTCCTTGCTGTAGTATAACAACTTTTCCATAGGCATAAAAAATATATGGTTTAGAGTTAATCGGATGAGAGATCTATTAACTTATTGTTGATGCCTCCGTCGATAACTCCTTTTATTTGACCGATTCAAATCATTTTTTTCTCTGGAAGTAATTGTAGAACACTCACTTCTACCACAGACATAAAAACAGCCTCACATTTCTTGGAAAAGGTCCAGCATTTACAACAGTCAATGACATTTGTGTTGCTCCACCGTTTCAAATCGTAGTTCAATGTCGACTTTTTATCACTGTATAAACAAAAACATTACAGTTATGTTTAAGTTGCAAATGACAAATGAAAATTTGGTTCAATATCTTTTTCTGTTACTTTACTATTGTGGAACAAAAAGAACACAAACAAGCTTGTGTCGATAGTTTTCAACGCTTGTTTTCTACTATTTTGATGATTTTCCTTTCTCTCATGTCCTATAAAATTGATTACTGTCCAATGATGTTTTGATTTAATGGCTATAAGACTTCAACTGGTACAGCCAGCTCTAAAGCATTGTTCAGTATCAAAAACTAATGAGCGATTTCCTCATTTATACAGAGTACCTTTTCCATAAAACTTTTTATGTGTTTTAGTTGCAAGTTTACATCTCGTATTATAAAGAGGGTTAATAGGCTGAAGATGGTTTTTTCAACACTCTTTAATTTCGGAGTCAATAGACGAAGCAAATTTAACGAATCCTTTTAAGAAACTAAGACTGATATGATAGTAGCCAAAATTAAGTTAAAACCCAACGCTTCAAATGTTATCACACTACAAGAAAAGAACAGGTTTTGCGCACCGAATAAAAACAGTGGGATAGAAAAAACCGAAAGCATTTGCCGTAATCGGATGAATCAATGATTCCCTGGAAAATTAGGAAAAAAAACTTGTTTGAATTGAATTTTTTTGATTTTCCTGAAGGCAAACCACCAGTCATTGTATGATATATCATTAATCTACCGCTGGAAAAAAATCAAATAAAAGGAAACCTGTGAATGAATTGTCTCGTATGAACAGACTCTTTAAATACGACTCGTGAACATATTCATTATACTGAACTATAGCATGAGCAACTAAACTCAACTAAAACTTGCACAAGACCACAAATGAGACACACGCAAAGAATCAAACTTACTACACGAAAGGAATGGTGGTAAGACGGACTTGCTAAAAAATAGAGCCTCTGTAGATACTTTTGTATGATTTAGTATGGTGTGGAAATTTCAAATGTATTATTATTGTACATTTAAATGATTAGCTGTTGTTTGGTATCGTGCAGTGGTTAACAAGTTCTGATTTCTGGTCAATTCAATTGTATGATGTGTTAAATAATAAATATATGCCCCTTTACTCTCCTTGTGAACAGCTAAGCTTAGTTTATTAGATTTATAGGTGAGTAATTAATGTTTTGAATGGATAAATCATTAATTATCACATCAACCTAAGGACCAATAATAAATTTTAAGGACGTGCTAATGGCATGATGCATGAAATATGACTAATACAATTCCACTTGGATGTTTTCTTAGTCATTTGGAAGAAAGGGCTGAAAAGCACTTGAACACAGAAGTACGTCAAAGGTACGAAATCATCAACTTTATACGCATATTACATAATTTGCAAAGCATTTGATCGATATTTCGTGATTTGATATTCATTCAACTAAATTAAAAAAGACAATAGTAGAAATGGAGACAGCTTTAATAATCAGCTTCCGAAATTCTGAGCTTGTAATCAATTATTTGGCCCCAATATATAAAACACAACTGTACTGGTCATCAAGTCAGTCCAATCCTTCTTGAAATTTTTTAGTATTTTGTTTTTGATTTTTTTTTGCTTTTTGTTATGCCCAACAGTCCGATCTATATTCAATAAAAAGACCAAGATTGAATGCCAATATATCAATACCTTTCAAAATGCTAAAATGTGAACGAAGATTATTATCAATAATAATATTAATAATAATAATGATAATACTAATAATTATTATTATTGTTATTATTAATATCATTATCATTTTTATACTACTACTACAATTAATAATAATAATAATAATAATAATAATAATAATAATGATGATAATAATAACAATAATAATAATAATAAAACTAATAATGATAATATTAATCGCCTCTAAAAATCACTCAGCATTGATACGTATAATATTTCCCTGCCAAATGAACTAATATGTATTATACATTATTTTCAACTGAATGCTAGATATCATCTGATTCGATTGATTCAAGTCTTGAATAGTAAGTTTATAGTAGCATCACAATGGTTATAAGTGATTTTGGTAGGTAATGCTTATTCAATAATATTAATTCAGGCAATGCATTTAACTGGCGAAATATCGTTATTTACGTGGTAAAATATTAATGCCCGTTGTCAAGTGTAACCGACGATAAACTATTCGCTTTTGTCAGATCGTCAATATTGGAACCTTAACACTTATAATTATTAATGGTCGACGCAAATAGTAAGTAAATATCTCAAAATCAATATGAGTATTTGCTCAAAATATCGTGAAGAAAATGATATAAAATGGATTCATTTATTGAGAATCAGTGAGGATGCAAACAAACTTTGTGTGAATTGACGTGAGGTGACTATATTTGGACTATATTTTGCGTTTCAAAAACAGTGAATTCAGTCCAGAATTCTGTGCTGCTTATACTATACAGATCAACAACTCTCATCCATTGGAAAACAAGTTTGAAATTTTCCCCAAGATACAAATTATACATGCCAGGGAACATTTGATGGCAAACTTCTTTATATTTTGAACTAAAAATATTTCTTTTGATAGCACCTATATTTGTTTTTCCACGCGTTAGCACGCACATACACTAACACATGCATGCATACACATGCACTAACACACACACTCATACACAATTAAATATATATATATATATATATATATATATATATATATATATATATATATATATATGCATGTATGAATTTATGTATAAATGAAATAAAATGTTGGTAAAAGTAGACATGATTCGTCATACAAGTACTTTTATTTATGTATATACAAGCATGCTTACTTACATTCGTCTAGACCGATAAAAACAAACACATGAAATGATTCTAAAAACAAGTGTTCTTCAAGCTAAGCTAAGCCAAGCAGGTAAGTAGTAACATGTCTATAGATAAATGCAACTTTCAGCAATTCTGTAACCTGAGACTGTAGTAAACTACACATAGATCCAAAACTGAGATAATAACATCTAAACACAAAATTATATATATATTGTAGATAATATATATATATATATATATATATATATATTTATATATATATATATATATATTGTAAATAATATATATATATATATTGTTGATAATATATATATATATATATATATATATATATATATATATATTGTAAATAATATATATATATATTGTTGATAATATATATATATATATATATATATATATATATATATATATATATATATACGTGTGTGTGCAAATGGAAGCTTCAAGATGGTATCAGGGATAGTATTAGAGATGAATGCTCAATGATGTACTAATATACTGTGATTCTTGTTTGATTTTTCTTCATTCTTTATGATCGTCATACTCATTCTCTAATGGATTCCTTCTCATTTTTCACCACACATACACACACACATAACTGTGTATATATATATATATATATATATATATATATATATATATATATATATATATATATATATATATATATATATATATATATATATATAACAGAAATATTTCTTTGTTATAAACCTCAATTTTTTTGTTTCTGTTTTCACATAGCCGGCAATTTGGCTGGTTTCTGGGAGCTGCAAATTTGTCTATAAGTCTATCAATTTAGGAACGATGTACATCTGCACACATTGTTGCAGCTGGGAGCCTATGGGTTGATATCATACGTGTTTCGGAGTTCATCATTTCAGTGATATTTAAGATCATCAAATTTATTCTACAACGGTTTTTCAGTATATAGTATATTCATCCTGAAAATAATATATATATATATATATATACACACACACACACACACGCACACACACACACACACACATATATATATATATATATATATATATATATATATATATATATATACATATATATATATAGTACGATCAACTCTTCGATAAAGAAGAATGATGTTGTAGGCGTAAAAACGAAGTAGTTATTTATTATGAAATAAAAAAAAGCTGGAGAGCCCCAGGCGAAGATGGCAAAATGATGCATGTTTCAGGAGATGTGAGAGAAGTTTATCATAAAGGACAAGAGGGGACATTCACACAGTCCTGACAAAATGAAAGAGTGCCTTTAAATACTGACCCTACAATGTGAGATATTATAATATAAAGACCTTGCTAATGTATGCACGGTTACTTAAATCCCTTACTTAACGCAAATTGATCGAACGAAAACGTTAACAAGTAGGCTTTAAGAATATTTATTCGACAATAAACCTGCTATGCTCATTACGCCAGCTAGTCTGACTAGAGTACAACAAACAAATTAGAAGTTTCCAACTCAGTGAAAGAACAAGGTACAAAAAAAAAATGATATAAAAGTTATCGAATATTCATGCAAATGAGGTATTGCAATTATGAGACTCTGCAACTTGAAAATATGGGAAGTCGAAGGGACATAACATCCCCAGAACTCTTCACAGCAAGCTTTGAAATCATCTTCGAGAGCACACACTGGGAAACCGCCAGCGTTTACATCGACGGGGAATATCTTAAAAGTTTAAGGTATTATGATGATATTGTAAAAATATCAGATATTGCATAGGATTTACTGAACATGTTAAGTAATTTAAAAAGGAAACAGCAAAAGTTATATGTAAAAAAAAATAACTCCTGAAAAAAATAAACATACGAATAAAGGGTGAAGTCTTAAAAGAAGTTAATGAATACATTTACGTATGCTATGTAATAAAACGGGGGCGGGAGGTAAGCCATTCAAACGAAATAATAAGTCACATAAAGATTGACTGGAAAACATTTTGTATAAATAAAGACAATGAAAAAAAATCGATGCACCACGATCAGCTAGCGAGCAATTACTATGAATAGAGACATTTTAAGGAAACACCTCACCAACGTGAAATATGAAAATTAACGAAAGTGAGAAGAAAATTAAAACACAAATGATTTAACGATAAGAATAGGGATGGGCTAGATACTTGGGAAGGAGAACTGAAAACAGATTGAGCAAAAGGTTACCAGAATTGAGCCTATAGGGCTGAAAACGTCGTCAGTAAAGACCAGACACAAAATAAAGGGATTAGATAAGAAGACTTTGGTGGCAAGACAGAGGTTAGCGCATTCGTGCTGGTCATGGGATGAGATGTGAAAGGCTTCGGTCAAGTTTTGGACGGACAACGACTGCTGCTGCTGCTGCTAAGAATATGAATGTCAGTTCTAGCATCTTCGTGCATACGATCAGATTGAAAGTGTCCCCAACATCTAATACTTTCGAGTGTTTGTTTACTTTAGAGCGGTCTGGAGAAGCTATATATGCTATTGAGATAAGATTAGTTCGTATTCTTTAACGTTTCTTTTTATCTACCAACGATATTTTCAGACACGATCTCCTATTTGTTCAGATGGAAAGTAGTTTTAGAATCTGAAAGCAAGGAAAGCAGCTGCAAAGAGATCTTTCAAACGACCCAGGCTAATTTTTGATATTCCCATGATAGATGCTGACGTCAGGTAAACTAGGAGTAAAAGGACTTTTTTCTCTTTGGTAGCATATGATTCCTGAATTGCAAAATCTTGCGAATTTTTGCAGAGTTGAAAACAAAAAAAACACTTAAAAGCCACGCCATTCAAATGAAAAACAATCATATGACGATGCGATATATATAAAAATAGGAATACTTAAAACTCTACTCTCGCTAAATGTTTCTGTATCGAGCACTCTCATTGTTGACATATATATATATATATATATATATATATATATATATATATATATATATATATATATATATGTATATATATAGATATAGAGATATATAGATTGATAGATAGATAGATAGATAGATAAATATAGATATTCAAAAGTATCCTATGAGATGATATTGAGCATTACAGCATTCACCTGGTACATGTCCTTATTATTTCCTCATATATATATATATATATATATATATATATATATATATATACATATATCAATTATTCTATCTACTGTGATTAAACATTTATAACGGATTGAATTAGTTTTATAGTTTTAAAATTGATTTTTGGCAAGTTACCAAAAATATTTATATTCATACATTGAAACATAATTCGAAACAAACAGATCGCTCATTGATCAACTTTCGTGTCGTAAGAGTGAGAACAGTACTTCATTCACATTCCCTGGGACACATGTAGCCGGAAAAAAATAATCAACGTAGCTTTATACAGTTTTTTGTTTCATAGTACAAACGGTTGCAGCCACGGCCAGATAACACATTAGTTCTTTGGCAAACAGCTTAAAAAGTTCAGGATTCCTCATGAACAGAACCCGTAGATGTATATGCACTAGTACAGTTCATTTATTGTTATTTTATTCTGCCATATGGTTGCCTGTTTTCCCAGATTGAAATCCTCATGTGAAAACATTTTACTGTCATACATCGACTTCTTCCCAACTGACTTACTTACCATCCCAGACATTTCAGACATTTCAATAAGGGATAAATAAAGATATCAACATCGAAAGAAAAACACATTGGACTATAAAACATCTTTGTAGGTTTGATAGCATACGAAAAACTGGCACCAATCATGAAATCAAGTCTTTTGTTCGTGTATTTTGGTCGATTCATTAAGTATAGTGTACATTATAATTACTATGATAATATTTTTTTTCAAAGATTCGAAACAAGAAATATAAAGACTTACACATTACGATTACACTGATGTGTATTTTTTACAGTTAGAGTACAGCGCATCTGCAAGGTTATTACATTTTATTAACTGTGATATTTACACGTGTCTGTGAAGTCTATAAAACTTTACTTTGATAATTATACCATAGTATTCTATATTGTGCATTGTGTATATTCTATCTCATCCAATAACGTTTGACTTTTGCAGAGATCGAATTAGATACATACAGAAAGTAGATGCAAGTTGATGCATGGCTGTAATTATTATGATAATTAATGTTATGAATTTTCCAATGATTAGTTCTGAATATTATACTTTTTTTAGGCATTGAATTCATCAGATTCCATATTTACCTTCATAAAATACATGATAAGACTATTTCCAAATACCAACAACAATTTTCTCTAACAGAAATAACCTAGACATATTTAGTACTGCTCACATATCAGATGAGCTTTAAATAGTACCATGATCTAAGTATATTCTTCTGTGTATCGGAGAGCACTTCCTCCATCGAAAAGTGCTGATTTGATTTAAATATCCACCGGTGAACATTGTTAAAAAAATGTTGAATGGATTTTTTTACTATTTAGATATTCTAAAGATGATTAATTACTCTTGAAAAACAAGGTATCAAAGTACTTACTTATACCATTGCTCAAATCTGTTTGATCATTTGTTAATATTGCAACACTTTACCACATAGACCATACTACAATGAAGATTTTCATTACAATGTCAATCTCATCGCACGAATCCACCTTCTATAGAACAGGCCAACCTGTACAATACGTCCCGGTTTCATTTTTACATGTTAGTAAATGGTGAAAAATTAACGATTGGTAGTGAAATATACAATTATGATTCGTTTTCTATGGGAATCATTCCAGTTTCAGTTTCCAACTTCATTTGAAAAACCAAGTGTACCTAAAAATTGTTAAACGTACGTTATATTTCGAATTTGTAATCCCTCTCTCTCTCTCTCTCTCTATATATATATATATATATATATACACACACACACATATATATATATATATATATATATATATATATATATGTGTGTGTGTATCTATGTATGTTTGTATATGTATATATGATTTATTCCAACTACATTGCCAACACCAAATGCTATATCAACCAGGAAAAAAGGTGATCATTTCATGGAAAATTCAATATAATAGGCTTCAATTATTCACCATTCTGTCAGATCATATGTCGATTTCTCAACACCATAATTGTTGTGTTAGTAAAAAAAATGTTGTATATATATATATATATATATATATATATATATATATATATATATATATATATATATATAATGATCAAAATAACGGGCTTAATGAACTATGTGATCGTTCTTTCATATAAATATGTGTGAGCATATGTTTTCTTATATATATGTATGTATATATATATGTGTGTGTGTGTATATATATGTGTGTGTGTATGTTTATATCAAGGCCTCTCCTACATCCTTAAATGCCCAGATTTTGGCCTTTGGTTTACGTACAAATCTCATTATCCCTCAAATCTTTGTCCAGTCATTTCCCACTGCTTTCACTGCCCTATGAACACTGACTGGTTAGCTTTTTGCTCCATCTGTTGCGATTCCTTCATGTTGAGTCCAGCCAATCTCCATTTTGCTGTTTGATTCTTTGTAAAATATCCTTGTATAACACCTTTAACCCTAATCCTACCTCAGATCCATGTTGATCTTTCTCTATCGCTTTGAGTTATCCGTAGCATTACTGTTTCCATTGTTCTCTGGGCGATTCTAAGTTGATTGTCTGTTTGTATTGTCCATTTCATTGTTTTGTAGCCGTTAGTCATAGCTTGTATCATGCATCCATTGTAAATCCTAAACTTGAACACATCGGCTATGTGATCTCTTACATAGCTATACAAAATGTTCGCAAGCCAATCGTTATACATTGTTTCAACTCGCGTTCCTGGTCTATTCCTAACTTTTTTTCCGGTACATGTGATTGTCAACTTTTTCTTGAGTCCCACCTTCTATTGTCATGGTCGAATCATCAAATCATTATTTTGACAAGTACTACATCTGGTTAAGTATGATGCCGTTTCATGGTAAATGAATCCAATCTTCAAGAACAAGACAATCCCAATAATACAAAAAAAAAGGGTATACAATGAATGCATCATCCCGACGGTCACTTAATGAGCTGAAACATGGACCCTAACCAAGAGACAAACCCACAAATTGAGAAGCATGCAGCGTGTGCAAGAGAGAATCATGCTCATCCTCACATGGAGAGATCACAAGACAGTACGGTATATCAAGAAAAAAAAACAAACGGGCGTCTGAGACATCATAAGATCTATTAAAAGGCTCAAGTGGCAATAGGCTGGTCATGTTGCGAGAATGAAAGACAGCCGATGGATATCACGACTCACAACCCAGTGACCATATGCGAAACTGAGGCCAGAAAAAATACAAGATGAAGAGATGAACTGAACAAATTCAGAGAGTACAGGCACCGCAACTCCCATGATAGAGAGATGTGGCGGATCCAGGGGAATGTATATGTCCAACAAAGGACGTGAAAAGAATGATTATTATTATTATTATTATTATTATTATTATTATTATTATTATTATTATTATCAAGTAACCTCTCTAAGAAAGATCAAACATTGTCCATTCAAAACTATTAATATTCTATGTAAATGACAAGAAAAATGAGATAGACAAGGCGATAAAATCAATACAGACATCGTTGTTTGGCATTTACATTGTCTTCATCATTGTCATTCTCCTGCAGTTCTTTTTCCCATTTAGAAATAAAGTTTCAAATATTTGAATTTAGGTGTGAGTGCAATGAGCAACAGACCAGGAGTTACCATGGAGGTGGAATTTCTCTCTCAGGAAAACAGGTGTAAATTCAATTGGACACAACCAAAAGATCAATTTAGCAGAAACTTACGTCGTGAATTTAACCTAATTCTCTCTAGAGCACTCTCCATTTTTCTGGATATAATAAGCTGTAAATGTTAGGATGTTTTCCCTCTAACTCAATATATATATATATATATATATATATATATATATATATATATATATATATATATATATATATATATATATATATTGGACACATGATGCATAGATACATATATAGCCAGCCAACAAGCCAGTCTAACTTGATGAAAAAATTTCTATTTATAGTTTCAGTTTACAGTTTTCTAACAAAATAACCATAACTCAAAAATGTACGTACATCCATTTGCATTCATTAAAATGCTAACACGTTAGAAAAGGACTTTGTTGACTAAAAAAATGTTCTTCGCCCATCATTATTCGATAAACAAATAAGAGTTCTGTGTGATTTTGTAATTACTTCAATGTTTTCAATCATCCTCTGATATGTTATTGAAATGAATATTCAATTATCAGAATCATTCAAATGACCAAGATGCACATTTTCCTGAGTTATATCTATTTTCCACATCTTTGAATTGATAAATACAAAATGTTTCAATTGTGTGATGGACTTCACACAAAAAAATGCATACACAGACCTACAAGCACACAAGCACAATCGTGCTCGTGCACATATAAACAGATACAAATAGTTATATACTCGTATGCACATACACACACATACATTGATGTGATTATATACATGAACCATTACATATTTGACAATCCATATTTACAATGAACAAATATCGCTTTGAATATGAGGACATGCTTATGAGAATTGATATGTTGTATTCTAAGGTGGAACTGATGCTATTCTTTTGTAAAGAAGGAAAACTGAATTAGGCAGCTACGTTGAAATTCAGGTGATGTTCTCAGATGTGATCTTTTCAAACATCATTTTTTAAAAAGACGCAAAAATGTTTTCTTCCTGTGTCACGCCCTGGGGCAAGTTATCACTACAGTTTGTTTAAGAAAATTAGGATAAATGAAGGAACAAACCATGTTGGGCATAATTGAGAGTTTAGAAAAATGGCTTCCATAATGAAAGCTGATTTTTGAAAAAAACAAAAAAAGTAAAACAGAAATGCTGTCTTTCCTGAGTCATGCGCTGGGGCAAGTCATGTGACAGTTCTAGTCGGATGAACACTTACTCAAAGAGCAAAAGTCATCATGGTGTGATACACTTGACGTTCATTCAGTTTAGTCTAGTAAGATAAAAGGCCAACTGAAATAATTTTTTGAGAAAAGTCTTATACTGGAAAAATATTTAAAATCTGGAAGTTTCAGAGGGTTTAGAGAATGGGAATTTAGCACAACCATTCATAGATAGACTGATAGACACAGAGCTGAATATGCACATATATATATATATATAGATAGGTAGATATATATATAGATATAGATAGATAGATAGATAGAGAGAGAGAGAGAGAGAGAGAATGAGTGAGGGAGAGAGAAGGAATATGAAAGAAGTTTCTCAATATATTTTTGGCCTTGAATTCAAATCATTCTATTTGCAATCTTTAATATATCTTTCCTCATTCAAGACAGGGAGATACGACTACCTTGAAATCTAATAACATAGCTCCCTTCACTTTAGTACTGAACCTCATGTATATCATATAATGATGATTGTTCCTCAATTTGCAAATTTGCATTGAATCCGTAAATAATGTGATGTCATTTTTATTATTTTCATGGCGATGGTGTTCTTGTTATATCAGTTCAGAAAACAGCTCTTGAAAATCATTGATCAAGAACATTACATCCGTAATGATATCCATAAAATACCCATTTCGACTGAATTAATAGGCAATTTTTCTATTCCTACGTATTACAATGCAGCGTAAGAGTAAAGATCCTCTTTCTACTCATGTCTTTCACGATAAAATGTTTTGCACTGGTTCTTTTCTCCTTATTAACAGCTTTTTTGATTTGAGAAAAATATATATATATGGATTTATATGCATATAAATTCAGCGAAAATCTTTTATAAGTATCCACGGAACATAGTAATCCCTTGGAAGATGTTTTAGCAAATAAAGTAATCTCTCCCTCTCTCTCTCTCTCTCGTTCTCTCTCTCTCTGTCTCTGTCTGTCTCTGTCTGTGTCTGTCTCTGTCTCTGTCTGTCTCTGTCTCTGTCTCTGTCTCTGTCTCTCTCTCTGTCTCTCTCTCTCTCTCTCTCTCTATATATATATATATATATATATATATATATATATATATATATATATATCACTGGACAATTGAAAATAATTTTTTGTTGAATGTTAACCCATTCAAAAATCAGGTAAATATTCATATTGTACATTTATTCCTGTTTTAACCTCCCCCCTGCCCAGGATATTAGAGTCAAGGAAGAAACATGCATAGATATATGCATGTTTACACCAATAATGATGTTTAAGCAATATGATATCATATTATATTTCTAAGATATATCCATAAATTCCTTTATTCTTTAGAATCACATATAATGTATTCAGTCCGATGCGTATATTTCAATACGGCGAAGAGTGTGCGTAGACTTGTTTATCAGTTGCATGGAAAATATAAGGACAATGAATGCATGAATGCAGAAAATAAAAAGCATGAAGGAAAAATGTAAAATCGTGTATAAATTCAGATTAAGACATTGTCCTTTTTCAATAGAGATACAAAACAAGGCAACGTTTTTTTCTGTAAACACTCCAGTAATTTTATTACAACAATAACGGACTCGAGGGAAAACATTAAAAATACGTTATGATTAAAACTGCAGTAATTTCTCTCTTTCATTATTCATAAATGATTCGTCACACATTCTTAAAATTGTTTTTCAATTTTTTCATCAACGAGGGGCCCAGTATTATCGTGATTTATTGTTTTAACTATTCTGCATTCTACGATCTGTTTCAGAGAATCTAGCACCCTATTCTTCGAGAAAACGTCCATGATGACATCTTCCATAAGTTCCCAGATGTGTAATATATCGTTCAATCATTTGGGTTATTCCCATTTTCTAAGTTCTCCATCACGCCCTACAATAGGGAATAGCTGACCTAAAATTGAAATGTGTAATATCATTTTGTACTAGATGAATAACGCAGACTAAAATCCGTAATGAGATTTAGAGACGAGCATTGAGCTAAGCCATTGCAGCAAAACTCACACAAACGTTCTCAGCTGGATTCCTAACTAGGTTTGCCAATTCCTTCACACCATCACGCATCATCGATCACCGACAAGAGGTAGCATATGTACAATCAAAAGATACATCATTTTTAAAACCAAAACTTTCGAGAATAGATAAAAATCTATTTCATCTTCTTTACTCAATATCTGTCTGCGATAATTCAAATAAATAATGAATTCCTCGGAATAATACGATGTCTACTCAGAAGACACCAAACAATTCCATAATAACTGAGGTAATAGTGCGTAAGACCTCAGTATGAAGTTTCCTTTGACAACGCGAGCTTATCCGAGTGTCTTTTCACTTTAAAAAAATCTGCGAAGTCTCCTTTCCGGATCGCCATCATCTGACTTATCAAGTTTTCCCTAATTTGCCAGGAGTCTGAAATCTCCTCAATAAAGTAACAGACGTTATAAAAAACACGATTTGGGTAATTCAATAGGTTACATAACTGAATGATATGATGTTTTGAAAGATGACATCCGGTATGAGACACGGAGAATGGGGATGTTCAGTTATTGTGAACGTGATTGTCAAACACAACTCAAGCTCACTCAAAAGTCTCTCGCTAAAATGAAAGCTTCACCAGTGGTCAGCAAAATAATGAAGAAGCTGGATACTTTGTGAACAGCTTTCCCATGAACACTAAGTAACCTGCTGGCCATTACTAATAGCAAAATAGTAACACGTATTAAAGATCTTCAGACTAGATATTGGCTGACTCAAGTTGTTTTCTGATATGATGCCGTCGTCTGTCATCAGAAATACCCTGCTCATACCCACAGTGAATAATATATCTTTGCTCCGAGGATTTGTTTTCTGAGTGTACGTCGTTATTATATGATGATGCCAATCATTACTACCAATATATCTGAATAATCCTAGTAGACTTGAGGTAAGAACAATTTGGAATAGAGATCTGATTTGGTGAGGGAAATATTTGAATAGTTCCCTTATGTATATCACTATAAACTAATGGAAGTGTTCGACATTAGCAATTTTTCTTTCGTCTGAAGTGATCTTCTGTATAATGTAGCGGTTTTTAGGAAGAAAACCTATCAGTCTAATGCATAGAAACAGGCTCGACGGCAAACACGTCTTTGAGATAGGTAACACTATGTAATTATCTTTGCATTTTAAGATTGCTACTAAAACGTATCTTCTTCAATTCTGCCTGCATACTCGCTAATTCTTTTTCAACATTTTCCTCGGGGGCGAGGGCGTAAAAAACGTTTTTCAAATAAAGCTACATTTACTGAATCATGCAAGTTTCCTCCTAGACAGGAACTACAAAGAATATAGAATAAAGAGCATTTATTTTCGATGTAGTACACTCAAGTGCTCAAAATATAAGTAGATTTATGTAACATAGTCCTCTGAAAGTAAATCTATTAGCGATAAATACGGTCAGAAATTGAATGTACCTGGATATTAGTCTCACGCGAGACATTCTCATTCAACCTATGATTTAAAGAGTATGGTTAAGTGTATTGATTCTGAGCTGTGTTTTCAAAAAAGATTTTCATTTGAATTCATCGCTTTAAAAAAAGTGTCACTGAAGTATTCACTCAGCAAGAAGGACATCATAGAAACCCAATATTGATAATCGATAATCCAAAGGGCCACCTTTTGATGAAGTAAATATATATTATAACCGCACGCAAAATTTATATTTGTATTTTAAGTAATAGCAAATCAAAGTATAATGCAAAAAATTGTATGGAGCTGACGTTTCATTATTCAAATATTCAATGTACGTAATCTTATCAAAATGTATGTACTCGAATTTGTTTATGGAAGAAACCACAATCTTCTCTTGGAGTTACGCGTACTTAGATGGCAAAAAAGCAATATAAGTTTAGCTTCTACGCATTTTGGAACATGCAATTGAAGAGAATGTTTGAAATATTCAAAAGATTTTTCTTTTACTGAAAAGAAGAGGGAACACAATCAGAAAGACAGGGGACCGACTTTTCTTTCATGTGGAATAGTATGACCACAGTAAGATTTTTAAGTGGCACAACATATCGAGTGTACTCATTTTCTCATTTCATATTGATGAATTTTGACAAAAACTACAATTAATCATCAGCATCACCAGAAGCAGCCTTTAAGCGTCTGTTGTTGGACAATAACCTCCCCAAGATTCATTAAACCTCTCTATCATAGACATCGCAGAGCCAGTACTTACTGAATCTATTCAGTTCGTTACACCACCTTACTTTTGGTCGGTTGCAATTTGCCGTATTATATTTTGGGATCATGTTGTGAGTTGTAATATAGAGCGGTTATCTGACACTCCTGCAACATGTCCAGCCCATTGCCAATTGGGTTTTTCAACTGTTTGTATGATATTGCAGACTCCTGACTTTCCTGTAATATAGTATGCATTCACAGTCATGATCTCCTCATGTAAGGGTTATCATGATCATCCAACGTGGGAGGGATTTTTTTGTTCTTGAAGTCAAGTTTGTTCTACCGAGACCTTGCCAGCCTAGCGTGATCTTCGTTCGATTCCTCCTTCCATTAGTACTTGTTGTCGATGTAGAAATCTACTTTCTCCAGCTTTAAGTTTTTGATTTTGATCGTTGCGTCTTTGTCCAAAAAACACATATATAGCATGTATACATTGCTATTGATTATTCTGCCGACTGTAATCTGGAATAAATTCAAAATGGCGGGGCAAACTTTTGTAATATATTCAATGATATATGGCTCGGAAGACTTGTTTGCTATCGATTGCTCTACATCTGGGGCCATATATTCATGCATTTACTCTGGGGTGGTCCAAAATATAAAGGTCATGAAGTTGTCACTACAAATGTACGCTCCTTTGAGTAGATAGTAGATGTGAAAAACGTCGAATCATTTTATTGCCCTTCAAAGGTCCCTAAATTTGATCACTTTCGTAAGCATTGATAAGTTTCATGGAAAAAAAACCCAGAATGTTCAGGAAAATCGATTTATTGATTCTATCTTTTATTCTGCTTTCTTGATAATGATAAGATTATGTGTTATACATAGGAAGTAAACACAAACATGAAGACATGTTGTTTTTGTTTTTGTTTTTGCAGTATCTGAGAAGTTAGACTTGAATTGTATTTGTGTTTGCTCTCCCTGAACACCCACACCTTGTAAGTGGTACTGCTTCTAGACTTTTTTTTTAGTTAACGTTCTATTGAAAGGTTTGATGAAAGCAATACTTCACTCAACAGCTTCATTGACAACTTCCATCTGCAGGGCATGCTCTCTAAACTCCTTTTAGTTGTTGGCATCTGACCAATCCAATGGATCCTTCTGAAGGAACGAGTGTGTCTTCCCATACCAGAAATTTTCTGCACATGAAAGAGGATCAAAGAAAATGTCTCCTTTGTGACGAACAATTCCACGCCATTATCCATACAATTACCTGCCAAATTGATTCATAGAGGAGAGTGATCCGTTGCAGGCTTTAAGAGCTTTTGAACCATTCATCTTTTTTTTAGTGTTTGTACTAATTTTGTCCAGTCCAATGTAATGCTCCAACTAGTTGCACAGACAACATTATAGAGCTGCTTCCTGCTATTGGGATATTGAACCAGAATGCTCACCCTTCCAAAGTCATTGAGAAGAATGTGTGTCTCCATTAGTGCTTACTGTCATAAATTGACGAAAATTAAACTAACAAAAAACCCAGCTGTAATATTTTGTTCCTTACACAGCATGAGTTGGAAGTGGCCCTGGACAATATAGATTTTCAGTACATAATTCTCTGTTTTCATTCATCGACTTCAAAATCCACGCTGCAAATCTTTATTAGATGCAGTTGTTACAAAGACAAAACTTTCCACAAGTTGGTCAAAGCACCATTGTTTCATAGCTTGAAGGAACATGTCCGCTGGTACTTCCCGACTCCCTGCTCCGTATTTAAGTCACCAAGTGACTCCAGGCAATTGAATATGATAATAATTGCTATTCAGTCCACGTTTGTCTCCTTCATCCAATATCGGAAAGAATCTTCCCATCCTAATGCAAGAGGAGAGAGTCTTTAAGAAACAATGATGCCTGATATTTTCAGGTTGTCCTTTTCCCCCAACATATGTCATCAAAGACTGATCTTCACAAAAGTCTTTTTATGACAGCTCCAGGTACAATGCTGCACACTTATCTGATAGGTTGGTGCATCTGATGTCTAAGTTTTTTTTTTATGGAGTTCGAAATGTTCTTAACCTAGATCTTACTGAAATGCTTTGCAAGCGGAGCCCCTGATGATGATGAGCAATTGGAACTGATGGTTTATAGCCCATTTCATCTTCTTCTAAAGTAGATAAAGATGAGGACAAGATTATGAACGCTGATGCCCCAGCTTTTTCTAACTGCTGTTAATGTTCACACATTCCTCAAGCTTGTCTTCTTCCGTCCTTTTCTATGCTAAGCAAATCTCATTTTTTTGCGTTAGCTTCACATTCATTGTTTTTACAAATGTGTTTTTATTTTTTTCTTAATAGATATCTAGGTTTTCATTATACACTACAAAAAACACCCCACCTGGCCTCATTTGTTTCAAAACAAAACCATTGTAATGAAATAATAGGTCGCCAGTTTTTGTTGACTGCAAGAAATATTCACATCATTCATTTTTGAAACGTAGATTTTTTTTATACACAGACGTATACCACCCTCGGCACATGACTTACTTTTATGTGGTTTTGCAAAGTTTCATTTTTGAAGAAAAATATCAATAACACCTTCACTGGTATATATACAGTATCATTTCAGAGAAAATGTAAGAACACTAGTAATCAGTCATACCGATGTTGAAGATAATAGACAAACAAAACATAATGGGAATATTCTTTCAATCATTGGCTTTATCACCAACTGCTTAAACAAGTATAAGAGGTACGATTTATTGAACGAATGTTTCTTCACTCTTAATACTAAATATGTATAACGATTAAATTTTGAAAATCTTGAAAAAGAGATACAATAAACACAGTAGGGATTTATCCTTTTTGGCATAATTATTCCGACCCAATGTCCTAACAGTTGCCAATCAGTATCCACCCTGTAGATATTTTTTTCTGCTGATTGAGCAACATTGCTTGCAAATATTCATGAACTATTTGTATTAGCTTCAGCATGAAGTATATTAGTTGCTCCGTCCCTTAGAAAATCATAAAGGATAAGCATTGTCGTTGGACAAGAACCAATGTAAACTCTATAGATAGAATAAGGGCCATATTCACATTGTTTTCTATCTTCATATTGCCATCAAATTGCCATCAGATTACCACATAACCAATAGTGATAAACCTCTAATATATCTTCTTTCAATTGAATCGTGTATTCAAATGGACCAGGGTTTAGGTTCTTCTTGCAGTTCAATCAGTTCTTCAAACGATAAACTGTATTTGCTATTTTCAAAAAGGTTATTCAGGAAAATCAAGCATTGCAGTCTAATTAATTTTCTACTTTATGCCATATGTCAGAGGCAAGACGATTATATCGGTATTCTTCTCCCTACCTTTCAGGTTATCTTGGAGACAATTGGAACTACTAGATCCATAAATTAAATCTTTTTCTCCAGAGATATCTTAAGTAGATACAATCAATCGTGATTTTACATATTTAATATATACGCTTATCAATAAATTTCACTTTTAAATCACCCACAATATTTTGTTCTTCAAAAGCACATAAAAAATCATACTTCGAAGGGGTTTATTGTTGATCAAGATGGGGGAATCCTGCAATATATATATATATATATATATATATATATATATATATATATATATATATATATATATCCTGTCTATCAGAGAATAACAAGCAGAAGAAATGAACCTCTTGAAACAATTAATATCTAACAAGAAAAGTAGTTTGAAACGGTTCGAGATATCAAACAGAAACTCGAAGTCAATTTTCTTCAATTGAGTTCTAGTCCAATAATTTACAATGATTTGACTTAAATTCTTGTAATTGCTATGGCAATTTTCCCTGGGTGGAGAGCATGGCACCTCCTCATCCCAAATGGTGTTTTATTCATTCTCCCATTTAAAAGAACAGATCCTGTTTTGTTGTTTTGGCGAAGAAATATAATGTAGTATACGGATGAAATAATTTCAATAGCAATCAAAAAATAATTGCCGATAAAAACATATTTTCAAAAGGTGAAAAAGATATAAAGCAATAATGTTGCAGCTGCGTCATTGTTGCTCTGAATCCTATAAAGAGTAAACTAATATAGAACGAGTACACGATTCCACTTGGGCATATACATATCACCATCAAACACGGCGTTATTCAATGATGTGAGGAATGATTTGGGGCACTGGTTTTTGGGCGCTTGAGGATTGCATTCAGAATACCAAAGAATACTAAATCGTCCCGAATGAGAGACATATCCCATCGTGCACTGACAGTTATTTAGACAAAAGCAGCACATGTCATAGAGACTTGGGATTCATATCATAAAGTAATAAGACAAAAAGGGTGTGTGTCCAGTAATGCATTATGTGACTCACATGCTTATAAACCATATTCAAGCAATCTTGAAGGAAGGAAAACGTCCATATCACTTTCCACAAATGAGATCTACTTTGCAATGTATCCCCGTCCGATATATTGCAATACAGCAGATCTGATAAACTCAATATCTGAAAGAATGAAGATTCCGGGACAACTAATTCCACACCAACCTAAGTATTAATTCTACTATTTCATCATACTATGTAACACGGTATCTGATATAATTCCGTGGTAGAAATTACTGCTATTACTTCAATCATCTCAATATTCATACCGATTTCAATGATGTTTTTGCTCGAATGATTTTCAGTTTTTTCTTGATGTTCATTCTTTCAATTATTTCTGCAGAGTCACTTGAGTCGTCCAAGACTTTCCAATACTTATGTGTAGAATATCTGCTTGCATGTTCTTCAATTTTTCTGAATTATCTGGCAATATACAGATATTATCTCAGTGATTTACCCGCCTCCAATTCTATTTATCTATGTTTCACTCTAATGGATTCTCATAGATATCGCTTGAATATCAAATGCCATTAAGTGTCCTTAAATCTCCTACACTCTATTCAGGGGTTGAATTGCTTTAATTCCTCTGTTTTATCCACTTCAGCTGAAATTTTAAAGACCGTTTCCGTACCTTGTATGACTACAAATATGGCCTTTTAAATATGATATTCTAAACCATATGCAGCTTCCAATGGAAGTTTGTGATATATTCATCTAATTAGCAGTCTTTCAACTTCGTCCTATCTTGGACACTTTCTTTTATTGACAACAACTACGCCTAAATTTCGATTTGGAGGAGATTCTATGTCGTTATTTCAAATGCCGTATAATTTCTAGGTTCTTGATTCCCTAATAGAGCTTATGTTTCGTGTTCTTAATACTTTCTGTGGAACGTGTTCATATGCTGATGGATTGCAGAATGATTCTGAAATCATTCTTTCAAGATAGAGACATCTTCAAAGAAAATTAGAATGTTACAGTTACCCTACATATGCTTATGATTCTTTAAACAGATGATCTTGCACGGCGAGAATATAATGAATTATAATCGACCTGTAAAATATCTTGGCATCAGTTCACCTTCCAAGATACATACATCGATCCCTGTAATGTGAATAGCTTCAACAATCTGTGCATTTAGTTGTGTGTGAGCAAACATTATCAAGTTCATTCATTAGGATAGAGACTTCTAATCAAAACTGTCAACATTAGCTTCCCCAGTTTTTTGTCCGTCCGGGTGTACATTACTATGTGCGTATCATGCGTTCAGGCTGCACCAATAGAGTTAATTGCAGCATACTTAAACGAATATTACTTTTGTCTAGAAAGAAACATTTTTTCTTTTCAAAATTCGTCCAAAGCAAAGAATTTTGGTCAAGGGTCCAATTTACACCGTGTGTTTATGTGAAAAAGTTAATTGGGTTTTGTTTGGTTTAGTTCACATTTGCAATTTGAAAATTTTTACTTTTCATAGTCTAACAATGGTGAGAGAATGAACTTATGCATTCAAACACTTTTAAATTAAACATGCCACCAAAAGATAATGGTTTCCATTGAGTGACTAACCTGTTTGTTTATTATTATTCTATAATAATAATTGCTGGAGAAGAGCATGGTTTGTAAATGATGATGAATACAGGATCTTAATCTAAAAACTATTTTTGAGTTGAGGTTTCGTTTACTTTGAACGAGCTGAATCTATGTTTCAGGACTATTTTCTGTTCGTATGAATCATAAAAGCATATTTAATTGATTTACCCGTCTACGTAGTTGCAGAATAATCTGTTATATCTACACTTAACAATAGAGTCATGTCATTATCAGAATAATTAGTTGATACCTATGAATGAAATCACGGATATTTTTCAATTTATGGCAAAGATTTCGTCAAAAAACAAAATGGATTGAATCAGTTTCTTTTAAAAAACCTTTAATTTCAAAATGTTAGTAGGGCGTATTTTTTTTCGCAACGTTTTGCCGCTGATTAAGAGAATGTAGTGTTACGAATAGTAAAAGAAATCAAACTGTTCATTATCATTTGAATGATTATTAACTTAGAATGAGTTAGCATTTGCCGATCTCAACTGGGAGATTTGATAAGGATCGAATAAAGACATGCAAACTTAGATTTTCGTTCTACGACGTGCATTTTGATCTTATTATTTCTCAGAACATTTAATAACGTAGAAATATATTTTCATAAGCGTATCAATTGTGATAGATTGAATCCACTGACAACTGCCAACATCTTCAGACTTCTTTATTACTGAATTCTACCAAAACCTCTACTGAAGACTGAACAGGATACGCAAAACGCAAACATCCAGTTCGATGACTTTCAAGAACCTACACCATTTGAGGTAAAACAAGTCATCAAAAAAACAAAAAAAAAGGAGCCCTTAAACCATATAATATCATTATCAATGTACTCAAAAGAGCTGGAGACGTTGTCACTATAAAAAAGTTATTCTTTTAAACATATATCTAAAACAATGTAAATTCCCGTAACACTGGAACCATCAATCATAATGCTTTTAAATAGAAAAAAGGAAACCCGAAGGTCTCAACAACTACAGACCTACGAGCATACTTAACAGCATCTACAAACTAGTCACAGAAACTCTTCACAAACTGGATTACCAAAACACAAGATGAAAACTGACCACAGGAACAAGCTGGCTTTAGGAGAAGCTACTCGACTTTGGAGCATTTCCAGTCAATAGATCAGCTGAAAGAAAAATCAGAAAAAAGAAAAATGCCACTGGCTGTGGCATTTAGAGATTCCAAGAAAGCTTTCAACAATGGTCCGGAAGGCCAACACTCTAAATTAAGAACACCCTGTTCATGTCATAGGAATTAAACATATATACAGTCTCAGCAGCTCCTTAATCAGGGTACATAAAAACTGTGAGTCCTTCCAGCTCCAAGAGGGAGCAAGACAAGGTGATGCCAGCTCACTTAAACTCTTCAAAGCCTGCTTTGAGATAATTTTCTGGGACATAGACTGAGAGAATAGATGATCAAGAATAGATTCCATATATCTGAGCAACCTCAGATTCGCTGACAACAACGTCTTCTTTTTGAAGAAAACCTACACGATCTCCAACTAATGCGAGGTGAATTAAACATGTAAGCAAGAAAGTCGATCTACACATGAACTTCAGCAAACAAAGAAATAACTGCATTGAGAAAAACACAACTAATCGAAATCGAAGATGCAAAACTGGAGAAAGTAGATTACTAGAATGATCTATGACGATGGATCTCCATGAAACTCACATAAGAAGAAGAAACCAAGCAAAGAATCACTATTGTATGGCAAACCTTCGATGGAGCAAAATTAACCTTCAAAAACAAGAAGATCCAAATAATCCTAAAAAGAAAAGTTTACAACCAATGCATCCTCCCGATCGTCACTCATGGAGCTGAAACTTCGAACTTAATCAAGAGATAGACTCGCAGACTGAGAAAAATACAACTTGCTCATGAGAAAAATCATGCTCAACCTCATACGGATGGATCGCAAAGACAGCACAGTATGTCAGGGAGAAAATAGGAGTCCAAAAAATCATAGAATCTACAAGAATACTCAAATGGCAATATGCTGGTCTTGTTGCAAGAATGGCAGAGAACCAATGGTCACCACAACACACAACAGGGATCCCCAGAGGTCACATGCCCAACTGAGGCTGGCAGAAAACAAAATGGAGAGACAAAGTAGACAATTTCAGGAAGTACTGGCTCTGCGATGGCCACGTTAGAGAGGTTTGGCAAGTCCTGGAGAAGGTCTATGTCCAACAACGGACAATAAAAGAATGATGATGACGATGATAATACAACCCTGCACTTTGGTCAATTTTTTTCTTCATATTATCACTTAACATAGAAGTCTCGTATCATACCTCCTGAAGTTGTGTATCTAATGAGTATTGAAGTATCTACCAGCAAGATAACATGCTGATCATTGCTATGCGACACGCAGCCCCGGTCATTTTTCCATAATATTTATTCCCTTAACAATGTTGCAATGTACCATTAAAAGAAAGATGCGGATTGGACCCACTAAAACAGCTAGCAGGTTTAAATTGTTGATCATTGCTCCATGACGTGTGAACTAGTTCTCTTTTGTATGATCTGCTTCCTCATTACGATGGAGATAAACATACGGGTGCATATTTGGTTTGAAGCGGGTTTTTCTTCTTTTTTTTCTGAAGTAAAATACTGAATTAGCTTGCAAAGAACTGTGTATAGTTTGAAGTGCTCGATAAGTATTTTATTTATCAATTTATCTCACCATCAAAAGTAATGTGCGTATAAGAATCACTTATTGAACATTAAAATATATATTCACTCATGGTACGAAGTGTATAAAACTAAAAATGGAAATAATTTCAATCTTCCAGTACAGAGGAAGTTTTATCAGGCACATTTTATGTATTGATTTTTCCTAAATTCTCACATATATTTCATCTGATTACTCCAAAAATTATTGGTGGGAGGTATTTGATAAGGGAGATGTTAATCTTCTCGCCGGATGAGTCCTGCGTTACAGACAACTAACCAAAAAATGATACTTTTGCTTATTAGAATTGACATTAACAAAGCTTGATTAGTTACCACCCGTTTATACCGGGAGATTCGAAGAGGATCGAAACGTCAAGAAACAGTCAGCAAGATAAGCCCATGGACATTATTATACGACATGGATACGGATCATTTTTTTTTTTTACATTGCTTATTAGAATAGCAGTTTTGTATCAGACCATCAACAGTGGTACATCTAATGAAGATCGAATCTACTAACAACAACAAAGTCCAGCTTGTTGATCAACACTCTACGATGTGCGTACCAATGTATTATTGTTTTCATTTCATCTACTCATGGATATCAGTGAAAAATATTATGGATATATTTGAATGGAAATGCTTTCCTTTAGAAAATATATTGAGTTTGTTTACTCGAAAGAAACCGTGGGTATGAAGTATTCTTTACCGACAAAATTTTTTACCTGAGTGGAAGTATCACAGAGTGCAGTCCAGAAAAAAAAATCACTTTTTCATTATGAGAATAGATTATGAATATCGCTAGAGTCGTTGGCCCTCTCCCTTTTCTTTGTCAAAATCGATAATTCGAGGAAAAAGCAGAAAAGGACATGAATGTGTGTTATTTATTAATTGTAGTCCGACATCTTATCAGTTTCTATCCTGTTTTATTTTTATCTTAATGAAACAAATAAAAATTCATATGAAGATAGAAATAGTCAAAATTATTAAACTATTATTTTGAAGATTGACTTTTCATTATCATTTTTTCTCAAATTGAATTACTTACATGATGGCAAATAACTGTTGCTGTCAGCTTCGATGATCAGTCACTTTGTATTTGTGGAATTTATAAAATGCAAGCATCGAAAATGACGGGGTTATTTATGCATGAATCGGTGCTAAGGAGCCAAAAGCTATCTGGGAAATGATTTATATTTGACGATTCAAGTATAATAATTTCATTTTTTACGTAGTCTCAACTAACCGAAGCTGATTTAATGTTTGATCAGACAGTGAGTCTTGAGATTTTTTACGACAAATATTCAATGTCATGTCATAATAAATAGGTAAATCAACGAATGAGATCATGCCAACAAACACATAAATACATAAACGAAAAAAAGCATAAAAGCTTGTTATGTGGTGAGACCAAAATACACCTGTCAGAAATGATAGGTTATTTATGCATGGGTCGGTACTGAGGAGCCTAAAGCTATTTTTTAAGAGAATTCATATTTGATAATGTTGGTATTTTAATTTTTATGTTTGTTTTTTTCAAATCTCAATTCATCTCAATCTGTGAATGTGCGATGATCAGATGTGGAATCTTAAGAGATTGTATGACGTAATTTTTCTTCTAATGTCGTAATTGGAGGGTAAATCAACCAATGAGATCATCCCCCAAATATATAAGCTCGTTATATGGTTTGATTATTTGCAAATCAATAAATGAATGATTAAATCAGAGCTACACTATAATTAACATTTATTATAACGGAAATTATTTCCCCTGAGAAATTGGATCATTATCATATAGATTATTTTGGTGAGAGCGGACCCTACATTATTATCATTGAGTTACAAATTGGTCAGAAAAATATACATAATTCGGATTTTTTGAATACAGATTTATCTCATCATTATCCAAAGCTTCTTAAGCAAGTTTAGCGACAATACAGGCCTGACCGCTCACAATATTCTGATACCCATGTCGTTCGGTAACATCCCGTATAGAGGGTGATCAATGAAAACTGGAAAACGAATGACCAATGGATAAGTTTTTTAGGGCTGCGATAACTGATAAGTCTGAATTTTTTAAAAAAGGGCAAGCATGAAAGGTGAGGGGTTAGTTTAGCATATATTTACATAGCAAATTAGACCAATCACTGAAACGATATTATGGGGAGTAGCCAACCAGCACACCAGCTAACAAAGTAAAGAAAAATTGAATGTTTTGATGACAGTTTCAGTTAATAATTTCTAATCATCATTTTAAAAAGTTAGTTACTTATTTGATCCACGACAATAACTTTTATGTATAAATAACGAATACTAATAAATCAAAAGAACTTCTCATAATCTGATCTGGTCTCAATATTCACCTTATTAACCAAAGAGCTAAGTTTTGCGAATATCTGATAAAAGTTTCTCGTAATATCTAGAGAACATCCCTTGATACTTGCTGCGTAATTAACCCAGTCTACTTTAGTCTGGCCACATTAATCCTCTTGGTAATTCTCGTAATTCACCTTGTAAATAAATCAGCAGCAGTATTTGATGTGACAATTTCACTCGGCAGCAATATTTTAGATATTTTGTTCCTAATTACACACAAGTGATTAGACGGCTTAGGATATACCTTGCCAAATGAAGAAGGGTTAAAACTGGATCAATTCACGTGTAAAAATATGTAAATACATGAGTCCGAGTACATTGATAGCTGAGAATGATTTTTCATCACTTAAGTGATGCAATAAGCAATGAGGTTTTTACTTAGTGAGGCGAAATATTGCTCAGCCAAGTCAGTGGATCTACGGATTTGTCATGATACCTCAAGACCAGTATTTTTATACCCTACCGACAATAGTTTCAAGATCATTTTTACGTTCCTACCCATACGATCACGTATGTGGTATCTCAACATTGAATCCAACGTGTCACATTCTGTATCCGTTTGGCTCGACTATGTTGGTCAATAGATCAAATGGAATGATAATTGGGGGGATTCATAATTATTTGCGTATACTGTGTATGTGTATGTGAATTCACCTAAGGATTGTCTTTGTTTATGTTTCCTTCCCTCAAATTCGACCAAATATCTCTGAATCCGAAGTCTGTCCTGGAACTATTCAGTCTGTTTGATTATCTCAAGAACCAGCAGCCTGGCTTTTTTTCAACATAGCAACTAATCAGAAGAATATCAATAGAGCATGCCTAAACAGATATTTTTCTGTTGGGATACTCAGTTGCGGAGTTTAGGTACAATAATCCACCACTGAGTATGCTTGCGTACGATATGGCTGAGCAAATCATTCTTTACATCTTGTGTTGGTTTTTTTTTTTGTAGGGTGAAACATCGGGGCATAACATTTCACCTTAGGTCAAGATTATGCTTTTTGCAACGTCTAGCTTCCTTGATAAAATTCAGATAGTAGCCGTAACTAAAACTAGACAGTTTGGAAAAGCAGGAAAGCTGTTAGAGAAGTATTCTATGAGTCAAGGGGAGTACTTTAACCCATGTGAACTTTCATTCGTTAATGACATGCGAGACTAAAAAAAAATCATTTCAATCTATATATGAATACGTTTCAATCAGATTTCTAATTTCATATTTATTTGACCAAATTTGAAGAAGACTGATCAGCCTCTACTGAGTCGTGATGTCCATCAGTTGTGTGCCATCGGTGCAGTATGACCAGCCCATTTCCATTAGAGTTTCCTTTTAGATTCTATGATGTTTTCTCCCTGATATACTGTGCTGTTTTGTGATCTCTCCATAAGAGATTGAGCATGATTCTCTCATGTCCACGTTGCATGCGTCTCAATCGGCTGATCTGACTCCTAGTAAGGTTCCATATTTCAGCTCGGTAGGTGACTCTCGGAAGGTGCATTGGTTGTGTACTCTTCTTTTTAGGATTATTGGGATCGTTTTGTTTTTGAAAGATCAGTTTGCTCTACCGAAGGATTTCCATGCTAGAGTAATTATTTGTTTGACTTGTTCTTTTATGGGTTTCATGGATATTTGTCATTCTAGGTAGCTGTAGTGGTTTACTTTCTCCAGATTTGCATCCGTAGTTCTGTTTGTTGTGTCTTTCCGACGCGGGTGTAGCAAATGACTTTCGATTTGTTGAAATGTATGCGTGGGTCGACTTTCTTGCTTCCTTCGTTTAGTCAATCTAGCAATAGGCGATGAAGTTGCTCAGATATTTGGCATCTATTCTGATTTTTCTTTCTCACAGTCAAGGTTTCTGAAAATCATCCCAAGGCAGGCTATGAAGAGTTCAGGTGAGTATGTATCACCTTAGTTTATTCCTTTCTTGGGTCTGAAAGGGCTCAAAGTCTTTATGAAGCCTGATAAAGGAGCCGCAATGTCTGTATATCTGTTGCATTCCTATGACGTATACAGGGTCTACACCTTGTAGATTGATGGCCTTCAGGACCATGGAAATTATCACTGAGTCGAAATCCTACTTGAAATCTATAGATGTTACAGCGATTGGCATTTTATTCTGCTGTTTTTTTGTTTTTTTACTGCTGATTTATTGAATTGAGATGGTCAATGGTCGAGTAGCTTCTTTTAAAGTCAAGTAGTTCCCGTGGTTGGTTTTCATGTAGTGTTTTAGTTATCCAGTGATCGAGAGTTGTTTAGATGATTGCTGTCGTGTAACTTCATTTGTCTTCTCTTGATTGTTTTCTCAAGTTTGGTCTCCTCATTTCCTCCCTTTTTGATGCCGTTGTTTGATGTTTCTGCGCTTTTTAAAATGTGTAGCGGCATCTTCTATTACTGAGGTTTTTATTTAACTGTGGACTTTGTTTATATCAGTGTTAGTGTTGTTCTATTTGGTAAAAAATTTATATCAGTTTTCTAAATTCTAGTTCAAAGGATTGGATGAGTTCAATCGGTATGATCAGTGGTTGCAGTTTGGTAAATCTTGATCTCTAGCAAGAAGTCCCAATTTAGATAATTGCTGCACCGAATTAGTTTTATTTTGATATTCTATTCATTCATTAATCGATTTGATTAAAAGGTTTGCAGTTGTAATATATGCTCAATAGTTAGATTCATTTAAACAACTTCCCTCCTAATTTTTGTTCATACTCTCTACTTCTAGTCCCCATAACACACACCAGAAGATTTTGCTAGAATAAAACTTCGAATCTTTCACTGCATTTATAATTCGATTGTAATGAACTGATAAACCCAAATTCAACGAAAGTGGATTCAAGCCAAACTCCATGGCCAGAACTGGTCATAAAAAACGAATTTGCTGGCACATTGGCACGGATAAGAATCGAGGGACCGATTAGATAGTAAATTCCCTCTGCCCTCCGACAGGGTCAACCCTTTAACTTTTTTTAAGAAAATAAAAAAACAAGAGTTTTCTTACGTCGAATAAATCCCCTTCCCAAACAAGAAGTCCCAAACCAGATAAGTGCTACACTGTATTTGTTTTATTTTTATTTATTTATCTATCCATTTATTCATTAAGCTATTAATTAAGCTATTAATTTATTCAAGTACACTCTCAATTTTATCTTACGCTCGATTGTCACATTTGATTTCACGTCTCCCCTAATTCTTAGCTGGATCGGAATTCCTTGCAGGAGATGGGGATTTATCCAACATTACAAAAACTTTGAGAAATTTGTGGTGGTGAATCCCGGGGAGAGTCTGTGTCATACAACGATCGATAAATGACTGATGATGATGATGATGATGATGATGATTAATTCTATGATCTTAAGAAGCATTGATATGTTGTTCATTCAAGTAAACACGAAAAATTCCCCGTTGAACTCCAATATTTCAAGGTTTAATGACTGACAATGCGGTTTCGGTTTGCCTATAGATTGAAACGATATTATTAATGCATTTTTCAGAAAATGAAGTTTTCTAGGAATATGTTTCTTTGATATTTCTGGATATTGCAAGGCTTCTGTAAATCTGTATTGATATCTCTTAGAGTTTATTCCATTCAGACTATCACGTACGTTGCTAGTCAACATTCTGATATTGTCAAGTAATGGCAAGAGGAAAGATTCAATTCTATTTCTAAGATTGAGGAGAATGCACATTTACTGTATATATATGATACTTTATTTGGATTTAAATAATAATAACGGATATGGAAGTGGGAGGTATTATATCAGAACAAGGGTAAAGTTAAACGTGACAGGCTAAATGTGACAGGATCAAGTTTGATTTTTTGTAAAATCTTGTATGGATATTTCTCTTCATATATTTTAGAAATTTTCTTTTCCCGATGGTAATTTTTTCCTGCTATTTTGTGTATGATTTTCATCTCTCCAACATAATGTGCTTTGTGGTCCAAGGTAATGAAGCAATGCAGGCTTTTCCCATGACCATTGATTGACTGAGCCCTCTCCAGGATATATATTGATGGGCCAAAGACATAATGACAACCTACCTTTGTGACTATTCTACACGCCCAAAGGATTCTTCTGGCTTCTTATGCAGGGATGTTAAAATCACATTATATGAAACTGCTTCAAGATATGTAGTCATGCTTCTAAAATGGTATGGGTCGAAAAATTCTATAGATGCTCAAAATGATTTAATGTCTGGGGTATTTGATAGCTAATACAATTTTTTTCCTGGAGCTATCTGTGTGTCCCTCGTTCAGTATAACGATGAGTTAACTGATGATGGTCTCTCGAAAAAAGATTTACAGAGTAGTGCAAGGAAGCCGATATACATGAGTCGAAACGGAACTACTTTGAAATGAACTGAGGTGCCGTTGCCAAAGGTAGGGTATATTTGGCAATATCCAATACTTGGATACTTTCAGGACATACTTTGAATAAGTAGAAGTTTCAAGATCAGTTTTTCAAGTATGAGAAACAATAAAAGTAATTAAACAATATATTTTTTAGTATTGTACCAAATATTTCAGAAAAAAAACGAAACTGGATATTTCTATGCTGATTATAACCAACCGACTATGACACTTTTATTTAATAGCAAGTGTAGCTTAATCCGACCGAATTATGTCTTACCGAAATCCTGTCTTTCCTCCATGATGTGGACATATTCTTTTGTCGTGAAAAGGAGCTTAAGGGGGTCAAACCGTCTTCATGTCAAATTATGAGGGATTGAATAAAGAAATCAATCTACAGTGGACTTTGCATATCTTAAAGATTCGTTTGGATTCTAAAACCATTGTGACAATGAAGCTACGTTTTTCAAAGAGATACAGGAAGTTGGTACACTAAGTCTTACATAGGGAGATGCAATCAGATCTAATTTATGACCAGCGTAGAGCAAAACCAAATATCTAATACCTTCTCCTTAAGGCATGTCATTAAAAACGGATGATATTGATGCATACATATCCCTATATACTCATGCACATGAGTATAAACGACATTTTAGGCACAAGTTATATATATATATATATATATATATATATATATATATATATATATATATATATATATATACATATATATATATATATTTATATATATATGTATATATATATATACATATATATATGTGTGTGTGTGTATGTGTGTACATGTATATACATATATATATATATATATATATATATATATATATATATATATATATATATATATATATATATATATATATATATATATATATATAAAGCCCGTATAGTTTATGTAAGCTAGCTTAAAAGGTGATTTTAACTTTTAAATTCAATTTTTCGATCCTTCGAACTCTATTAATTGTTCCCTTGTCAACAGGGCTAAACTTATCGGAAGGAATTCACTATTATTTTTTTTTTGTTTTTTACAGTGCTAAGTTTATAAATCTACGAACCCCTATACATAAGAAAAAGACCAAGAATATAAATGGGGATCTGGGGGTGACATTTCCTGCGAGAGAGAGAAAAAAGAATTAACTTTTTCTCTAGGAACAAAAATATTCTTACATATCACAATAATACTTTTTCTCGATGATTTGATTCGTGGATGAAAATGATCATTTCTTTAGATAAATCTCTTATTTTACCTTAATAATGATAAAAACTGAATATTTTCACTTTAGTATTCGATGCACCAAGATAGCGACGGCAATGGTTATGAAGATACACGTTTTGGTTTCTTTTTTTTCTCTCCTCCAACCATTTTGTTAGGCTCTTTTTGACCTTTGCCAACAAAGGTTGGCAACATGCTGCCTTCATTTCCAACGATTTGTTTAGCTTTCTCTCGCTACGTCTGGATATTTTCATTTTTTCAGTCCTTTGTAGGCTGGAACAGCAGAATCCACTGTCTGACAAGTTTTCTCCTTTTAGGATGACTGCATATATTCTTCCAGCCTATATTGGATGATACTTTGAAAAACTCATTTGCACATATTTTAAATTCACTTCGACATATTCTGGTTTGTACATAACATCGTTGGTTTTTATCATCAAGTTCAACATTATTACTGCTATGATTATTATTATTTTTTTTAGTAGTAGTAGTAGTAGTAGTAGTAGTAGTAGTAGTAGTAGTAGTTGAATTGTTATCATCATCGATGTTGTTGTTGAAAGAGAAGAAAATGCATTAGGTTTCCTTGTATTAAAGAAGATCCGCTTAAACGAAAGTCTGCTTGCGAGTTATAACTAGAGGAGGAAAATACAGTCATATGCGATTGCGTTATCGAAGGAAGTTTGGCAGAAAAAAATGAAAACTGAAGAAGTAATGCGTGAAAAAAACCCGGAGAAAGCATCATTTTTTTATCGAGTTAGCTAAAACGATTTTGCCAATTATGGCCCAAAACTCGTATTTCTGAAATTTGATAAAGTATTTACTCTTTTACCTAACTTGCACTCCCGAATATTTTTAACCAGTTCTTTAGTATTTAACAGTGATCTAATGCAAAACATTACTTTTTTTTCAGTTGTATATCAAATGATTGGATAGTATTAAAAGTTTCAATCGCTTTAATACAATTTTTATGCTATCATTATCATTTTTATCCTCATCATCATCAACATCATCTGGCACCACTCTGACTTCCATTGTCTGCGTCTTCAGTACCCTGCCAGGTCTCAGTATTTCAATAGCTTTCCACCCTCTTTCTCAATAACTCTGTGATCCACAGGCACGGTCATGTTGATCATCTGGGAGTTTTTTCTTTCCTTGTCCACGATTACCAGTTTATTTTCTGTTCCCATTTTCCCTGCTGTTTGCTGCTCTTTTGTTGTACATTGCACTTCTACATGCACTTTTTATCACTATTTGAATGTAAAGACTTTTTCCAATATATTTATGTCATTTTGAACACAGTCTTCTATGCTGATGAGCCGTCTACCATCGCCTTTTCTCTTCATATACAGTCTGTGTTATCTCTGGGGCGTAAAGCATAAGCTCTCCTGTTCAACAGATCATTGATTGTTGCTCTTCTTTTGTATATCTAAGGTATGGACCAGAGTATCTGGCTCCGACACTGCCTATGTGTTCATTCCTTTTATCAGTGTTCTGCTATTTAGCTTATCCTTCTAAGGTATTCCTTTTTCATTTTCTCTTTCATTATTCCACATCTTATCACGTCACATTTACATATTTTATATCAGTTTTGTACGGTCAATGCTCTGATTTGCTGTTGTCTGGTTATTCGATACCATTTGTTCGTGTGAGCATTCTTCTGTGCATTACCTTTTGTGCACAGTTCTCTTTTCCAAACTCCATCCTAATGCTTTTGCTAAACTCTTTCACGTTGAACTATTCTCTTTTTTTTTTTTGCAAAAAGCTTTAAGTGGTATATACACATAAGGCAGTTGGCTATTCCCTTGTTTTTGCGAATCGGTATTCTTTGCTCTTTTCCAAGATTTTGCAGAGCGGTATTATTTTCAGTACACATAATTATAAGGACAGAGAACCTCACCCCCGGAGAACTCTTTCATTTTATTATAATCTTTGCTAAGTTTTCTCATGTTGCAGACATGTCTAATTTCCAACAGGATATTACTGGGATATTTAACCTCTCTTTTATTTGATATCATGCTGTGTCTGCTTTTTATACTCACACACACGCACACGCACGCACACACACCCACACCCACACACACATATATATATATATATATACATATACATATATATATATATATATAAATATATATATATATATATATATATATATATATATATATATATATATATATATATATATATATATATATTGCAAACAAGTATGTCATGAAATTGATATGATAATGGAATGATTGAACGAAATGAAACTTGATTTTAAAAAGCTATATATTCGACCATAATTTTTCAGTTTTTGTCCGACAAACATTATTTATGGTCACAAATTAAACCGTAATTTTCTCCAGTGTTTCCAACACTAGGATCGAATTTGACCTCGAATGACACTTTTTTTTATTCAACTTTCGACATCAGCAGAGGATTGACGATTTGGCCTAGTAGACCTTCCTTTTCTATTTCTTTTCCTTTTGAGGCGAAAAGCTGATGAAAATGTAGGTGTTTTCTTTCCTTTAACAAACTGCCATTAAACAGTTTTGACTATACTTTCGATGGTAAACAAGCGACTATGACCAGATCGAAAATAGTGACACGGATAGAAGTGAGTCACCATCAGCAGCAGCATCATCAGTCACTTAACGTATGTGGCTGGAAATAGACCCCCCTGAGTATTTGCCACACTTCTCTATCATATTTTTGAATGTGTCTAGCTTGTCTCCCTATCGAGTATTCTGCCGACCTCGGTTGCGCATGTAATCTCTTGGGATTCATGTGGCGAGCCATGACTGCAATTCTTACAACATGACCGGCTCATCGCCATTTGATTCTTTAAATGATTATATGATATGCCTGACACTTGTCTTCTCCACGATGTATCGTGCAGTCTTGTGGTATCTCGATGTGAGATGGTGAAAAATGCTAAAAATGATAACCGCTCGTTCTACTAAAGCCAAACTCAAGTCAACTTGTTCCGATAATGTTCGCAATTCCTTTTACACATCTCTACTCAAATGGATCTCATTTTCTTTGGGGATCCTTTCGTCTACAATATTTCAAGTAATGTTTGGGGAAAAAAACGTCCAATCCTTGACTATTCCAATCTTTTCAGTTTGAAGTAGGGCTGTCAGATTTGTGCATACACCATTTTTCGGTGAGGGCGCTCCTCATATTTCTTGTCATTGGGTCTTCACACAAGTGATACCTGATGCTTCAGTAATCCACGACTCTACGTAGTATTAGATCTTATCAAATAAAGCTGTTGTTGGAAGTTTCCAGATATTCCCCAAAGTTTAAGTGCACCAATGATAAGCATAGCAACAGTCACATTCATATTCACGTTCTCTCGCAAGATTCTGACATCTCTTTGATTTTGTATTTCGTTCAATATCATCATGATCTGTTCAGACAGCAAAATGCACTATCTGACGATTATTCCTCTATGTATTCACGTGGACTAAATCCAGTTTCTGGATTTCTTTGTCCGGAAAGAATTGTTCTGTTTGAATTTCAATGTCCCATTAGTTTTATCTACCCATTCCCTAGAAGAGCTTCTGTTTAATGCATATCGCATTAGCTTACACAGTCCCTTTTCTTTGTACAATTCTTAATTGATCGCTGTTCCTATTCTACGATGCGTATCAGTGAACATTATCTAAGTCGATTTCCTGCATAAACTTATGAAACAAATATTGATTGCGAACGGCAGAGACATGAATTAAAATTTGCCATTCTGCTGTGTCTTGCTAAAATTAGCTTTAATATGGTTAGTTTTAATCCACGTATTCTCAATTCTTGGTAATATCGAGTCTCTTTCTCCCAATGTATCCTCTCGACGGCCAAACCAGTATTCCTCTTCAAATCTCCGTGGATATGTTCTTTGGTTTAGGCTTTGTGCTTTGTAGTTTCTGTTCCAATTTTTTTTTTTGTCAGATTTGCTGCATATTTATCCTGTCATAATCAATCCCTCATTTCTCTCTCTTGTGCTGCCTTCAAGTTATTTGCTCGCCAGATCGACATACTTTTCAATGCCCTCTATATTCTATCGTTCATTTCGGTACTTTGACCAACTCTTGATATTGAGCCAACTTATCATTCTCTTTCAGTCCAAATGATCCATCTGCTAGAACGGTGATATTGACTTTTGGTCTGATCTCCGTCTTCATTTATGAAAAACTTTTTGATCGCATTTCCCCCATCACGTGGCTAGTTTGGATTTTGAAATATAAATAAAAAAACATTTTCAAAAACATTCAATAGGTCAGATTTCGCCCATGAAAGTTATCTGAATGGTTGAATTCATATTCATTGAATAATCTTCATTGTGTAACTATCAGCTGTATTCATTTTTGTACTTCATTTGTATGCCTGAAAATTTCATAGGTGTCCTGTTTAGTATTGTCCAAGGGAAAGTGAAAAAAGTTGCGCTCAAAATGAGATTCTACGACATCTTAATCAATAAGTAATTTCATTTCCCTTGGAGTATCTAAGCAATTACCTGAATTGGTAATTCCATCTGAATTTTGTATCCTTTGAATATTTCCACCTATGATTCTTCATCATAGAACTCTTCTACTTGGTAATTTTTTTTTTCATTAGCTAAAATATTTTTACCATTTTGATAAGTACCGTGTGAACTCGTATATACCTAAGCAGTTGACGAGTCACTTCATCTCTGTCTATGATAGTGTGGCTTCAATCTTTAAAACGCTGGTGAGTTGTATTTCTGCCTCTTTAGAAAGCAGTCTCCTGAAATACACATCTGAACTTGAGCTTGCATGCTCTAACAGACTAAGCCCTTTTTTGAGTGCCTTTTCTGTGTGAGTATTTTCTTAAATAAGTTTTGTTTCTAATCAGAAATTGTCCAGCCAATACAATACTTTCTCCTATGATATCAACAGAACTATCAATTGATCAGAACTGTACAAACAACCCTTGTGCATTACATATTTTTGTGCTGTTTTTTGTTGTATTACTTGCACATGGACCTTCCGTAAAATTTGCACAACCTCTCTATCATGGGTATCACGGAGCCAGTACTGATTGATATACTCAGTCGTAAATCATAATTTCTATTCTTTAGTGAGGCTAAATGGAGATAAATTACCTGAACAACTTCACACGGTGTCGATTAATCTTTCTACCAATCTATGTCAGAATTCCTGATATCCAGAATTATTTTTTCTGACACATTGGTGTATTACGTAGATGTCTTTACTTAGCTATTAATCGTAAGTCCATCCCCAGGGAAAGTCCGTGAGAATCAATCGCTCTGCTTCAGTAGAAAAGGTTATAGATGTCCATAAACTTATAATATATAGATATCTAATTTATAACTCATACAGCTTCAAACTATTTATTTTGAAAATAAGATGAAGAACGAAGGGAATCAAGATGTAGTGATAAAGACCAAAATATGATGTGAACCTCAAGTGCAATAAATTTACTCATCATAAACGAAATATGTTTTCCAAATCCAGTCGATGCAACTAATGAGAGTAATAAACTTAACACATCCCTCAATCATTCGTCAGGTCTTTTGGAATAATTCACTATTAATATTTTTTGGTATTTTGGTGTGAATTGGTCAACTTCTAGCACTTCCAACACTATACCTCACTTGATAACTTCTGATGCCATGGCAAATGTAACATTCAATCACCTAGATCTGATTTTCCATATTAACACCTCGCAGCGATTGTAGTAACCACTAATTGATTCCTGTCGTGCCTTATCGACCTATTATTTTGTTCGTTGCTTTTACGTCATCCTGGCTGTAGTGCAAGAATGGGAATGCTGTTATTTGGAACTGTCAACCATAGCTGTCACCACAACAGTCTACATAGGCTTCTTTATTTTGTTAGCTGGTCTAGCTGCTTGGCTGTGTATATACATATATTACATAAAAGCTACA
>OY735198.1:25943180-25963180 GCA_963457665.1 Thysanoteuthis rhombus
TGTACGCGACAATTGAGCAAAACAAATAGTATTTACTCACGTAAGCCTAGTATGGCACAAGTTTTCAAGTCTATTTCAACGAAAAAAATTCGAATCACTATAAAAGAAATGGTCGGCAGAAAATTGTTGTTACCCAATACTTCATGGCGCCGTATTCACAAAATAAACATACGATAATGTAAGGAACGACGGCATATAACAAAATGAAAAGATGTAAAGGAAAAAGAAAGAAAGATAAGAGATATTATTACTATAATTTCTTTTAGGTATTGTACTTAAATGCTGACATACATGATTTTTTATTGTTTTTTTTTAACATGTTTGTTTCTCTTGTCCCCCTCAGATCAACAACGAGGACGAAGAAAATGTCTATGTCTTTGAAGTGGTAATTCACTCTAGAGCTTTGATATCCTCTAAGATATATTTCTTACAGAGTTCAAAAGGATACTGTAAATACTCTCTTGGTGGTTTCAGACAAGAAGTTTACACAAGGGCTTTCAGCTTCCCTTCAATGAAGTACAAATTCGAATGCATTGTACCTCACGCTATTTGCAGTTATACGAATAAAATTGTGGCTTTCGACTAGATCGTGAATTTCAAACACAGCTGGTTGAACGCGTTCTGGGAAAACACGCGCACACTCATGTGTGTGTGCGTATATGTATATATATGTGTGTATATACATATATGTTTATGTGTGTATGTATATATATATAAATATATATATATATATATATATATACATATATATACATATATACATATATATATATATACATACATATGTATATATATATATATATGTATATGCATGTATGTATGTATGTATAAACAATAAACTGTTGAAAAAAGTTGATACATTGTAAAAAGACGGACACATTTAAGTGAACGAAAGGAATTAAATACAATTTTAATTACCTTTCTTTGTTATCAGATAATGTACGTCTGTACTAATAATACTTGTTCACAGATTTGAAATAGCGACAGAATGACTATTTCATTATAAATCATAAATTGGACACAATAGACAATGCCAGTTTTCATTGTTGGAACAAGAATTGATATTAAAATCGCCCCACTCAAAATTGTACGCTTCATACCTAAAACAAGATTGAAACTTGGTTACTTTGATTCTATGCAAAACATCGATTTGGTATTCGAGATGTTTCAGAACATATTTCATCTAATCTGATTCGGAGCCTTCACGTTTTATTTGACCCTCACTCTCTGAATTTTATAACTATTTATATGGTTAGATATTAGTTTTAATGAAGTAGTTCGTAAAAATATTTGAATTATCAGTATTATAAATGATGGGATTAACTACAAAGATATTGTATTTTTAATGTCACACTAAATATTCCGATTAGTATAATTCAATTATAGTCTTCAAAACATTTACTTCTCCATTGATTGATAACATTGATTTATCAGTGTCTGAAAAATCAATATCAAACATTTCTCTTCATTCGATCATCATCATCATCATCATCATCATCATCATAATAATAATAATAATAATAATAATAATAATAATAATAATAATAATAATAATAAAAGACCCGAGGAGACTTATTGTCACTCAGCCTTCAGCGATGACCACAGGGCAACCGGTGTGAAACTGTAAATCGCAGTATTACTGCGACCTATGAGTACAAGGAGAGAAGAGCAGAAGACTTGAGGAGACTTGGTGTCTCTCAAACTCCAGCGGTTACCACCAGGCAACTGGTGTGAGATTGAAAAAAATAATAATAAATAAATAAATTAATAATAATAATAATAATAATAATAATAATAATAATAATAATAATAATAATAATAATAATAATAATAATAATAATAATAATAATGATAAGGAACAAGAGAAAGGAATGGTCAAGGGAGGAGAATAAACTAGCTATGTATTGTTAATTTAAAAGCAAACATTCAGTGCAATCTTATAGAGAGCGCATGCTCCAAATATGGAGGGAGAAATCTGCGGTGGAAGTATCGAACCAACGCCATGTTGATCAAGTAAAACAGATCCAAAAGAAGAAATGGCTGTCTGAGACTGAACTACTAGAGATTCGCATTAACGTAGATAGAGATTCGGGTGACACACCTGAAGAATGCCCCCCCTAGCACAACTAGTACCAGCATTAAAACTGAAAGAATCCCCCATGAGACACCCACAGTAAACTATGCACTAAAGGGTGATGACGAGGCACCAACGAAAGAAGAGAAAACCAAAATACAAGCTCTGAAAGAGATCATGCGAGGGGAGAAAACAACACTCCCCTCCCTAAGAGACAAAGACAGAAAGAAAGTCGGAGAAGTGACCGAACAGATCAACTGCCTCTTACAGCACATAGAAACAAATACCCTCCTAGAACTCAACAACTTAATTTATGCTGGGGCGAAAATGGAAGCACAAAGCTTCACAACACAAGATAGGGCCCCGGGCAATAACAGGGAAGAGAAACTCAACTGGGAAAGAAGATTACAAAGGCAGATCTCCCAACTACAGAGAGATGAAGTACTGCTTAGAAATACACCACACACACACAGACCACGAGTAAGACTTTATAACAAATACAAGGTAACGCAAAAAGGCATCGCAACTGTAGTCGAAGAGTTACACCAGAAGAGATTAGCTAAAGACGCAAGACTGAAAAGATACAGACTAAGAACCGCCCAATACACACAAAACCGCACATTCCAAAACAATGAGAAAAATTTTTACCAAGATTTAAATGGGGCAAGAAGGCAGGACATAAAACCAGATGCCACAGAGGCCAAAAACTATTGGAATAGCATATGGGGGCACCCAAAAAGACACAACGTAACACTGCAATGGTTAGGAAACATGAGAAAAGAACTAGAAGATATAGACAAGGGAGAACCAATAGTACTGGATGAAACCACATTGAAACATACTCTTAGGAAAGTAGCCAACTGGAAAGCACCGGGTCCCGACGGGATCCCTGGGTATTGGTTCAAAAAATTCACCACGTTACACGGTAGACTCACTCACCTACTCCAAAATTGTCTAAACGAAGGCAAGGCACCAGAATGGATGACTAAAGGCAGAACCATCCCCATCCAAAAAGACCCAGAAAAGGGGAACATAGCAAGCAACTATAGACCAATCACGTGCTTACCACTTATGTGGAAAATCCTGACCGGGCAAATAGCAGAGAGAATATACATGTCAATGGATAGAAGGGGACTACTGCCAGAAGAACAGAAAGGGTGTAGGATAGGAACCAAAGGGGCAAACGATTTACTCTACATAGACCAGATGATCTTAAGAGAAGTGAGGAAAAGGAGAAAGAATATCGCAATGGGATGGATAGATTGCAAAAAAGCGTACGATATGATTCCACATAGCTGGATACTCGAATGCCTTAGAATGTTCAAAATTAGCTAACCGGTAGTTAAATTCATTGGTAATTCGATGGAAGACTGGAGAGTAGATTTGACAGCCGCAGGGGACAAACTAGCCGAGGTAGGGATAAAAAGGGGAATCTTCCAAGGAGACTCGTTGTCCCCACTATTATTTGTTCTAACAATGATACTGCTCAACAGAATCCTGAAAAACAGCAAAGGATACCACTTCTCTAAAACAAAAGGAAAGGTCATCCACCAAATGTACATGGACGATTTAAAATTGTTCGCAAAAAACAGGGGAGAGCTTGAGACTCTGTTCAACGAAGTAAGGGAATATAGTGAGGACATAAGAATAGAGTTTGGAATAGAAAAATGCGCAATCATGGTGATGCACAAAGGAAGGCTTTCAATGACTGAGGGAATTGAACTTCCGGACAACAGCAAGATTAGGGCATTGACCGCACAAGACCGATACAAGTACCTAGGTGTCCTTGAATGTGACACGATAAAACGGGAAGAGATGAAGGAGAGAATAAAGAGAGAATACCTGAGAAGGATAAGGAAAATATTAGAAACCAAATTAAACAGCAGAAATCTAATAAAAGGAATGAACACCTTGGCTGTGTCAGTAGTTAGGTATACAGGACCATTCCTAGGATGGACAAAGGAAGAGCTCCAATCAATGGATAGGCGAACAAGGAAACTTGTGACGATGCATAAAGCATTACACCCAAGAGATGATACAGATAGACTATACATTAAGGGAAAAGAAGGTGGCAGGAGGCTCATCAGCATAGAAGATTGTGTCCAGAGAGCTAAAATAGTCCTATAGTCATAGAAAGATATGTGCAAACAAATAGTGAAGAAATCATACAGAGTGCGAGAGATAGTGCAACAAGCAATAAAATAGAAAACAATGGAACAGTACAGCAAACAAGAAAAGAAAGATGGGAAGGGAAAAAATCGTACGGCGAGTTTAAAAGACAGATACAAGATATAGCAGACGAGGAATCATGGACGTGGTTACGAAAGGGGAACCTTAAGAGAGAAACAGAATCGCTCATCATGGCAGCCCAAAACAAAAGCATAAGGACAAACTACATAAAAACAAAAATCGACAGAACACAGACAAACAGCAAATGCTGCATGTGCGGTGAAAGAGATGAGACAGTAAACCACATAACTAGTGAATGTAGCCAACTCACCCAGAAGGAGTATAAGCATAGACACGATAGAGTAGCAACGATGATACACTGGGAACTAAGTAAACAAATGGGATTCAACCATGTGGAAAAGTGGTATCAGCACAAGCCAGAGGCAGTTTTGGAGAATGACAACCACAAACTACTGTGGGACTTTGACATCCAAACTGACCACATCATCCAGGCAAGAAGGCCGGACTTAGTAATAGTAGACAAAAAAAAGGAAGGCCTGCCAGATAGTAGACGTTGCTGTGCCTGCAGACCATAGAGTAAAAAAGAAGGAAGGTGAAATAAGGGAAAAATACCAGGACCTAGCAAGGGAGTTCAGGAAAATGTGGAACATGAAAACCAGGGTAGTACCGGTCAGTGGGCGCACTAGGAACTGTCCCCAGAACGCTGAGGGAGAGACTGGAGGAGATCAGGATTAGGGGAAAGATAGAGACCGTACAGATCACAGCACTACTGGGAACTGCACGGATACTGAGGAATGTACTAGAGATATAAGTACTGCAACGAATTGTAGCTCTGTCATGATATGCGAAACAGAGAGGAGACGTTAGCTGAAGACCTGAGGAGACTTATTGTCACTCAGCCTTCAGCGATAACCACTGGGCAACCGGTGTGAAACTGTAAATCGTAGAATTACGCGACCTATGAGTACTAGGAGAGGAGGGCTGGAGACTTGAGGAGACTTGCTGTCACTCAAACTCCAGCGGTTACCACCAGGCAACTGGTGTGATATTCCAAATAATAATAATAATAATAATAATGATAATAATAATAATAATAATAATAATAATAATAATAATAATTATTATTATTAATATAATAATAATAATAATAATAATAATAATAATAATAATAATAATAATAATAATAATAATAATAATAACTCCACCTTGGTGATAAAACCGCCGAAATCTAACTCAAATATCCCTGGTATTTGACTGTTGAGTTCTTGCATCATTCAGAATAGTGTTAAGAAGAGGACGGAGTGATGATGATTCAATCAGTCAAAGAGTCGGATCACTAGAGTCGGCAGACCCCAAGTGAAATCCAATGCTGACATGCCAGTTGACAACGAGGCCGAACCTGCACTGAGTGGTTCTGCCTATCTGTCTAGCATTTTACCGTTGACTGAATGGATGAATGTCAAGCCCCTGCGACAAATTGACCGACGTGGACAATTTCTTTCCTATAAGATACCCATCGTCGATACGTTCAATCACACGGATACTTAGATTTACGTGACCAAATCAAACCAATTTCAACATTGATGTATACTACCATGCACTTAAAAGCACAAGACATGCCGTCGCATATATAGCAATACATACATTCTGATATATATATATATATATATATATATATATATATATATATATATATATATATATATATATATATGCATCAAAAAGTGGATATATGCGATCCGACAGAATAATTATAAACTACATTTTTCCAATAGAAACTCTCATTTGAAATGTTCTCCCATCATTACACACTCAATGTATCATTTGGGCTCGACAACATAATAGGAGTTGACAATTAGAGAAAACGGGGCTACTGTATGAATCGAGTGGTATGAACAGTGCTACGTTGGAGCAGCTACCCTCTTGGTCGCGGGTTCGAATACTGCATGACGGGATTTTATCAAAAATAGTTTCCATGAATTAAACTGCAATTGATAATCACATATATACATACATACATACATACACACACACACACACACACACACACACATATATATATATATATATATACATATATATATATATATATATATATATATGTATTTGTGTGTGTGTGTGCATGTGTGCGTGTGATTATAAATTGCTTATATTAGTGAGAGACTCATTTGAGATGATCTCCCGTCGTTACACTGATAATGTATCTCACAGCTTAGACAACGTAAATAGATTAGATACTTAGAACAAAATAGTTTGCTTCAGGAATAAAACTTGCCACAAATAGGTTGGCTGCTCCCACAATTAACGATGGTAAGAGCATTGCTATTCTGGAACGGCTACCTTATTGGTGGCAGATTCGATTCCAGCAGCAGTCACATTTTCTTAATTTTCTATCAACATTGTTTAGGGCGAGTGATACATCAACTGTGAAATGGCGGTAAATCATCTCAATAAAATTTCTATATATTATCACGCAATTTATGATAATTTTGTCGGATCAGATATGCCCATTTTACATCTCTCTCTCTCTCTCTCTCTCTCTCTCTCTCTCTCTCTATATATATATATATATATATATATATATATATATATATATATATATATATATATATATATATCACGCATACTCAATAATTTACATTATAGATTGAAACAACAATATTTATGCATTTCAAATGAATTAAAAGGATAGGTCACACTCAGTTCTTGTTTCAAAAGAGAACAATTCACTATAAATAGTGTCCGTGGTAAAATTGTGATCCTTTGCACATAAGGATATATTGAGAGATAGGTTTACATTGATTCGAAAAAAAATCGATTGGAAAAGCACTAAGACCCTTTTCTACTTGCTCTCGCTGTGAGATCAGCACATTGACTCGAGAAAATGGTATTTCTGGCAGATATTCAGAAAAAGAATTCGGGAACATATTGAATTACAAAGGATAAATCATTCACCTTTCCCTTTGCTGGTTATTCGATAAAAGGCTTTTATCTTTGCGTATATTCATGGTTCAGTCACATCTCTTGAGACTAATTTGAATCTGAAGACAGATATAATTGTCTCAATAATATTTTGTCATGGAAAGTCTATAGATGATCTTCTCAGTTGTGTCACATATCCATTACAAATGACATTACATCTGTTATGCAGATTTTTGATGTATATGTATGCCAAAACAAACGCAAAACTGCCATCATAGTCAATAATTCAACAACTGTAGCGTCAAAATTTGGAGTCATATAAAAAGAAATTCTATCGAAGGATGAGTATTCTCAGACTGCCATCATGGGGAAAACCAAATAAAGTAAAAAGAAACATCTAGAATGTCAAGAATCTAGATGGTATCTATATCTACTTTCTTGAGTAAGGCTACAAAAACTCAATGAAGCTTTTTTTGCAATATAAAAAAGTGAACAATTTTTAGAGGGGGTCTGGTTGTGTATTGATGCTGTTTATCAAATTTGAAGACTACACAGTATAATCAGGAGCGATAGAAAACACCAACCAGTGCATGCACATAAAATGGATAACATTTTATATTCTGCATGGTATAATGTATGGCCAAAATGATACAAGTATATATATATATATATATATATATATATATATATATATATATATATATATATATATATATATATATATACATATATATATATATATTCCACAACATAGAAATTGTAAAATCGATTAGTAAAAGCGAATTTGATGCCTGCATCAAAAATAGAAATCTATTTTTCTCTTCTGGCTAAATTCAATGGTGATATTTTCACTGGAGATTCAGCAACCAAATAGGTTGCTAAAAGATCAGCTTGGAATCTAACTTAGACAGTGTGTTGTTAGTAATTTCCAACAGATTACATTATCGAACCAAAAAAGTTTTGCGAGGTTAGTATAAGTGGAACCGAGTAAAATCTATTCTCTGGTTTCTGCGTTCTTCCCCCAGGATACTTCTCTGTTCCTCCTGACCATTTTTCACGTACTTTCCATGGATTAGATAATTTTTCTTAGACCCTCAGCACTGTTATCAGCCTTTCTCGTTTCAATTCCAATGAATGTTTATTTCTCTCTCTTTGACCAGCTACAGGCTTTGTAGTTGACACTTTTAATTGCGATAGAGTGACAAGTATCTAACTTACTTAGATTCAATGAAAATTCTATGTCAATTTAATTACGTTCTATTTGATGTAGTGTTGTTGATATCACTACATTTGCTACCAGTGTAAGAGTAATTAAGAGACATTTCATCCCCTATATAACAATGTGTGAAATTTCAACTAAACGACGAGCTAATTGATTTCATTCATTTTCTATTTTTATAACTTTTTTTTTTTTAGAGAATTTTTTTTTCGTTTCGATGTCAGCGAAAATTATCGTAATTACACGTAATGTAACATTCTACACCGAATTGGTGCCTGATTCAATTGAGTGATGCAAATTCAGGAAAAGTTTTGATTATCTTGATAACTCATTATCATCAACGGATCGACTGGTCAAATCATAAATTTCCCAAAAGATTTATACTGGTGATTATTTTGTCATGGTTCAAATATTAATGTGTTACCAGCATTTAAATTTATGAATGATATTAGCGATAATGTCCGATTTTACAATGAGAACGTATGATATGATGAGTTCTTGTTGAAAAACCTCTGCTCGAAGGTAGGATTTAAGGATAAGCTAAATAGTTACTTGTATCAAGAATAATATTCGACATTAAAATTAACATATCTCTGAATTTTTAAGATGAGGTATTGTTATTATTTCTATTATTATTTGGACTATCCTCATCTTTGTTGTTTTTCATACAACGTTTTGGCCGTTGTACTCTACGGCCTCCATCAGGTATCATCTGGTAGGTGTGGGAAAGTACACATAGCGTAGTGGTTATAGAATCAGACAAAATTACTACAAATAATCTGATGGTTCTAGGTTAAATCCCAGTGTGAAACGATAATGATACTATAAATGCTAAGAGGGGAGTGCAGTCAATGTCAACGTCGGTTGAATAAAGGGTTCGGTTCGTTACTTTCCCACACCTACCAGATGTTACCTGATGAAGGCCGTTGAGTACAACGGCTGAAACGTCGTAGGAAGAACAACCAAGATGAGGATAGTCCAAATGATAATAGAAATATTAAAATTAACAATAGGTATTCTACAGTATAGAATAGATAGTTTTAAAAATCAAACAGAAACAGTTCGAAATAATGATATTAAAAAATGATACTATCCTCATAACTGGGATATAAAATCTTTATTTTTCGTAAATCCCACTTGGGAGGAACATGGTTCCACTTCTTTCACGCTATTTCTCTTTTCAGCTGAATTATCAAGACCATGTGAATTTTTTTTCTATATTCTTTGCAAAACACATTTACCTGAAAAAAGCAACATACTGCGATGCCTATTTCCATTCATACTTCAACTTTTTTTTTTTTTTTATGAACCAGTTTGAGAAAGTGGTAGCTTATATTGATGGATATATGTGTAGTGCATTGGAGAACTGACAAATCGAAATAATTCTAAATGTACTTTGTAATGATAAAGGGAATGATCAGAAAAGATACAAATATGATAGAATACTTTATGTTATATCCTTTTTAAGTGAAATTTCGATTCCTTAGTAGATGTACGTTTCTTATTTAAGTTTTATTATATCCAGGAATAAAAAAAAAGAATCATTCTTTTCCATCTATTTCATAACGTGTGTATTAACACACTTGAGAGCCATTAAATGATATGAAATAAATCAAATATACCCTTTCCAATAAATCATTCATCAAGATTCAACCAAGAAGCAAAATAATTTGATCAACGACTCTAGACAACGCAATAGACTATGAGACACACAAATATTGCACATTATTCAGTCAATCTCTGTATTGATCTTCCCTCCCCAAAACCAAATCATTTATTTTTCTCTTCATATAGGGGATGTTGAAGTATATATTTTAATGTGTTGCATCGTTTAATGTACAGTATGATTGCTTTGATAAGACAATAGAAATATTCCATCCAGAATATCAAGCTTATAAGACGTGACACAATTCATGTAAACAAAAAAAAATGTGCAAGTTTCTATACACACACATTCATATATACATATATAGTCTAAAAAGCTTGAGCGCATTGAAAACTTATCATTAAAAACCTTTTTCATTTTTTGTATTTCGTTTCAATCACTGGTTTCCCACTATTTGCTGAGGTAATTTTCCTTATTTTTTTCAAAATGTTTTACATATACTTTGTTTTTCTGGTTACATATATATATATATATATATATATATATATATATATATATATATATATATATATATATATATATATATATATTCTAATTTATGAATATTATGTGCTTCAAATTGAAATTGGTGAAAAATCATCAACCTCGAAATAGGATATTTAAGCAGTAGATGAGTTCATTTGACACCCATCGCAAACCATTTTGTGGTAAGCATAGACAATGACTCCATTACATCTATTTTTGAATATTTTGGAAACTGGGTAATAAGACATGGTCAAAAAAGAAAAAAATAATAAAGTGAGAGCAAACAGAAAAGAAAGGAGAAACATATACCACGTTTTTGTCGTGGACCTGATAAAAGATAAATGATATAGAAGCCAAAAAAAAAATTCAGGCTTATATTTACGGATGCATTTACGACAAACAGATGTTTCATGCTTGCAATGCATGGAAGCTATCCAGCTGAAAGACACACTGTGTACTTTTACAGCGACATTCATTGCAATTAGTACAATCCTTAAATGCTTGACTGAATACCTTTAGCCCTCTAATGATACTTTCATCTCCAACAAAATTTCGCATAGGGTTAGCACTTAACATACTGCAACAGTAGCATGCCATGGAGGGAGAATCAGGTTAATAAGCTTATTTACTATGAATATTTGTATCATTATTTCTCCCCTAATGAGAGACAGTAGACGTTCCAATCAAGCAAATTAGCGATTGCCAGAATTCAAAATTAACACTGCCGTTGGATCTAAATGATAAAGACATGATCAATGCTCAATTGTTTGTAACAGCTCTAAGTTAAACTGGAAAATCATAATCCCCTCATTTTGATGGATACCTAGAATTGAAACGATACCTTCTTCATAATTTTGTGGTCGAGTTTTGGACACTGTTACTTATTCCTTAACTCTCAAAACGTTACAATATATGTGCGACTCGCTTTAGAAAAGGAATCTTACAAGGATTTGGTGTCTAAACTTTTTAGAATGATCAATTTCAGAGGAAAGTGGTATCATGTACACCCTTATTTTCCTGGGGTTATTAGACAATAAAGATAGATAAAAATTAGTATTTATTTACACTTAGGCATTATGTACTTCCCTGCATCGTCATTAGATAGTGACGTTGCATGTATCTACATTAAATCATCTATTGGTAAGCATGTAAAAATATGAAAACGATACATGTACGTTAAAAAAAAAAGGCCTACTCTTTTTCAGCCATTTGTCATTTAGCCATAAAAATTATCAATGAGGAGAGTAAATTGCCTCAAGACAAGATATTTTGCCGATTCTAGGAGCTGAGAGATCATGGCCCCATATGAAAAATGAGAATACGAAATCGAGAAAAAGACAACCCGATTCCTGCATATGAAAGACGACAATTCTTGACCCGAGTGAACATTTTGAATTTCCAAACCTAAGACCGGCGTCGAATCGCCTGCGTCTCATTCACTCAGCAAATTTTAGCACGCACATCTTTGCAAGAACATGACACATTGTGTACTGGATGGACAATACCACACATTCAAATCTATCACTGCACTTGACAGGCAGAGTCAGGTGAAAAGAAATTGAGGAAATCCAAGATTGGACACCCAGGAACTTCGAGGAATGATGATGTGTGAATCAGATAAAAAAGAGAAAAAATGAATAAGGAGTCATCATGCTTTTTTTAGGAAGATTTTGGGAATATCTTATATAGAGAAAAAAAGAGTACAGTGCTTCCCATACACTCGTGAATACAAACACGAATATATACACACACACACACACACATATATATATATATATATATATATATATATATATATATATATATATATATATATATATATATATATATATATATATATATGAGTGTGTGTGTGTACATGAGTGTATCTGAGAGGAGGATAACGAAGCGTTTTTTTTAGCGTATGCTGTTTTGCAATGATTAGTAGGGACCTCTCGTAAGGCCATTTACAGTAAATGTGAGGGTTTTTATTGTTTTTTTTTTTTTTTTTTTGATACTCAGACTTTCGGTGAGTATATGATTCATGTTTTTCCAGGTTAATCATCTCACTATAATTCACCAACTTTTGTAGCACAGATGAATTGATGTCTCTCCGTCCATCTGTGCTAAAGATTTTCGAAAATTCAGCTATGGCCACCAAATTTTTGTTGTCAATAATACGAACCCAGAGCAGTTTTTTGGCAATATGATTTCTTAACAACCTATCTTAAAACTAGTTTTCAATGGTAAGTTTAATTTTTAATGTAAGTATATGCTAAATTGGTCTATTATTTTGTGTTCGGCTACGTCCTTTCTCACTTAAAATAATTACTATCTCCGTACTATAATTCAGCACACGTCTGTCTGTTATGTAGTTTTGCAATCGGAGACATTTGCTGAATCATATCACTACCTAATTTTCTGTTGTTATTAATCCAATCAAGATTAAGCGACTTGTTTTTTGAAAACTCATCCTCAAGTCAAGTTTTCAGTTAAGAGTTCAATTTATAATAATAATTTATGTTGAATAGGCCCCTTACCTTGTGTTTAACAGCCTTCATGTTCACACTGAAAGCTATTTCCTTACTATGATTCACCAAAAGACGTAGGGAATCGAGGTGGCTGAACGGTTTGCAGGGCAGGAAATATACGGTGACTTGAGTTTAAACACGAAACCGAAGCTGAGTCTGACATTAATGCTTTTGGTAAAGACGAAATTGTCTCACCCCCCAATTATGGAAAGAAATGCATATGATGAAATGGATGAAAGCAGTAGCCATCTTAAGGGCATTACTTTACTGAATTGAACAATATCTGATCTGTAGCTTTATTCATTTATATTTCTACTTATTTAATCCATCTGTTACATAATGATTATATGGCCCTTAAATGGTAAAAATGACACAACATAGCTGGTGATTTTGAATCAAGTCAAACCTACAAAAACAATTCCTATCAGTTATTTGGATCTAGGGTCACGTTGGAGTCTTCATATAAAATTTCAATGAACTAGAATCTTCACTTGAAGATACAAAACCAAATAAAAAGACCACAACAATCCAGAGAAGAAACCTCTCCACTCTGTAACAAATATGAACCTGACTGCATACTGCTCATAACTATCTGCCACAACACATCCCATCCCTTGTCACATAAAATCAATGAGATGGTATATACTTACAATCAAAAGAGAACCCGAAGAAATATTCTCAAAACCATTGCCTTCCGAAAACCCCAAAACTGCAAAGACCTGATTTGCAGTGATACTATGATAAATAGTCAAGTCTCACTCAGCAACATCCATAAAACCGTTCAATTCTGTAACCCAACAGAAGAAATAGTCTATGCTGCAACCACCTTAAGCACACTTACAATTTCAGTTGCTCTACCAACAACAAGACTTTCTACGTATACCATAATTTTAACCGTCGAATCAAATATCTTTTCTACCTTCTTGGGTTTAATAGATCCAAATTTCTCAGGAAAGTCCAAATGTCAATTCAGTATCAGACTGTCTAATCATAAGCACAGAATCAAAACGCCTAATCGTCCAAACTTACAGTAGAACTACACTTCCACACACCGGACATAATTTTGGCACAGACTCAAGATTCATAATCAGCGAAAAAATAGAAAAAAATGCTCCTGCAGACATGACAATAATTCTACAGTGACATGGAATATGTGTATTAGGAAAATTAAAACTCTCCCTTAAAGGACTTAGCATCAAACTTAATAACCCTAACCTTATTATCTCTAACATCATAATCATCCTATTCATACAAACCCACATCCATAGCCTACTCTTTTCATGCATATTGGATATTGGGAACTTCACTTCGTCACATAGACCCCTATATATAGAAAACTTTGTGTGGTATATCATTTGTACTGCGCAAAGCCATAAGACTTCTCATAATACCCACAATGACCATCAACGATACACATCTTTCCCTAAAGATTTCCGATCATACACAGCAAGATACCCCTTGGCCCATCATCTTAACTATACCCAACTTGCCAAACACCCACATAGTCTAATACTAAACAACGAACCAACTCCCAAGTATCAATTACAAACAATAACCCTCCAAGCAGCAACACCCATGACACACTGCTGCTACTGCTTACAAGGTTGTCCATAAGCATACTATCATGGATTTTACCACAGACAGTACACAGTCCTAACCTCCCACGGTGACCCAAAAGGGATCATTTTTCCTGATTTCTATTTTTACATCAAAGCAAAACATTTGATGCTTCATTTGTTTTCTACAATTATCTTGAAATTACTGAAAGGTAGCACATGCTACTGAAGATGGGATCTCCCCCGTACTAATTAATTGATTTATGAATTAATCAATTGACAAATAAAGTATCCATATAATTTTACCCCTGGGTCTCTTTATTGTTCACACATACACACACACACACACACATACACACACACACACACACACACACACACACATATATATATATATATATATATATATATATATATATATATATATATATATATATATGTATGTATGTATGTATATATGTATATATATATGTATGTATTCCTTCCCCTATATCCCCTGCAACTTGTGGAGAATTATATATGAAAAAATTCTCTCAAAAAGATACGTATGAGGTACAAAAATTTATTCCACTTTGGAATCATTGTTACACCGTAATTGAAACCACCCCACCTCGGAAAGTATTCAAGAATATTTTCACCCCAACTCTCCCAGGATTCATCGAGTAGGTAGGTTAAATTTTGTTCGGCTGTATCTATTTATTCGTAGCGTGACAGACATTCACACATACTCTTCTAATCAATATATCCAATATATATATATATATATATATATATATATATATATATAGATATATGTGTGAGAGTGTGTGTGTATGTGTGTATGCATGTGCGTGTGTGCATGTGTATGAGTATATATTCAACAATATATGTTTATCATTTTATTCATATGTACTTATCTGAGAAATTTATAAATAGATATGTTTTGCCAATTTCAATTTGTACTGTACTTTGTGTCAACAACTGTCGTATAATCTGAAATCAAAATGCAAACGAATAACTTTTACCTCGTGCAAATTAATTTATTTGCTTGAAAACAAATCTTTATGTTTCACATTTGTCCAGTGAGTTACTTTCTTGGCAGGTATTCATTTGGCTGTCTGGTTCTTATTTAGATGTTTTTTTTTTCTTTCTTTCTTTCCCTAGCCTTGTTTGCAACTTGGAGCGGTTGTGTTTTATCATGGGAATCGAATGTTGTTTTCATTCGAAAACGCAGAGTCGAAGTAAAAAATAAAAACAAAAACAGTACGTGACTTGCCTGTAAAATTGTCATTTAAGGTAGATTTTTCCACGTATAATTTTGCAAGTATGACTGATTATAAATCATGAAATAATAAATACGTATAACATACCATAAAACATATATTTAGATCGTTTTTTTTTTGTTGAATATGCAGAGTGTAAAGATAAGATTAGATAACTATAGGCAGTCGATAAGAAAAAAAATCACCATCGCACACATCATATGAGAAAATTGATCAGACATTCTCCTCCCTCCACGACTACATTTTCCGGCCCAGGGACAATGTGGGTCTTCTTATAGACGCAGAAAAAAAATAAAGCAGCAGTATTTTTTCTATATGCAGTTTTTGGCATTGTTTTTCCCCCGTAGCCGTATAAGAAAGAGTAGCAACCATGGAACACAACGTTTTTCGAACCAAGTCTTTTTTTTCGGCTGTACCTAAACCACTGGAATATATTTTGATCTGTAAACACCTGTCGCAGAAGACGTCCTCAGGTAACTCCCACACCAGAGACTTATGACAGTCTAACAAATGATGATATAAAAAAAAGTTATCAAAATGAACAACTCTGTTCGATTTACAATGCTGATTATGTAGGTGTCTTTTTTACCGTTACTTTGGAAAGCAATTCAAAGAGAGGACTGCTGCTTGGGTCTCGAAAAATACAAAATTGCAAGTTTATTTCCTTCAAAATCTATATTTTTCTCGGTATCGTTCAGCTTATAAATTTGTAAAATATCCAATCCAAAATGAATTAAGTAAATAAACTTCATCACCCTCTAACAGTTTGGAACGCCTCCGATGTTTCTAACCAAATTCGTATTTCCTGGAGAGTTCTTTCACATGACGATTCGCACCTTCAGCCTATGATATTGGTCTGAAGTCCCTACTGATGAAATACTCCAGATTAATCAAGCTCAATTTGGTAATCCAATAACATACACAGCTTGCATAGATCCTGATGTATTAGAATTTCGAATTTTTTTACATTTACTTCACCTTATCCTACGAGGCTAGGAACATGGAAACGGCCGAAAACTTGAGCCAAAACAAAGGTGAAAATACGTAATTTTGCCTACCAACTTCGTTCATGAATGTACGGTTTCAAGTGGAGAGTTGACAGTTGTAAAGTTATTGCAATTTGAGCAATCTAGCGTATAGGAAAAAGAAATCACGCCATATGTTTTCTTATTGGTAGAAGAAGCAGAGAAATGAGAGGTATTCGTAGAAATCCAATATCATTACAAAAGGAACATTGAGAAATAAATGTTCAAGATTTCGATAGCTCAACGTCACATTCTTTATATTTGTGATTTTTTTTTTCATTCCAGACGAGTACGATAACATTTACATGATCAACTTCGAAGATTTGTTTACCAGGAATCCCAACTAACCCGGGCATTCAACCTGAGTAATGCAGACTCCTTTATTGATACAATACAAATATAGGGAGGGCAAAGTTGAAAATCTATCACCGACCGAAGGAGTTCCACCTTATATAATGCTTTTTGCAGAATAACATCTGTGAGATTCCAAATTCTATATTCTGTGTTAAATTTTGTAGTTCACCATTTGTTCGTAAGTTCAGTTACTGTGTCAAGAAGTTGAATGCCTATGCTCTAATAGCTGTGGCACTAAAAGGTCAAATTAGAAAAAAAAAAAAAACAGGAAAAAAATTTAATACATCGAAAGTAGAATAAGAACAATATATATAGATATATCTTTTGATTGACTAAAGGATTCATAATCGAATTCGAGAGACGCTTGTAGGGTAAAATGGGCGAAACGTAGGGATGCTCTGTTATAAATTGTCTTTCAAATTGCGAAGAACTGCCTCCTTTGCAAACGAGTGTTAGTTCCCAACACCAACTTCACTCACCAGTAAGGAATTCTTAATCATCTGAGTGAAATTAAACTCTTTGGAGGAGGCTAAAACCTGATCCAAGACGATTATTTACAAGATATTAAAATCAGCTGTTAACTAAATGTATAAGTGATTTTCTTTTCACTGATGGATTTGTTGACAAGAGATTCTGTTTTTCGCCAATACTAATGTCACTCGGTGCTTCTTTGTATGAATTAGAGCATTTTTTTAAATTGAGATAAAAATGCCGGTTAGGTTCAGAAGATATCAGATTTTTTTAAAGGCTACAAATTAAATGGAGTTTGGTTGAAAATAATTAATTTCACCTGATCATCTGATAAGAAACCTCTCGGTAGAGACACATCTTAAATCACGAGCTACTTAATCTGAGCTAATTATTTGAAATTCAATGGTTAGCACACAATGATAGTGCCTTTCTGAAAAGTCAACACCGTACACTATATATATCTTTCGTGTTGAATTGTCAGGGGCTTGACGATGACATTTAGAATTGACTTCTTGGGAGAATCAGACTATTTTTGCTTAACAAAGGCGAGGAGAACGGAGAAAGGCAGTCGTGCTTGGTCAGTCATGGTGAAGGGTTCCAGCAAATCAAATGATAGAAAGACACTAACTAACTAAAGGAGTGGAAGGGGATGCCAAAATAATTAAAAAAATCAATGTCTTAAAGGAACAGAGTGGAGAAAGAATTTAGCATGAGACGATAAGACTGATGATGAACAGCAGGGCAAATCAAAAGTACTCATCTGAGATATCCTCTTAAATATCAATATTCTACTCAGCTTTGAATCGGCACTTGGTATCAGAATTTAGTGGTAAGTGATAATATTGGATGACCAATCTAAAGCAAATGATGCTTTACGTAGAAAACCAATTTTAACGAAGGTTGTGAATATACATGAAGAACAGAATATAAAAGTGCTGTAATTCACTGTCATTTGACTGAGAAACAAACAGGTTTATTCAAAGATAAAGGTACTCTTTCGGAACAGCTGTGTAACCAGGACTCGGTTCCAGTGAGAATAGTCATGACAGCTCGATAGATCATTATTTGGAGTCATATGCTTCGATGAGTCAATGAACTCCCGTGTCCCTGTGTACGATCAACTTTAAGTAACATATACAATATTTTTCAACCTGGAATATTATTTTGGAATTCAATAATCACAACCCCGCTCCTTGGAGTTTATGAATTTGCAACCCAAGGTATTGGTAAGGTACTCAAATGAGAATATATATATGTATATATATATATATATATATATGTCAAATATTGAACGTTGTTAACATGTACAACGGATCTGTTCTCTTTATTTTTTGGTATTTTTACAAACTAAATATATGAATAATTAAACACACACACACACACACACACATATATATATATATATATATATATATATATATATATATATATTTATTTAATTATTGTGTCATCTACAGACAGCTGTTTCGATGTACTACATCTCTTCAGTGTGGCTATAGCCTTTCCATTATTCCATCAAGTGTCGCGAGGCTGAATTGAAACCTTCACTTCGGACCTGTATGCTGATATCCTACATCTGGACTACGGAACTGGACAGGCAGTAAGGCTGAATTTAAGCGATATATTTAAATTACACAGAAATTCCTCATCCACCAGAGTGCTAAATTCGTATAGGAGAGCATTGCATACGCTTACAGTGGATGAGTTACCTCACTTAGAGAGTGCTCAACCCTGAATAGAGAAGCAACGTGCGAGAGCACTCTATCCTTATTCCGCTTGTTATTTTCAGTAGGGAGAGTTCATGTGGCTGATCATTGTTGGTATCATAATTATGTCGATGTCCACAACCAGTGCCAGAAAAGCATTTTCTAAGGGGCTTTATCTTTACGCACGAAAAGACTGCTGACTTTCCCTTCTGCCATGTTTGAATGGTAAGAGGAAATTAAACCATCCTTTTTTCAGTTTTCTTAGGAACTCCTTTTATCTATTTAAGAGTTCTTGAAAATGAATAACTCTTGGTGATCCAACGTATCAATATATATATATATATATATATATATATATATATATATATATATATATATATATATATATATATATATATATATATATATAAAGTTTTTGCAGGTATATATGATATGTACACATGTATATGTAGTTATGCATATATGTATATCAAAGCGTATGAGCATTTGTATATGTATAACAGTGAATATGTATATATATATGTGAACGTGTGTGTTTGTGTGTATGTATATACGTGTTCGTGTAAATGTTTTCAAGCGT
>OY735198.1:25968180-25973180 GCA_963457665.1 Thysanoteuthis rhombus
TATATATATATATATATATATATATATATATATATATATACTTATATATGTAAATGAATAGTGAGAATGAGAGCAATTTATCTATCTCTATCTCTCTTTCTCTCTCATTCTCTCTATGTGTAAAGAGGAAGTGAAATAGACAAACAAACAGAGAGGCAAGGGAATGAGGGAGAATTGAGAGAAAGAGAGAGAGAGCCTGATATATAGTCTACTTGTTTTATGTAAAAATAAATACCACCTTGAATATCAGCAAACAAATTCCTAGTATTTTACCTCGACCGTCATACATATGTTTACACGGATACAAGTATGAATGTTTGCGTTCACATGAGCTCAAAATCATACATATATATCCATATCATATATATATATATATATATATATATATATATATATATATATATGTGTGTGTGTGTGTGTGTGTGTGTGTCTATATATGCTTATAAGTACGGAATATGTTATAGTGCGACTTATGACAGTGTACATGGTAGTTTATTTGTAATAAAATGTTTGCCAGTCGAGTACAAGACTTGAATACCTGATCCTCGATTGAGAATCGAATCCGCTGCCTTTCATCTTGAAATTTGACTTACTACTGAGTATGCCATAGATCTAAAAAATATATATATATATATATATTTCAAGATTGAGTCCGTACATGCGTGTTGAACTGAGAAAATCTTCATTTTGACATTTACATATTTTCAACGAAAAATACATATGATCTCACCTGATAAGAATACGTGTGTGTGCGTTCCTTTTACTGATAAATTGAGGGATGAGTTGCTAAATAAATAGGCGGAGAGACAAGTAGATAAACTGGAAGATAAATACGAAGGGAGGTTTATTCCTCTTTGTAGAAGTCTGAGGAGATATTCGGTTTAATGGGCTGGACCTGTCTGTAGGAGCTTCTTTTTACATAGCATTAATACGTACATGATCCTCTGTATTTATAGTAACGAATATTTATGGAAAAAAAAGCGTATAAATATATACAACAGGCTCGTTTCAATTTTATCAACAAAAAAATCAGGTAAGTATACAAAAACAGAAAATTGTGATATTGGTGTTCGCTGGAAATGGCAAAATTAGGCTCACATTCCACAATGTTTCCTCAACCATTAGTATAAGCAGAGATACTCTTTCAGGCTATGCATTACGAAGCAATATAAATAGAACCGAAAAATAAATTGTATCAAGACGTTTCGGGGTATTTCGTCAAGTTTTTCAGTTGTAACACCTGGAATGTCATATTCACGATGCATCATGAATTAAGTTCCTGAGTATCCAACTTCTTAGAGTGAACAATGTATTATCTATTGTTAGCTTTGATAATACGTTGACTTTGGAGCAAGAACGATCATTATTTTGTATAAGTAAAAGATTGGATACATTGCTGTTGAGGCATGAATAATCAAATTGACGTTTCAAAAACTGGTAATAAGTGGTACTTCAACGAGAAACGCCTCGCCTGAAATGTGATTCCATGACAACCACAGAACGTTATCAACGATGATGTATTGAAAACAAATCGTTGCAGATAACCCTTTAACAGTAAATTATGCTCTTTCAGCAAATCAAGGGAGTGTCTTTCATAATTAATTTTCATCACTTGAATGCGATAAGCAATGTGTAAAACAGATAAAATTAATTCCACATGAATTGGAAGAAAACAACAAAAACAAACTACGCCACTTCGAGTTACGTTCACGACTACTCAGTGGGAGCATTTCTGAAACATGACTCCCCTTCTGGCAGGGGTTCTTTTTCATTATTTCAAATGCATATTTTAGCAAAAGAATGTTTTGGGGTATTTGAGACATCCTTCTGTGATGATTCGAATCAAAAGTAGTAAAACGTAATACCTATCTATATTCAAATTCATGCAAAATCTGTCTTTATTGAAAATTTTGCATGCGTACTCAACGGCACTATGGGAGGATGTCCTGGTGAGAATTGCTGAAATATTTGTAAAGGTTTTGGAGGGGTAGTTACTCCCTTTAAGACCATTGAAAATATTTTCTTACAATGGAACTATGATGATTCAATCGACCTCCGTTCAATGCACATGTACTCATAGGCATATTGTACATGGTTCAATGTAATTCGCGTCGGGTCAAAAGTCAACTGAAATTTTCTGCTTTTAAGGGTCAGCATGAAGGGAAACTAAATCCCCTTTAAGCGGTCAAAAATGAATGTAATCATAATTCTCTTTTTTAAGATTTCAAAGATGAAGGTATATTAAAGGGATCAAAGTATACGAAGAGATTCACCCTTATCTTAGGGATCGAGATTGAAAGTAAATTCCATTTTCACTTTTAGAGATTAAAAATTAAGAGGAATTTCTTTAGTCTTCGAGTGGTGTGAAATGAAGGGAAACTTCCAAGACAAAAAGCGTTATGCTTTCTTTTACCCCTTAAAAACTTAATCTGGCGTAGTTGAATACTTCAGCCATTTTTTGCTTCAAGGGATAAGACTCAGCCTGCGCTACAGACTCCTGTACCGTCGGGTCACTACCTTGAGAGGAAACAGACCTCTATAGTCAATACAAATCTACTACGTTGGTGCATCTGGCATCACTGCTAGAATTGCAGGTAGCTGTACTATCCAGTGTATCTGTGCATACAAATACAGAGTCGTACAATCCGCTCAAAGCAGATGACTGCTGCAATGTTCCGATCTTCCTTCAAAGGGACGGCAGATCTCGATAGCCAGGTCAGTAGCTAACAATTGTCGACTGTGATGCAAGCCCAGGTCAGCTTACCGTTGGTATATGCCCACAAGACACTTCCACAGCTAGCTCACATCTGTCCGGAAAAAGATACTCCTATCTAACCTACGACTTTGGAATCCTGCACTCTTCTGTGCCACCCCTGTGGATCAATGGAAGTTAACCCTCCCCTTAAATTGAGGGTGCTGTCCAAGGTTAATTAATTAAGGTGTATTGAATCATTTGGAATGTCAATTTTGTGTTTCACTTCAGTCTTTTGGCCTCTGAACTAAGTCATTAATGCCTCTCTTTATATCATTGTAAATTATCTATACTTCTTTACAAAAAGGCAGAGAAGCACACATCCTCAATCTCACCTAATGGTTGGCTTTCGTTTGATTATGAGGAATCAATTTCTACGTTTCCATTTTCCAGACGGCAGTGAACCATTTAATGATTTAATGGCTTGAATTCAGTTTTTGGATATATATATATATATATATATATATATATATATATATATATATATATATATATATATATATATATATATATATATATATATGCCCACTGTTAAACTCAACCGGACGATGTGTACGTGATCAATCTGGGTTATATTGTTCATCGATATGTAATCAGTTCAATCGCCAGATATGTCGGAATAATCGGCCAGTTATTACTGATGAAGATAGTGAAAATTAATGGCTTATCTCAAGTATCAAATGTGGAATTCTTCTCAAGCCCTAATCTTAAGCATTTGATCAAATTGCTTATTCTCTCATTGGTATACCAGAATCATCATGTCATTACCGATATTCAAATGAATATGCTCAATCATTGCGACCATTCCGAGAGCTATATTTGATTTGGGAGACTGATCATGAATATGACTTCAATATAAAGGGTTGAAATCGATTGCCCAAGCAATGGAATATAGAGATTTACTCAGCAGAAAAAAAAATGTGTCTATTGGAGAATTGTGTGATGACGTAATTTACTCATTTGAAAGCTTACAGACACGTATTGGTATGCAATTTTATCATTTAGTCACTTTTCAATCGTGGAAACATCATTCAGATGAATACTACAATATTTCAAATAGCGAATCAAGCAAAAAATAAAACATCATTTTTCAAAAAAAGATATAAAACATAGAACATGAAGAAGAAAAAGAAATATCGGGTCAATCACTTATGCAACTTTTGTCTTTGTTAGCAAAACTTGAGGTTTATCGATTGAAATTTGAAAAAAATGGGTATTAATGATTAAGTTACTCCTGTCATCTTTGGATGGGCAGTAATTACCAAAAAATCTAAATTTAGAAAAAAAAAACAAAAAACAAGCATGCTGTTAGACCAAAACTAAGAGATCAATTCAACATAAACTTAAATCGCAAACTGACCCCACACTGAAAAGCTATTTACGGGCGTCAAAGGCCTTCTATTTTCGCCACATAATTAGTGGGTGCTCAAATTTTCAGCCTTTTTGCTCAGTTTGTACGACTTGTACGCACAATATATGCATACAAACCAGTCAGTCATTCTAACCGATTCAAAAACTGACGAAACCCATGTTGAATATTTGGGCTGTATACAAGACAAGATAAAGAAAGCAAGAAAGAAAGGAAGCTGGGAAAAAAAGCAGAGACCTTAGATTGAAATTTAAAATTCGAGACAGAAAAAGCTGGATACACGCAAAACTAAATTCATAAATAGAAATAGAAATAGCTAGGATAAATAAATATAGAAATAAATGTTGGAAAGGAATAAAGAAAGAAAATAAACATCTTCTGAATAATGTATAACTGACTTCAACGTTATAGAAACTCACGCAAGTTCAACTGGCCACACATTGCCCACACTATATAAGTAAAATACAATCAAAATATCTGGAACCTCAAAGCCCTATGAAATACAAATGGAATTTCAAATATTTTAGACGGCTTCAAGTTGAATGCAAACAGTTTCTCCTAAAATAATCAAATATTGCAGTAAACTGAAAATTAAATATTTTTGTCATCACAATAGAATATGATACATGAAGCTTTAAAAAAAAGAGTAATTTGTTATTAGTATTTAGTGATGTATTTTCAATGCTTATATCTAATACTATTTCGAAGATAGTAACCAAAGCTTTCCAGTGAACCACTGACGCGCAATAACATTTCAAACTGCGTAAAAATTGTTGACAGATTTATTTTCCGATATTTCTGCACTTAGAAATGGCATTGATGTAACTTAGCAAGCAATTAGACTGGACTCAGCGAATGAGAACAGACTCTATACAATGG
>OY735198.1:25975680-25988180 GCA_963457665.1 Thysanoteuthis rhombus
CAACTAACCTCTTAAATCCTCAGTCACCGTCCCTATCCTTTTATTCCGTATCTCCCTTTCCAGGTTTCAGTTTTAATTTTAAACTAAAAGTTGGTTTCCTATCAAAATAAAAAAAAATGAATCAAGTCATAAAAGATATGCTTCGATGAATGATTGAACAGTTAAGAAACACAACCCACTTTGATTTCTTGAAATACTAATAATAACCATTACATAATTTTTTTACACAGTTCTTACGAACTATACTTCTACCAAATTGCATATATATATATATATATATATATATACACACACACACACACATATATATATATATGTGTGTATATACACATATATACATATATATATACATATACATATACATACATACATACACACACACATATATATATACATGTATATATATATATATATATGTATATATATATATATGTGTGTATATATATATATATATATATATATATATATATATATATATATATGAAAAATATTACACATTATTGAGGCGTTTTTTGTGCAACACATGGAGATCTTCGTAAAATCAGATAAGATCAGGTCTTTGTAAAAATCATTTAGATGAAACGTGTCACAAAACTTACACTGAAAGATAACCTAATCAACTTGACTACTTCAAAGTTACAGAATAATAAAAACGATAATTACTGATAATGGAAATTTAAAACTTACCTTGCCTCCGAGCTTCTGAACGTGATGGACTAATGCCAACCATTCAACGAAGTGTATTCCTTATTTATTCTATTATTTCATATATCTGTACCTCAATATGTACAACTACGCATCTATCTATATCTGTATAATTATAGTGTTAAAGTCTTAAATTTGTCGCAATTGTTTACGTCCTAAGATTCCTGAATGGAATATATGCAAAATAATATCATTTAAGTTAAATTCTTTTGGCTCTATTCAAATGTAGTTTTTTTTTTCTCAGCAACATGAGTCAAATTTACTAAGCGTCTAGTCGATCCTCAAAATCTCCTGGGGTGAGAATGAAAAAAACAAAACAAAAAAAACGGATATCGCAAAAAACAAATGAGTATCATGTATTGATTATTTCAGTTTTCTTCCATGTGAGTAAAGCTCAACTTTCTTTTTTTTCCTTTTCCTTTTTGCATCGGTCTTTAGAGTATTACTATCATTGCGTGGAAGAAGCTTTTATCTTTTCTGTCACACAGATTGTACACATGCAAACATGCAAGTGCATGCACAAATATTGATCAAGATATATTTTATGTTGAGCTGCACCTAAGCAAGTTCAATCAACACTCCGGAAATTGCACCTGGTTTTCTCATTGTTGAAAAATTTACAATATAAATCTCGGAGCAATAATAACTGTTTTGAAATCGTTTTAAAATTGCTGCTGAAAAATTTGGAATCAGGTTACCTATCATGCTAAAATGAAGGTGATATCTAAATGCTCTTAGAAATATTAAGAAATATTTTGTGGCAAAGTTTGTTGTTTACATTCAATCAGAATGAACCAAACTTTTTATACGCATTTGTTAAACAGAACAAAAAAAATAAAAAAGAGAGAATACCCAATGATTAGCATTCAATTGTTATCTCATTTGACAAAATATGCAGATAAAGATTATGCATACACATGGCATATTATATTTGTAGGTATTATATATACAATAACTTGATTAACTCTCTATTATCTTCTATTTAACTAGGGCGTTCTTCCGGTATGGGTAGAAATCAACCGACATCAAATCCCCTCAAAATTCTACCACCACCACCACCATCATCATCATCATCATCATCAGCAGCAGCAGCAGCAGCAGCAGCAGCCTGTTAGCGTCCGCCCCTGATATCTCTAAGACCTCTCTATCATGGGCACTGTAGAATTAGTACTTGCTAAATCTGTATAGCGCGTCAAGCCTTCTTATTTTCTGTTGTCCACAGCCTCGCTCCTGATCTCTGGTGATCCAAGTTTTGGGTCGTGATATCCAGCAGTTATCTGCCATTTTTTTAACATGTCCTGCATATTGCCATCTGAGTCTTCTAACAGATTCTATGATATCCTGGACTCCTGTCTTTTTTTTTTCTTATATACTGTGCTGTCTTATGATCCCTCCATGTGCATGTTGCATTGTTCTGAGTTTGAAGGTTAATCTTTTCGTTAGTATCTATATTTCTACTCCATATGTGACCATCAGTAGAATACATTGGTCGAATACCTTTCTTTCTTGGACTTGCTGGATTTCTTTTTTCTTAAAAGTCCAGCTTGATCTACTAAAAAGTTTGATTCTTTGCTTGATTTCTTCTTCTGGTGACTTCGTGAAGATTTGCTCTTCTAGATATATGTAGTGGTCTATTTTCTCCGGCTTTGGATTGTCGGTTTTAATTGTTGTATCCATGTCCCTAACATGTTGGCTGTACATTTGTGTTGCTGAAGACAATGCAGAGGCCAACTTTCTTGCTTGCTTCATTTCGTTCATCAAACATGATTCTTTCGAAATTATTGTCTTTTTCCCACAGGACCATTGACTATGTTTATATCCATACCGTCGACATTTATATTGCATCTTTTCTGCAAATACAACGTAAAATCTTGATATTTCTCTTTTATCTTGCGATCTCAATGATTTCTAAGTAGTCTGCTAGAACAGACACTCACTGTTAGGTAAATTGCTGTCTCTTCATTCACCATAACAAGGCTTTGTCTCTGGGATTGTGTTGAGTCGTCCTTTCAATCTGAACTTTCTAATGGATTTTGTTGCAGTTGTCCTTTTCAAAAGAGCTTTTCGATTTGGATCATAAGATTGGTTTGCCTAATATCTACTCAATCCACACCCTTCTCAGATCGTATTACTACTCACTCCAACGTTAACAGGCGGTTTCTAAAATGAACTAAGTAACAACAAGTGCCAGCGAACTTATACTATTTCGCTCGTTTCTATACGTCTGTTTGTTCATATGATTTCAATATCTATCAATTTTAGATTCTTCGGTTCTCGCTTTCATTTCTCTCTATCTTTATGATCTCTGTACTTATGCTTATGTACATTTTTGTGACAATGTTAGAAAAATTATTACGTAGTATTATATTCTATTTCCAGGTGTCATTTCCGATGTTCATCATTTTTTCCATATCTGGATATGCTAATTTCAGAGTGGGTTATGATCCTCGTAATCATAGAGACCTTTAAGCTTTTTCTTCCGCTATGATATCGTTTCATGACGTTCTACGGTACGTGCTCCGACTTTCATTTTTTTTTTTTTTTTTACCTTTCAACCATTGTCAATCAATATCATCATACCTGATAGCAATGGTATGTAGATATTACCAGATCGTTGCTTTGTCGCGTATGATTTTGGTATTAGAGCTGATTCTATTGACAATCCTCTTCATCGTTTTTCCTTGGCCCTTTTTTGTTTTCACAAATTCTTTTTTCTTTTTTTTCTTCTTAATCTTGACGGTTTTCTCCAGTATCTCCGATTGCAGTCCTTAAACATTGCTTCGTATATGTGCGGGTGTTTGTTGTGTTCATGCATGCATTTGTGAGTACTTTCGGGGGAATTTTGTTAGATAAACCCAAGGTGCTGGAGCCATTACTCTCAGGAATCGCAAACACACTCTCTCTCTCGATAATTTTCTAATGCCATGACGATTACGTCCACTTGCCTTGATTGTTGCTCATTAGTCAGTTAGATGTAGGCAAAAATGCGACTGAAGCAGTAAAAATACAAGATTTACTTTATTGCCTTTGAAGAATATTCGTATTTTCTCGCCATTAGTATCCTTAATGAAGAAATGTCAATATTTTTTTATTGATTTTATTAATTAAAAAAGAATACGTTTTTATGCAATGATTTTGTTTGTTGTTGTTTTTTCCTGTTCTCAAGGATTATCACAAACGTATCTGTTGTAAATTGAAATGCAATTAATCATCTGAAATTTAAAATTAAAAATCCAAAACATTCAAGAACACTAACCGTTTTTCATCTCAATTTCAAAATTTGTAAATGAATTAATATCGTAGTGCAACATAAGGTAACAATGGCTCTAAATTGTTTGTTTAGATCAATCTGTTTTTATGCCTTTTCTAATTTGATTTTCCATTCCATTAATTCCGCTAATATCAAATGAAAAGAATTGAATTCAGAAATGAACTCAACAGTAAACATCATATTATTAAAATCTTCATTTTTCTTGCATCAATCATCGGTAGTCATGTTTTAAAATGATGATTCTTTTTTGTTCAAAATTTTACATGACTTATACATTATGAGTTTGATAGGTACATAAAAAGGAGTTGTATTTCAAATCGTGCAATAGTTGATTCTTTTTCGATAAATTGTAAACATATATCCCGTGAAAATAATCCCATCGCAATAGTTATGGAAAATTAATAAAATGTGTTTTTGAGATTGCGATGAGACATTAAAAAATTATCAAATTGATTCCTTTGGTTTCCGGGTAAATCACTGCACGATAACTTGGTGACTGAGGGTAATGATGAGGCAGCCCACGTAAGTGCGGCAAATAATTTAGCGACCAAAAGAGATTTGGAAAATTATACGGACCCATTTGCAAAATATCTCCGAGACTTATCAATTATTTTCAATCAGATTTGGATGGAAGAGTAGACTACAGGCAAAAGAAGAACTGCTTCAATTTTGGACTTGGCCCACGCATAATTACCACCCCTGAGTCGTAGTTATACGTCAAATTCACATAATCTTGCCAATATTTATGTAAATTAAACTTTATATGCAACTGTCATAATTCACAAAGTTACTCCACTGTATTTTTTTCTATCTACGAAGTGATTCCACGATGGTTTTGATTAGAGGTATTTGCTCTTAGAGTGCTTTTTAGTTCAATTAGTTTTTGATTTTATAATTAATAGATGAGCCAATCTCTCAATCCCCGTCGAAAAATAATATGAATTTCACCTTATTTCTATTCTGGTACAATGTAACAAATGTGGTTCTGATGTAACGCTTTACAGCTTCACCCTCTCTATCTTGAAAAAGGGTGCACTAATAAAACATTTTAACAGTTTTTTCAGTTTTCCTTTCATTAATTTTCTTAACACTGAGTAAGCAAGGTTATGAAATTTGACAATTGAGAATCGGGACAATCTTTCAAACATAGTACCCTTCTTTTTTTGAATATACGTACAGAAACATAAGTTTATTGAAACTTTAATCGTCAATTTTCATTAAACAAATGAGTTTGTTATAATATATTTGTGCTAGAATGATCATACTGTTTTCAATACTCGGCATGGTATTTTAGAATTAATAAAATAGATGGATACATAGATGGAAGTCAGATATTGTTCAATCTAATCTGTTTCATAAAAGTGATAGAGTTTTTTGATGTGCAATATACACGCCTCTCACTCTTTATTGTAAAAATAGAAAATTTTTTACGCATTTCACAGATCTTTGATAGCAAGGAGAGAGTAAGAGTCAAGGTCCTTTGAGAGGGTGAGGATAAGAGAGTTTAATTTCCCCAAGAGTGATACTAAATTTTCAGTAGAAGCCGATGAGTGGTTACAAAATGTGTGACGATTGTAGAATGTGCCTGAACTGTGAATCGAACCCCTGTCCCCCAACAAATGGCGTTTTTGAACAAGATATTAGAAATAATATGATCAAAGCAATGATGCTAAGCAATATACCATGAGGGTTCGATGACAAAATCAAAGAACTATTCTATTAACCATCAATTTATATTTAAAAAGTATTATATTCGCCTGATGATCATGATTTCGACGTGTAACAAATTGTTTCCAGCGAAGAAGTTTGAAATTACAAAGACAGAAATAAATGTCTATATCTGTACTTACACACACGCGCGCACACACACACACACACACAGATACATACATCCATACACACACACACACACACACACACACACACACACACACATCTATCTATCTATCTATCTATCTATCTATATAAATTGGGGTGTTTGTTTGCGTGTTGAGAGTTGGTTCAAGATGAGAAAAGTATAGAAAAGTATGATTGGTAACGCCAATGTATAAGGCAGAAATATTTTCAACATTGTTTGTGATAGTATTAAAACCCTTACATTTTATCATCTCTCTTTGCTTGATTTTTTTTTCAGTTTTTCTCTTTCATGGCATAATGCACTTCCACGACCTTTTGAATTAGGTAACCTTGATTTAATCTTTCCAAATTAGTTGAGAAGTTCACGACCATTTGATAATGTTCCAGGCGTAGAAGTTTGGCAGATCTCTTCAATTCAGGGTATATACAGTCGTTCTCAGCCTTCAAAATCATCAGTTTCACGCTCATCAAAACATGACAATGTCAGAACAAATTTATTTCTTACAAACAGATTAGAACACGTTTCCTTCATACTTCCAAAGTGGGCTTAAATTCAAGCGAATCGATGTGCAGAATCGGCCAAGCATTTAGAGAAGTAACTAACGGCTGTACGTCAGCTTATGATTGGTTCAGCAGGCTCCGTCGGAGTGATTGCTAGACATTGGATAACCTGCAAAGTGGACGGCAATTGGAGCAGGATCAAAAAGAACTGCACACAATTGTTGAAACCAATCCACAGTTGGCCAGCTGCGAAATGATGCGGTAGTTTTCTCTTACGGACGCCCCCATTACCATCCAGGAATATTCGTCTACAATCGGCACAATCACTAACCTCAGAAACTGAATGCCGCCTTCATTGGGAGATGACAATTGAATCGGCTTTGATTTCTTTGACGGGCAGCCATGCATGGCTTGATATCACCATGGCAGGTGATGAGACATGGTCTGATTATAAAAATGATGCTCAAATGAGACTGAATAGATGCAGGTACTGCTAAATTTTATGCCGAATGGAGCTGATACTCTTTTGCTTTGAAAAATAACGATATGTGTCTTCAATGAAACATGAAAGAATGAAAATATAAAGATATTGCAGTTCAAGGATAATTTTTCCCAAAATGAACAAGTGCGGTGCTGTTTTTCATTTTAAAAGAATTTCAGCCAATAAATAGGAAAAAACATATTGGACCCAGGAAAATCGATGCTATTAATGAGGATAAGGTCTACGGGAGAATCACGACCCTGTAAAAATAGTCAAGCTGATTCAGCACTGAAAATATGATTGGGCGATGTCTGTGAAATGAATGCTTCGATTAATGGGCCTGTGGTGCATCAAAAAGTATGGACATTCTCATAAAAAAAATGCATAAAGAAAATTTCACCGCATCTAATTGATTGTTCAACAGGTTTAAAAAGTGAGAAAATATCGTGTACAAATACATTTATAGTGAAGAGGGAATCAGCTGGACTAATGTATTAATGACTATTGTTATATTCAGCAATCTAGCGGGATTTGCTATTAAACTGAATCATTGCCTTGTTAATTAACAATTGTACGGTAAAGACAAATCGTATTTGAGATTCAACTATAAGTTACTGAAAATTTAAACAGGATAAAGTCAACACTTGATAAATTTAGATTGGATAAGTTCTAATGAGTTAGATATATTATATTTCGAGTCAGAGATTTCATATTGATTTTCTATATTGTTATGTCGTTTATACCAATGAATTTGACTGCAGAACAAGGAATATTTCATATCATATCAGTTAATGTAAAGTCATATCAATGGATGTAAATTATTAAATCCCAATACACTTTGTTTAATGTTATCAGCCGGTTATTGTTATTTAAAAGGTCATGTCTCAAAGTGATAGCATTAATCTGCTTACTCTGTCAAATACATGATCATTTTTATATATATATATATATATATATATATATATATGTGTGTGTGTGTGAGTGTGTGTGTGTGTGTGTGTGTGTGTGTGTGTGTGAGTGTATGGGTGAGTGTGCAGAAGGGAGTCATATAGTTTACATATATGTATATTATACGTAAGTATATATGTATATATACACACACACACACACACACACACATATATATATATATATATATATATATATGCAGATGAGTGTGTGTGAGTGCATGTTTTGGTTGTGCTTGTGTGAATGTGTTGTCCATGGATACTCTAAGACTTATTCTAATTTGACTGCGCACAGCTTCTCGAGAAGCAAGCTGATTTGGAGGAAAATTTATACTGAAACTTCCACTATTTAAATCAATAGCAATGAAAAAAAATGATTGCAATATCATTAGGCAAATATAATGCGATAACAAATCAATTATATTTTTATCTAAAAGATGCATAAAGATCAATCAGAACTCTTGTCAGGATAAAGATGGGACAACAAAATACGTTGTAATGTTTACAGACATCTGAAAAAATACAGCGAAGAAAGCAGAAACTATACATCGAAATGGTTTAATCACAGGATCATAACTGGCAGAATCTAAGATGGCATCGGAACTCGAAATTAGCGATTTTGATAGAATATAATCTTGATCTTATCTAGAAAAGGTACAAGGCTGTGCTTCAATCGATCGTCGGCCGCTTATGTCAAATGTTAGCAAAAACACGTAATTATCTTATATAAACTACTCTTTAGACATGTCTCACTATGATCTCTTTTTCCTACTTTCCTCTTCGATATTTTGCCTTATTTCTCTTCTCTCTCTCTCTCTCCCTCTCTCCTATCCATCTCTCTCTCTCTCGATATATATATATATATATATATATATATATATATATATATATATATATGTATATATATATATATATTTATACGTATGTGTGTGCGTGTAGATCCCACAAAATGAAGCGAAGAAAGTTGACAATTTGAAGAAGAGAATTAGTACATCTTAAATTCAATATTCGTTTCTAGAGTTGATTTTCCGACCGGAATTTTGACTCATTCCATCCGTCACAATGCTAGGAATAACTGTAGGATGTAGAAGAAAAAAAAACATGTGTTTCCGATGAAAGACTTGGGTGAAAGATATCACGCTAGTGAATAAGCAACAAAATGATGATGATGTGGACACTTAGCAAGAAGGGATGGCAAGAGATGGAACGAAAGCCTGACTGACTAGTTAACGTCATCGTGGTTGTAATGGAAGGAGAGGTGTACGGCTTTTATCAAGCAGTTGACATGTATTGGCTGATGATGATGATGATGATGATGATGATGATGATGATGATGATGCTCGAGAGAGAATCTTGATGTTTTACATGGTCAAGGTTTAATCTTATGGGAACCACTGTATCTGTTATGTGAACTAATTACCGTGGGTTAATATTGGAGAGAAAGTCAGAAATCGTTACAAGCAATTGATTTGTATTGTTGTTTACGTTTTCAGAATGAGACTGTTTTGTTTTTCTGAATATCTGTTAGCATCAACACATGGCAAAATTGAACTCGATGCTGGCTGAATCAACAACAAGCCAATTGATATCACTGAAGAAGAAATCACGCTCTTGTGGCTATTTCGAATCTGTAAAATCTATATGTCTGTCTGGTTTATATTTCCTCTACAAATGTGTCTGTTTATTAGAAATATATTTTTCCATGACATTTATCTTGAAATACTAATGTCTATGAAGCTATCAACTCGTGTATCATTCTGCAGAAACACGCACACACACGTGCGTGAACGCACACACACAACGACACGCATATATCCGTGTGTCTGTGTGCAGGGAATGTTCAAGTATATCTTATGCTGCCTGCAGTAACTAAGGGTGTACACGCACATACACACTGAGGTGCACACACACATACACAGAGGCATACACGCACACATATATATATATACAGAGAGAAAGAAACTGAGAGAGAAAAACAATAGATAGATAGATAGATAGATAGATAGATAGATAGATAGATAGATATGTTGGGGTATATCAATAAACATTACTAAGTACACAGACATATTTACGTGTAAGTGATATATGCTCAGGAACAAGCCTGTTTGTGTATTTGCGTACAATATACGTCGTAGAATATGCTTCCGTACTAGGGAATAATGTATCGTCACTTATCCTACATATTTCATATACAAACTATGCGCAGTTTCATTTTCGACAAATCTTAACTTATATGAAAATAACTACGCACGCAGAGAGCTGAGCACCGATATCTTTCTACAAGGGTTGTCTATTAAATTGAACTGCACTTACGCATACCATGTCTTGTTCAGAGACCTTTCAATTAACAAACGTTATAATTTCAATGTGGAAAACATTTTTTGTCAAAATGGCAATGCACTGTATGTATTGAACGTCATTCCATTTATGCTCTTTGAGAAATATGCATTCCAAGAAGGTTTAAAAATCTATGCGAGGTCAACTTGCTGAAGCCAAATATAGCGAATTGGTCATTCAGGCTTGGCACACTGAGGGTTAGCTGTAGCGAAATCTTATCACTTGCCCGATAAAACGTCTTTCTTTTGATAGAAATCAATGCCTTTAAGAAACACAAATAGGTGATAAGTACATGTTTGACCCCTTTGGAAGAGTATGCACTTCATTTTATGGCGAATTTGGTGGTGAGTGTATAATGTTGGAGAGTCACATTGATATACAGATATTCGAATGCCGAATTTCAGAGCGGGCAAGTCTTAACAAGTGGAAGATTAACGCAATACACTCATACTTTTCTCCCCCGAAGTATGTTCTTGCTCTTTACTCGGCCTTTAGGTATAGCTTATTCATATACCAATTAATGTGTGTGTGTATATATATATATATATATATATATATATATATATATATATATATATATATATATATATATATATATATAATTCTGTGTAAAGCATAAATACTTTGTAAATATTTTAATAATTGCATCAACAGAAATGTGTTTAAAGCAGTAAAGCTTTTCAGACTCACTTGGAAAAATAAACACACAGAAAATCATATTGACATACACATTCCACGTTGGTTTACTAAATGCTTGACTTCTATCTTATGCCGTTTGGATCATTACGCGGGTATCTGAACAAGTCTAATTATCATTTTAGACCGAAAGCTGTATCGCTAAGGGTATCAATTAAGCCTGTCAACCAAAGAGTTACATCATCAACAAAATAAGACAGGCAGACAAGTGAATACATATATACATACATACATACATACATACATACATACATACATATGTACGTACGTACATGTATGCATGCGAATATTGTAAGTGATAATCACAGAAGTAACTGACTTAACGATCGTAGAGCCATTACAGAAAAAGATGTTAACTATCTTACGAATTGTAAAATTTGAGTTCTATGTGAGGCGTCTGCTCAACAATAGAGTTCATTAACTTTGTGTGGATGAAGAACCATTTGTGGCAGAAACATAAACATGAGTGGAAATCAAGTATAAGTATATATCACCTTTCATTTCAACGTCTGATTCGCTTATGTCAAAGCTTTATACAAAAATCCGTCGAGTGACGTACGAACGTCTATAAAATGATATTAAAACAAATTTGGACAAATACCCAGCTTGAAGAAACCAGAGTTGAATATTTCAAAACGTTGGAAACGTTCTTCTGTAATGTCAAATATGGTGAGGTTAACGCGACCTTGTGTGTTTGTTTACTTATTCATACTTGATTGTGTGTGTGTGTGTGTGTGTGTGTGTGTGTGTGTGTGTGTGTGTGTGTGTGTGTGTGTGAATTCTTATGAGAACATCACGCTTTGGCAAGAATAAAAAAAGAAGAGGGGAGAAATAAGAAAGAAGAAGGCCTGGTTAGTCATTCAAAAGAATACATCGTGCAACCATCGTCTTTCAACAGTATGCCTTGCTGAAAAAAAAACAGAACAAAAGACAACAAGATGAAAACACAGGGAAAAATGAATTTGTTATTTCTCTCATCTTTTGACATTGATCGATGGAAAGTTTGACTTTCCAAAACAAACAAACAGAATCAAGCGTAAATGCTGCTGGGCATAAACTAAGGGACCAATTTGGCATACTGCGAAAAACTTATTTATGGTGGGGATTGACATTTAAGAGAAAAACAACAATTTTTTTTCCTCTAGACATAATAAGGAGTAAATATTGGAATTTCAGTTTTTTTGCACTGTTGGTACACCCTGTAAATGCGAGACATTCATTCTGAGGCAACCAGTTAGACCAATAAAATAAACGCAAAAAACGTATGTAGATAGTTCTGGCTTTTTTCCAACTGACTCCTGTATTTGTTGTTCGGAACCCATGAAAAACCTTCAACTGGAAGACTGATATCCGAAGAAAGCGAATCTCCCCGATTGGAACACCAGTGCAATACAATCTACCTGTTCATGTTTCTGATTTCATCTTTCTTGAGTGTATATGTATGCTGAACATATCATTTGGTTTCATAACTTCAACAAACTTATAAATAGACAGATTGATCAATCGATAAATGGATAGACCGATGGATAAAAAAATGGAGATGCTCCAACAGACTAAGGGACAACAAAAAAAGAAAGAAAAGAAAAGAAAAAGAAAAACATAACCTGTCTCAGATTTATTCCAAATATTTCTCTACTTCCATTGAAAGTAACCGTACGTTATTTGGGAAAATATTCTAATGTTGGATTTTCCCTTATGCCATTTC
>OY735198.1:25998180-26003180 GCA_963457665.1 Thysanoteuthis rhombus
GATCAACAGATATCTTATTGAGATGCATTTTGACGCATCTAAAATCTATTTCTTTGAATCTGGAATCCTGCTTTTGTTTGTTTCGAAAATATCTAATTTTTGAAAAAAATCATGTGTGCAAAGGTTTCAAGTGGGACTAGTTTTTTCTGAAAAGAATTGTACAAGTTGAACATTTGGAAAAAAAGGGACAAAAATTTTCACAAGGAATGCTTTCATTTCATAACTCCTTCCTTTCTTTGGGAAATTTGTCAGCTTTCAGGGGAAAAAAACCCCTTTGGCAGTGGGGTATATTTATAATGTAACTACAAAGCTAAATTTGAATGTTCAATACGGAAGTAAACTTTCCAAATATTCGGTTGGGTTACTACCATTAGTTACTTTTGTTTTTTTCCCTGTTTGTAAATAAGAATATCGGGTATTTTTTTTCATTTTAAAAACACAAAAATGTTAACCACTGTCGAAATCGACTACAGATGCACAATCAGACACGGACTTTTCGGTTACTTACCTATTTGTTAATTAACATCCTGTTACACCAGGTGATTTTCTACGTTATAACAATTCTTTTTTATATATTATCAACTGTTTGTCTTTCATTAATCTACACTCGCTCAGTCGGTATTTCGAACGGAGCACACATGTTATACGACGTTTTTAATATCGACAACTCACAATCGTTTTCTAATACAATTAATCTCGTGCACAATTTACGTCATGTCACTTACCTTTTGCCCTTTTGTGCATGTGTTTTCGATTCAAACAATGGTTAATCCCGCCCCCGTGAAACAAAGGATTGCCAAATCTCATTTAATGTTGGAAGATTTTTTTAAATAAATGTCAAATCTTTAGAATCTCAAACTGAAACTTCTGATTTCAAAATTTGAATCACGGAAAGCTGCACCGACTATGTTGACCAGTCTGAAGGTGTGAGTGGGTTAGCTTAGGTCTACCTGGCATTGAGGGCTAACATTCCCGAGAATGTGCGACAGTTATGCCAATTTTCTATTGTACAACCTGCCAGTCAGGGATCTTGATACATCGAAAGTTTTTTTTGCTACCATCATTCTTATAAAGCTATACAGCTTTAAATACTAGACATTAAATTACATTGTCAAAAGATTTTTCGTGTCACTTCAGTCACCATTTTCCAATATCTTTCAATGCTGTTAATGTAATTAATGTAACTTTCGACGGTGCTTTTTTCTGTTTCACATATATTTCGTTATTATAGTACAATGTATGAAGTGTCTCTCCTTGTTATCGTGTAACTGTTTCAGGTATTTTAAAGACAAAAGAGTTATATCAACATTGCACCCCAATAGTGCTGATCAAACACAACCTCCTTTCATTACATAGTTTTTGTCATAAGAGTAGTTTGTCATTTTATGTAACGTTTCATGTGCATTGTGAATTGATATCATTTTATACTGAATGATTATATAAAGAGGAACAAAGATTCGCTACACGAAGAAGCCTGAGCATGGCAGAATCTTTGTGCTGCAAATTCTGGCTCCATAATTTTTCAAGCTCTACTTCAAACGAAATTAATGTTCGATGCTGAATGTATCGAGCATTTAATGAAATTAACCTATCATACACTAGATACTGTATCATGTTGTATTACATATGAACTGCATTCAAAATTTGTACTATATATATATATATATATATATATATAGAGAGAGAGAGAGAGAGAGAGAGAGAGAAAGAGAAAGAGAAAAAAGAGAGGGGAGAGAGATAGATTATGCATATAGAAATCACAGTCGAACAAAACATCTGGGTCTATTCTAATAACATTCTGAGAATATTTATTCGCATGGAATGCAGTTGAGAGAGCGTGAAATACTTTTTGACTTTTCAAGCAAGTTCGACCACTCATGTACCTCGGTAAAACAAATGCTATGCACAACAAACATGTTGAGGACAGATAAACAAGCATCCAAATAAAAAAAAAAATTAAAAAATGCCACTAGCCCTAAACAGAATGGTATACTACCAATGCGTTTTCCTGATAGTCACCAATTTAGCCGAAACATAGAACATGACCAAAAGATTGACCTTTAAACTGTGAACCATGCAACATACAAATGATATAATCGAAACAGCAATGTATATTAGATAAGAAGGGGAGTCAGGATATCATAGAATCCATCAGAAAACACAAATGGCAATGGGCTGGTTACACCGAAAGAAACACGCTGGATATCCTTACTGACAAAGTGGAATCCCAAAAAATCATATGCCAAACTGAGGTTGACAAAATATAAAATTGCGTAGCGAATTGACTAGTTCAGAAAATATTGGCTTTGCAAGGCCCATGATAGAGAGGTCTGGCTAATCTTGGAGAAGGTATATGTCCAACAGTGGATGCTAAAAGTCCGCTGATGCTCCTGGTGCTGCTACTGATGATATCCCAAACAACCAAACGGATATGTCTATCGACGTTGGCCTACCGCAAATTGGTTTTGAATGCCAAAATAAACACACTTTCAAAATTTCGGATTTCTGCCTGCATGAAGGCTTTCGTTCGTTGCAGTATATTTGTTAGCATTTTCTTCATTATATTGGATTCGGCTAAACTTTTAGTGAGTTACCCTCGCTTTATATATATATATATATATATATATATATATATATATATATATATATATATATATATATATATATATATATATCGTACACAGATTCACAGGGGCACTTATGTAGCCCATTTCTGTACAAACTGACTGAGCCACGGGAACCTTGACGGCAGGTAGATGTCAGAATAACTCAGTCCCCCTCATCCCCCGTCGCTGGCCAGTTCTTTTTATGTGATCTGAAAGTCTCACAGCTCGATTTAAAATTATATCATATTCATTATAGAAGACAGCAACATCAATTAGCCTTGTTTTGTTTTTTTTTTTTTAAATAAATGATCATGTCATCATCATCATCGGTCTTTTATCGTCGGTCGTTGGACATAGACCTTTCCCAAGATTCGCAAAGTCTCTCAATCATGGGTGTCAAGGAGCCAGTACTTTCCAAATTCGTCTAGTTCGTCTCTTCATCTTAGATTTTACCAACATTGGACTTGCATATTATCCCTGGGGATTCACGTTGGAGTCATAATGTTCATCAGTTGTCTGGTATTCTCACAACTCGACCAGCATTTTGCCATTTTCTAAAGGGTTTTATGATGACTTGTTTTCCTCTAATATATTGTATTGTATTTTTATCTGTCCATGTGATATTGAGTATAATGCTTCTCATATATATATTACATGGTTCTCAGTTTTAAGGTCAGTCTCCCAGAAAGGTTCCTTGTTTCAGCTACGTAATTGACCATCAGGGAGATGCATTAGTTGTATACTCTTCATTGCAATATGAATACAGTCACAGCATATACTTTATAAGGCTACCTAGACTCAGAACCTTTCTAACTCCATAAAAAAAAGGGACAAGACAAGGTGATACTAGCTCAACCAAACTCTCCATAGTCTGTCTTGAGTTGATCTTTTAAAACTTAGACAGGGAAAATAAAGGAATCAGAATACACAACAAATACCTATGCAACCTCAGATATTGCATACAATATTGTTCTTTCGGCAAAAAAATAATGATAGATGAAGTGAATGAAAAAAGTCAACCTTTATATGAACTTCAGCACAACAAAGTTCATGTGCGACAATCACTTCGGAAATAAACACACAACAATGGAAATCGAAACGCAAAACTGAAGAAAGAAGACCATCACATATACGTTAGACAACAAATCTTCATGAAATCCCCAAGAGAAGAATAAATCAAGAGACATATCACTCTAGAATGGCAAGCCTTCAGCAGAGCAAATTCAACCTTCAAGAACCAGAGAATCTAAATCTATCATGTAGCGGTTAGAAATTCAGTCCTGCTACCTAAGCATATTATCTGGTTGTCGGATTGGAGTCTCTTTTAATTCATGGTTAGGGAAAAAAAGGAGGATTTTAGTTGCATGTATTACATAATTCCATTTATGAACTGTCCAGAAAATATTTCATATTTTCAAAATATTCAACTCATTGCTTTGCTTATTTTATTAAAGGACTTCTTTTTTTTTTTTGAGTCGAGATGATCGTCTGAAACCTAGAAATCTAGACTGGGAAAACAAAAGAATCAGAAGATATTGCCAATACAGAAGCAACCTGAGCTGAAATTCTTAATGACATCCAAATAATGCCTGACAAACTGAACGAAGAAAGCGAAAAACAAACAAAAAAACATTTACAAACCTGATCAAACCTCTGGTAGGAATAGAAGTTATGGATCGTGAAGGATCAGAGGAAAGTAATTTCAATGAAGAACACGTCATCTAATAAGCTCGCAGTGGTGGTGACTTTGATATTAAGAGGAAGAATTTTGAGAGATTTGCAAAATATGCATTAGAATAAAGTAAACTTTCCCTTATCAATAATGGTATGGGTTGGCATATCACCAGAAAGCAAGGACAACAAACATATCATTGAATGTGTGATAGATTAAATGACTTACTTAGAGGTTATAGAGAGTGAACTAATGCCGTTCAAACACTCGTTATCAAAATCAAGAAATAGTATATTCCAGCACGATAATACCCCTCTCATGTTGTACATTCCGTTTCATCATTATTTCCCAGCAACACAATCTGCATTCTAACCTGGCCAGTAATCTCTCCTGATTGAAATATAATAGAATTGGGAATTTGGGGATACTCAAAGATGTTTTAGGTGGAGAACTGAAAAATAAAAATATTTCTCAAGACGATGTAATTGCAGTGATTCAGTCTGCCTGGGAAAATAGAATAACACCTGATCACATACAGGAAAAGTGCAAAATATTGACTATATTAAATTTCATTGCACTATTAATGACATGATATATTTTGGGAACAGTCCATAATTAAATTCGGTCGAGAATCGTATGAAACCATATCTTTTTGCACTTTTCAATCGACACTGGCGTATCACGAGAAAATCTTTCCTTTAAGCAGAAAAACTGGGTTTTTT
>OY735198.1:26008180-26223180 GCA_963457665.1 Thysanoteuthis rhombus
ACCCTACAAGTAGTTGACCAGGCAATTAAGAAAGAGAAATACCTAAATGAGTTGATGGATAACTATTGGATGAGAAGCATTCGGTGTAAATATAGACATATTGAAAAGCAAGTTGGCAATATGCTTAGAGTGTAAAATTCACAATCAATGCATGCTACCTTCCATGATGCATGGGTGCAAATGTGGAAACTTGAAAAAAAACTCTCAAAAAACAAAGTCAGCTCAGGGAGCAATGGAAAGAACAATATTGATAATGAATCTTTGTGATATATATATATATATATATATATATATATATATATATATATATATAGAGAGAGAGAGAGAGAGAGAGAGAGAGAGAGAGAGAGAGAGAGACTGAGAGACTGATGCAAAATAGAATGTGGAGTAAAGCAAAACTAACTCACCACTACTAGATGCACTATAGAAACTAAGGTTGTTTTCACCCAACACTGTAAATTTTGTAAGCTTTGCATGCTTGGATTATCAAAAATATTTTTTTGATGGAAGGAATACATGCTGTTTCTCTCTTGCAAAGAACTCATCAGGAATTATTTTCAACCGAAGAACATAACAGAAATCGTGACAAAACGAAATTCTGAGCACTGCTCCCTTAGAAACGACGATTCCATGTCAAAATGTATTCTGATGCTTCTATGCTCATCTGTCATTTACTCAAAAAGAAACATTTAGATACTAAACGGATACAAGAACAAAACCTTAGCTGTTTTGTAAAAAAAAAATCTGCAATAGAAACTCCATCGATGTAACAATTTATTGTGCGCCACATCATTTAGTTACTATTCATAATTTAGCTTCAAAGATCAATATTACTGTGCAGTGACTTCAATACTCCTACGTGCCCAAAACCGGTTGCTCTATGCAAAAACGAAGAACTAGGTAGATGACTCTGAATTTTCATCGGTTTTCCTGTGTGTAATCCATTTTGAAACACGAGTTGAAGTATTTTGATGAAATAATAGATCTCCTGTCTATCATACAAGTCATTAATATTATCGTATTTGAATTATGGAACTGATGTTTTGTTATAATAAACATTCGAAATGACAGTTAGTTCGGTCCTCATATGAATTGACAGCCGGTAAGATATACTCCCATTGGAATTCTGCATATATGCTCTGGAAGTCTTACAGACGAAATGTGCATATGTGAATAGATACCATTACTTCTCTAAGTTTTATAATCGTATCAATATTGCAGTACAAAATAAACTTAAGCTCCCTCCTTCCGCAAAGCTCTCTATAATAATGCCTGACATTCGGAATTCATTATGTATACATATATGCACATACACACACACACACACACATATATATATATATATATATATATATATATATATATATATATATATATATATATATATATATATATATATATATATATATATATATATATCCGAGAATCTGTAATAACATACAACACTGAACTAACTTTTTGGTGACCCAACGAGCACAACCAGCCATTAATAGTTTTCTTTTTCGAGATATAACTGTGGCACAAAGATAAGTTGTCCAGAAAATTACTAATTACTGAACATTTGATGATACAGAAATAAAAGATTCTCAAACAAATGCGTTCTTTTGCTGCACTTGACGTGAGCCTGAAAATGTTTGGGTTAATTGAATGTATTAACTGTCAGGTTATGCGAATAAATCTTTGCACGCGTGTCACACAGCCTTGGGATGGTTCGAGCATACTCCTAAGCAGACCTCTGCTGGCCTGCACGCGTCGTCCGACGGGTCAACGTGTGACAAAGATTTGCTTGCTTGACAGTGCAAGCCATTAATACAAAAAATCCTCCAAATATTGGGTTTTGCATTCATTTATTCCTTTTCCCCCATATAGATTGCTAGCGAGCAAAATAAATACATAAATACATACAATGATTTATACATATATGCTGTTTGGCAACATAGCTAATCGTACCGGATAACTCACCACTTCGATACATTCTAGGAGAAGAAAAAATAATCAAAAAACAAATTTAAGAATGACTCCCCAGCTCGTTTATCGCGCATGAGGTATTTGCTCAACAGCTGTGGTTTATAGAGGCCTTAGAATTTACCAGGCATGTTATAATCATCACACCACTTACTCATCTTCAGTTACTGCAATTAATACTTCTGCATGATCTATTTATTTACATTTTGCTAAATATGAGGATTATGGCCATTCTTCATCTTTATTACACAAGTATTAATAATATCTCTGATAGATGGATAGAGGGTGAAAGAGAAATAGAGAGGAATATAGGGAGACTTGATTAGGATGGTAACTTGAGAACACGTGGTTGAGTAGAAGTAGTATTAGCGATGTGGTAGCAGTGAAATATTCACCCTTAGCAGCCTCATCTAGCACAATGGTTGAGAGTGTGGTTTCTCTGGTGACTAATGATGGTTCTAATATTAAAAGATTTTTCTGTCCATGATTTTATTCTTTCATTCTCATTTTTTTTTCCAAAATCAGAGTTTTTGTTCATATTTTTTTCCATGCTTGTTCATCTCTCGCCCCTGGTTCTCCTTTGTTAAATGTTGTTGTAGTATTTTTCTTCTTCTGTTGATATACAACACCATTCTCAGTATTCTCACAGCCTCCAACGACGTTGAATACTGCACTGTCTCAACCCTTCCTCCTCATCATCGTCATTCTTGATTTCAGTGTTTTGGGTACGGCTCCAAATGCACCTAATATCATCGGTGCTGTCCGATCGTTTATGCTCTGCCCCTTTCACAGAATCCTCAAAAAAGAAACAGCAAGTTCTAGCAAATTACAGGTAAGGATTCTGAAATCTGATGATATAAAATTATTCTATTTTCTCATCTCCCAGTAAATAAGATCAGTCAAACTCACTTTCATCATGTCGTTCAAGATTGTTCTTTAATTTTGCATACCGTTTCTTTATTTTTAAGATACTTATATTAAGTTCATTTTTGGTAGAAGGTTCGTTACTACTTGCGCCAACTCTTCTACAATCCCTCAAACACTGACCATTTGTAAGATAAACAGGCAGGGTCTTGAATGTTCATTCCCCTCCTATCGCTTTCAAGGCTTGCAAATTCAATGATTCCCTACCAGTGATAAATGCACTGAATCAAAACAATTTTGCAACCGGAGAAAGGAAAAAAATCAAAACAAGTCCCTTCCAAAAAATGGTTAAAAATCCGATACGTAGTTATTTGACTATTTTCTTGACTCTCAGTAAGGAAGCTCAGTCAGCTTTACTTTGATGTATACATGATGTTGAAGAAGGTTTTTAAATTGTTTCCTTTGTGTCTCTATCATCTTTTTTTTTCACTTCTATTTGATTTATTTTGGGTAAAAAGGCCGGGCAAAATTACTCCAGACTATCACTGATATAAATAGACATTTCCATTATCCTTGCGTTACAATTTGACGTGTTCACTCTACTGAAATTTCTGCTAACTCTAAATTAAAACCTGAAGAAATAAAAGAGAGGTATGGCCAGACCTTTATCACTTTCCAAACTGCTTATGAATCCTGTTTACAAAGGATATGCAAGAAAATGTTCTGCACCAAATTGCAACCACTCAGCCAACTGAAATGGCTCACTCGATTCTTAAACTGGAAAACATATATAAATGTCTCACAGAACCAGACGAGATCAAAGAGATCAGCAGCAGAATGAGAAACACCATGATAAAAGCTGTCAATATGTTCAAACCAAAGGGCAAACAAACGACCACTAAAGTTCCACGTGAAAGTAAATATTTCATGGGGAAACAGAAAAAAATTCTTATGCCTCTGACCACAAGATAAATGATTGGAGCAACCGAATTCAACAAAAATGATCCCAAAATACGACTAGGAGATAATGGAAGATACTCAACAGCATTCTTCTAAAGCATATAGAAAAAAAATAGGGGTTTTAAAGCTATTTGAAAGGCTTTCAGTACAGGGGGAAGGAAAATAGCCAGTGAGCTCGGAGAAAAGATCCAACAACAGACAGGGACCTATTTGTTGAATGTGTTCGAGAATTCTATCAAAAACTAGCCTCACAAAACAACAAAAAATACACAAATTATGAGCAATCAGTTGGAATATTCCAAAGAAGTCAACCAAAGTGAAGAAAGCCGTCAAACGAACAAAAAAAAAAAGAAAAAAAAGAGGAAGCCTCTGGACTGGAAGACATCATCATCAACCTACTCAAAAAAGCAGGTAAAACCATTTCTATTGAACAATCCATTAAAATCAACAACATTGTAATCATAATTCTCTTAAATAAGAAGTGGTACTCAAAAGATTTAAACAATTACTGGTCGATAAGCTTTCTCAGCTATATCAATCTCTTCAGTGGAAGGATCACCAACCGAATCAATAAAATGCTAGATGAAAACCAAACACAGGAACAGGCTGGCTTCAGAAAAAGTTACTGTACCATAGACCATCTCGATTCGGTAAACCAACCAAAAGTAGAAATCAGCAAGGTCATCCATGCTATCATAAGTAAATCCCAGGTATGTCTGGGTCTTACGGCATATCATTACCGAAGAACAGTTTCTTTACCGGGCTACAAAAAGATTCTTGACCCTTTCATCCCGAAAAGGGGCAAGGAAAGTTGATACTAGCTTGGCCAAACTCTTCACTGCCGAACCGGAAAAGATCTTCAGAAAACTACACAGGGAAAACAAAAGAATCAGAATAGATGGCGAATACCTAAGTGAGATAATCTTTATGATCTCCAAAGAATGCTAGATGAATTAAATAGAGAAATGGAAAAGCAAGTTTTCACATGATCTTCTATAGAATAACATGTACATCAAACAAATGACGACGAAGACAAAGATCCCAATAGAAAATGTACAGCTGAAAAGAAAGTAAACCACCTCATCTACTTAAGACAACAAATCTCGATGAAATCCCTTAAAGAAGAAATGAAGCAAAGAATCATCCTATGTTGGCAATCTTTCGGTAGGGCCAGCTCAATCTTCCGGAAAAAAATCTCATTAATACCCAAAAGAAGGGTATACACAAAATGAATTCTCTTGATGGATACCTTTGGAGCTGAAATAAAGAACGTAACAAAAGAATGACCCTCAAGCTGAGAACCATGCAACATGCACAAGAGAGAATCCTGCCGAACGATGCATGGAAAAATCACAAGATAGCATAGCACATAAGAGAAACAAACAGGATGGCAGAGATATCATAGAATCCATCGGGGAAAAACCCAGATGAGAATGGGCTGGCAAACTTGCGAGAATGTCAGATAACTGCTTAGCATCACAACTCACGACGTGGATCCCCAGAGAACATATTCGAAAATGCAGTCGGTAAAACATGAGGTGGCGATACGTACTAGACAATTTCGAAAAGTATTGGCTCTGCAATGCCCATGACAGAGGGCTCTATATCCACGGATGACACTAAAAGTAATGTTGATGATAATGATGATGCTGACATTCCACGATACTCTCTTGGTGGTACTGATACAGTATGTTATGTGGTTGAATCATAGCCCTTCACATATTTTACAGTGAATGGCTGTCAGTATGCTGTTGTGCTTTTCTTTTACTCTTCAAACTCGTCGGTTAAATTTGCTGGTTATGTGGTTTATTGTTTCATGCCTTTCTCTGCAGAAGCAGCATGCACTCTTCTCAGAGTTCTGTCGGTCTTTGCCTTGACATAATTTGTCGTAATGCATGATATGCTTTGATAAGAGAAACACAAAGTACATATATCGGTCTTTTATGATTGATACTCTGATAGTCGTTAAGTCGTTTCCCCCCACTGCCACTGCAATAGGACTTTTCCAGCTTATTACGAATAGTGCACATTTTTCTATTCTAAATTCTGCTGTATTTTTTAACTTCTGTGTTCTTTAAAAAAAAGGTGGCATGTCCTCCATATACCACAGATGGTTAGTTTTTGTCTTCGTTAGAATATATATATCCTCTGCTGCTTTTCAAGATACCATTTTGTGGTATCATACATAGAATATATAGTGCTTGGTGTGGAGAGCTTATCCTCCCTGAAAAACTCCTGCAATTATACTCACCTCTTCTAAATTTATCTCTGTATCTATCAAGTCTACATTCGGATTTTCTATGAATATCACCACTGGTTTGCTAATCATGAATGATCTGAGTAATGTGAGACAATGTTGTCTTTTTTTTAAATAATCAATCAAGCCCTTTGCGACAAGTTTTTCCTATCCTAACTCCTTTCAGAATAATTCGATCAATGTAGATCAAGTAACTCAGTTCATCGATATCCTGTTCAGTATTTTTTGTCAACAGGTAAGCACCCTCTTCTTTGCATAGAAATGCATGTTTTGTTTGCTATCTTTTCCATATCAGTTGTAAGCAAATGATTGGTCTATGGCCCGATTCTATTTTTCAGTGTTCTTCGAGATTAGGGTTGTTTTTCCTCTATTTTTCAATCCTTTCAGCCGCCTCTATAATTAATATTATGATTATAATACCTACATTTTCATATGTTTACACGTTCACGTCAAATTTCTGAAGCTTAGCTTAGTACGGCACAAGATCAAATGAAAGCCAATAAGTTAGAAATATTTGTTACTCAAATATTTTGAGTAAGGGGATCTGCACAAAATACTCGTGTGATGTCGCAGAAATACTTTATTTCGAACTCTAATTCCTTGATCTCGTAAATAGTCCCATTACAATGAAGGTTACATTTATTAATCTTAGGTTGGTCAGCAAGGAATATAGGCACTCAGAGATGATTGAAGTCACTTCAGTACACTGTGTGTAAAGCTGGTTAAGTAATATTCTTTGGCAAGATCCTGTTGTATTTCTAAGTTTGTTTTTCCCATTGTTTCTTGTATTCCCTTTTCATTGATCTGTCTTTATACTGACATTTCATTGTTTCTTTTTTTATCATCATCTTTTTCGATTTGGTTTTCATTAATTGAGTTGCTAGAAATGATTGTTCTATTTTTGTCATTTGATTGCATAAGGGACTTTTAATTTGATTTTTTAAAGGTCAATTGGAATTATGCTGTCATACTAGTGTGATTTTTCTTTTTAAATTGCCAGAATCCGAGCATTTTTGTTTATCGATTCTCAACCCGTAAATGCAAGAAAATCTGTAACATATTCGCCATTCCATTCCATTTTATTGTAAGAAATGTAATCATGCTACTCAGACGCAAATGTAGCGTTTTTTTTTCTTTTAGTTCCTGATGGAGGTTCTTGGAATTACGTAATGAACTGTAGACCAGTTGATGAGGATTAAATCTATCCAAGGAGATTAACTCAAAATATCGAAATCAAACGCTGAACATCATTGGCACTGGTTTAATTATGATAGTCACTTTGATGTCAAACTTCAACATGATATGAGTGGAAAACTAAACCATATTTATTGGGCTGCATTGAAACATTGTGTTTTCAACGTATTCCGACGGACTATGTAGATGATTTATAACAATGTCACAAGCAAGACATTGAGCAGCAAGCTGAATGAACATTGTTAACCGTATGAAAGGTTTATTATCATTCAATAAATACTGAGTAATTTATATTGCACGAATAATTGAGTCGCTTCCAGCGAGTACTTTCCTGAAGACCAAAATATTGATTTTAACCAGTGCTGCTTTTAATTACAGCAATAGAAGGCAGAAATCGACGGAAAACATCCGGCATTACCGAAGGGAAACGCTGTAATATTCCATTATAATAAGAGTATACTATGTACTTATTTGGTGACCAGGCAAAAACTTTGGCTTAGAAGATTTCACTCATCCACGCAATTCATCAGGTATTGCTCCTCCGAATTACCATTTATTCAGTTCTTTAAATTATTTTCTTAATGGGAAATATACCACTTTGAAATTGCAATGACACCTATATGAGTTCTTTGTACATGACCTAAATGATTATTGAGGTAACAGAATTATCAAATAGTCTAAATGATGGCAAAATGTTATTTAGTCAATCGTACGCCGGAATTCCAAACACTCAATACTATTTTTGCTTAATCTCATACCCTCTTTCTGTGCTTTTTATTCCTTTCTCACATCTTCTTCGGTAACCTTCATTTTGTAATTCTTCAAAGACATCTTAACAGTTGTCCATGTAACCTATCATGAAGCAATGCCGGTAAGATTTTGTTCTCTTTCAAATTATAGACCATAGATGAGTAAAGGAACTATTCTCACTTTATTATTGGTATTATTTTTCGTTTCATCAGTTTCAATATAGACTGAGGCATAACATATTACGAATGTTTCCATTAATGCTGCAAGAAAACTTTTTTTTTCCATTTTGAGATTTAAAAAAAGTGACAACACCGATTGGGAAGAGACATAACCTCGATATAAAAATGAGCAGAATAAAACAACATCCACAACGTTAGAGAAATAATAAAATCAGTAATTAATATTAATGCACGCAGACGTGCAGCAAGTCAGCCTTCTACAAGACACTCCTGTTCACATTAGTGTACGACTACAATTACAATCACTATAACTACATAAACTATTACAACAAAGAAGGAGAGGAAGAAAAGAAGAAGAAGAAAAGAAGAAGAAGAAGAAGAAGAAGAAGAAGAAGAAGAAGAAGAAGAAGAAGAAGAAGAAGAAGGAGAAGAAGAAGAAGACAAAGCTGTTGAAAACATGTGAAAGTCCAATATAATGACAAAATGTTAAAGAAAAAGATAATCAGTCTCAAATCATAGTCAAGTGATGGTTACAAGATCCCATCAATAGTCAATGCGCCTAAAAGAAGAAATTACCAATGACGTGCCAAGATCGAGTAGTCTTCTCTGCGTGTCGGACCTAGTTTGATATGATAGCCTTCATATGTGTCAAATTAGTGGTAGATACCATGAAGTTACACTCAAACCATATGACAAGCGTCTGGAACAATTGAATTGACATTATCAACGAGAAGCTATCGAGACCAAAGCGAGTTATGTCACAAACGGGCTTTCATAAATCTATTTAAATACACTATGAAAATACAGGATAATCTCATGGCATAGGTGAAAAACTAACTAAATGCTACTTAATACTATAAACATAATTGATATTACTTGTTCCATGGAGAATGTAATCCTATATACATATATTGTCAGTGATGAGTATATATGAACAAGGTTTCAATTGTTATCCATTGTATACTTAACAAGTGTAACAAAAGCCAAAAAACACCATATCAGCATCCATTTATACAGCTTCTATTAGAATTACCTCACTCAACCACTCATTTAACTGATCGTCTCTCTTGTAATCGGACTGCATTAGTCCCAAGTCCAAGGTTTTGGGACATCCTACAGGTTTGGGTCACCGTAGGTCTTTCACCTGCACATTTCTATCCAAATCAGTTTGTTCGACAGCCACGTGCAACTTGGCATTTTGCATCAACGTATGCTCTTTAATGTTAGCAGTTCCAAGACATCTATTGCAGCTGGAGAGTGGTTCGTGTAGTAGTTCATGCAAGTGACCACATGTTGAAACCCCTCAAGGTGGCGAAACTTTAATGGTGTCATTCTATTTGTTACACCGACAGGAGTGAAGTCAAATGCATAATAACTTTTCCAAGCAGCGGGTTCATTTTTAGCTGGGAACTTACTTTTTCACCTATCAATACTGGTTCTGTTAGAAAGCCCTGTCCGAGTTTCTGAGTTGACTACTGAAACAAATCAGATATGCTAGCAAGCCCTTCCGTGAGTGGCAATAACTCTGATGGACAGTTCCCACATGAAAAACAATTTTGACTGATGACTATCAAATTGGAGAGATAACTGTTGGTGGATCTGCTCCAAAATAATTGAAAAAAAACTTCTTCGATTGCTAAAAGCCAAACTTCCTACTGAATAACTTTGAATGCATTCTCAATTCTCAAAGAATTCTCTCTATATTTCATTATGGATGTGGAGACAATATATTTGGGGAAAGATTCTTGATATTTGGAAACGGTCTAGGCACAACCATATCCTGTACCATGCATTGCAGTTGTATGTACACACCACAAAACATTTCCAACAGTTATCAGTCTGCTACAGAACGCGATATCTTTAAAATGAATTTCATGAAATTTTAAGGAAAGGAAGGTGATAGACTCTAAGAAAAGTCAATCTTTCTGCAGGTCTTATGTAAGTGTCAGCAACCACAAAATATCTGCAAAGGTTCTCTGCCCACGCAATATATCTACAAAAACTTATCACTGAACTTCAAAGAAATTTTATTGAACAGTGGACACCGTGTCACGAAAGGAGTTCCTTAATCAACAGATCAGTTGCAACCACAAAATATCGAATTGGTGTTTCATTTTGAAACAGGTGATTGACTTTGGATTGTAAATAGCTCAAAGTGATTTTTGTTACGGTATGTAGTATTTTGTAAACTTCACTCAGCATGCAATGTCCTTTCAAGCAATATACACTACGCTAATATATGATTGAGTTTATTTCTCTGTCAATGAAATGAAAAATGGCGCGTGGTTGTTTCGTTTTTTTGAGCGACGTATTGCAGTCACTCTGTCGACAACACTTTTGCTCTACAGTGAATTCATTGACAGCCTTTTTGACAACTTCTGTTTGCCGAATGCCGTTTCGTTTTACTTTACACTAATTAGGGGTTTGATAACTTAAAAATTTTATTTTACTTCCAGGACGATATAATTAGAAATTAACCATTGCAAATGATAAGAGAAAAAATTCAGCGGTCATCAACACAGCGGTCATCATAATCGGAAAAAAATAGTTCTTAGGGGTTTCTTTTGCTTCATCGAAAAAAGGCCAACTTTTCAGTCTTAAGAATCAGAAAGAAAACTTTTCCTGAACTATCAAGTATAATTTCTGTTGCAATATAAGTATTCAACGTGCACATGAGTGAATTATGCTCAACAGAACATAAAGAGATCATATAACAGCAAAATATACAACATAAAAAACAGGTGTCGGTGATATCATAGAATCCATTAGAAAACTCAGATTACAATGGGCTGGTCACGATACACCACGTGGATCATCAGAGATCATATGTGAATCTCTGGCCAGCAAATATAAGATGGCATGACGAACTAGAGATATTCAGAATTTTTTGACTCCACGAGGCTCATGATAGGGAGGTCTGACAAATCCTGAGGTAGTTCGATGTCCGATGAAGGATACTAAAAAACTAATTAGGCTTATTTGTAAGGTAGATTTTACATTTTATCGATAACATCAAACGACTACTGCAAAAGATGTGTCTCTCGTGTCGACAGAAAAATTGAAGTCAGTCAATAATTTTAGATTAGAGCTATCTCAATATTGGAACTAAATAATCTTAAATATCTTAACTGCATTGAAAAAAAATCTGAGTCGACACCTAACAAGTAAAATCAATATCTTACATCTGACAACCTGACCAAAATAATATAGATTTATATGAAACGCATCGAAGTTCCAAATTGGAAATACTGAAGAGATCTCTGCCGCAAGAAACGTGATTTTTAATATATTCCCAGTTTTTTTCTAGATCCAGTCAATCAATCATTAAATCAACTAATTTTCTTACGGTCAATTTTTGGAGACGTACTTTATTTTATAAATGTACGTCAATAAACAATCTTGATAGAACATTATGATAATTCTGTTGGCAAGGGACACACAGATTCTAGAGAGATTCCTCATTTTTTGAATCGAAGAATGGATTGAAATCGGATTAAACTGATGCAGCACTTAAAATCTTGTGGCTCATATTTGTATCAAGCGACAGCAAGTAATTTTAGAACCCCTAATTCATCATTGCCATTGTTATAAACATTTCCGTTTCCATACATAAATTTTCCAGTTTGATTTCGAGGAACCCTGAGAGCATTTTCAAATCCTATATTACACACACACACACACATACACACACACACACATACACACACACACATACACACACACACACACACACACACACATATATATATATATATATATATATATATATATATATCCTCGAATGTCACGTTGCTCTTCCACATTGCCAAATCAGCTGATAAGTCACGTTCAGTTTCAGTTTCTTGATTTGCTGGAAGACCGATTTTCAAACATTTTTTTCTCATCAAAATCGTACTCCTATTTTCATACAAAAAATCTTTTAATTCATGATTATACTTTTGATGTGCACATCCTGATCCTCTGTGCAAATTCCAGATCGTAGTTGTTATCAACCAATATTCATTTTCCAAAGCTCTGCTTTGAGGTAATTTACAACGTTTCCCTTACATATGTGAAACATGTATCGCATTGTCTCCGAACGGATGATGGTTGTTATTTGTCGTGCTTTTATGTTTTGTTTTTTTTCAAACCTAAAACTTTTGTTCTGAGCTGTGGTTGATAGTGCGTTGGATATCCTTTTCAAGTTTATGCTGTGCATCAATTTACAAAGTCTTTTCTTAGAAGTTAATGTCTGTCTCCTTTAATCTTGATGGAGTTTCCTTTCTTCCAATATTTGCTTCTTAAAATTCTTGTTGCCACGATTACATCCTATTTATCCTGACAAGCATAGTTTTTTTGCTGTTTCTTAAGCATACCATACATTCCCCAATGCTATTGAAGTCCTTTACTAACGTTTTTTACTTTATATAAATTCCATTGATCATATTTTTCTGATGAAAAGATCTCTGCAGGATTATAATATATCATGTATCGATTTAGGCCATCTTATTATAAGAATATCATTACTCTTATCATTCAAATGTTCAAACCAGATATTTCGTGCCTACCCAGAACAGACATGCTTTTTGAATGTTCAAATGATGTTTGCCAGTAGTGAATAAAACTTGGGGCGAGAACATGCACTGTTTGTTTGCAAACGTTCCACAATCAGGTCCAAATAGTCAATGGCAAGCAAACAGTAGTACACAGTCAACGCACAGCGCCTAATGTTTCTGTCTAAGCGTTCGTTGTGCGCTCATAATTCTTTATTCCCTTTTTTTTCAAATATCGTTTATGTATTTGTTTAATAAAGACATATTCTTTATCAGTTCCAATCAATGGAATATTATGAATCATTTCTGTTAATTTGTTGTTGATTCTAATTTTAAAACTACCTTTTCCTAACCTTCAATCAATCCGCCCCCCCCCCCCCAAAAAAAGAAAGAGACGTAAACCATGTTAGGCTGGAGGTAAAAAGTAGTTGTGTTTTAATCAGTAAAATCTTAAATATACTTCTATGGAACATTTATAGAATTAAGAACTGTCCATGTAAAGAAAAAAAAGATTGATAATGATAACTGGTGACTTACACGGTACAAAATATACAATTACATATAAACTGGAGACTGGCTATAAAAATATAAAAACTGTTCAACAAATTATGTAGAAATTAGTGGGAAACAGCTTTATGCTCATTTTATAAACCCCTCAGTGCCAACTTGGGATTTGCTATCGTAGCTTTAACTACGCCGTCTTGAGCCACGGGAAATTTAGAACATATAGCTCCCTTGTTTGGTTTATAAAGTATAAAGATTTGTTTAAATTACATTTGTAGGAATCGCATACACGTGGTTGACAAATAGCAATTATTTCAGCTAAATTCATAGACTTGCATATACCAAGTGGGTCACTTGATTCTTTTTTTAATTTCAAAAGATAGGAAAAAAAAACAACAAAGAAACCCCCATAATCTTAATAAATTTAAGACCTGAAAACAAATCTCAAAAACATCCCTGTCGTCCATTTGTACGCAGCTCCAGCTGCTTCCAGCCAACTCCTCTCGTTGTTTATACAATATTTTTTTTACGATGCAAGTGGACTCATCAAAGCTGCGCAGTTATTTTATTTGTGTGAGCAGTATATCTAGATTATTAATTACATTAGATTTATTCTCTGTTCATTCAACATGAATATGCAAATTCGGAATAAACATTAACTTTTTTTTTCACAGAAACGACTCATGACAATTCTCCGAGGGTTAGTTTCTCGATCAGAACAGTATTTTCGGTTGAGCAACTCTATATTAATAAATATTATGCTAAATGTATTGTCAGTACACTACAATGAATATCACCACACGTGGTGATATCTGTTTTTTCAGCCGAGACCAAAGCATATGAAGACAAAATACTTCCTTTAATACATACGTACATATGTATGAGTGCGCACATACATGCACAGATGTGCATACGTGTACAAGCACACGCAAAGACTCACCTACGCACATAGACACATCATCATTGATGTTTTAATTTAATTTTCACGCCAGTAAAGACTGGTTGCTTTTACTTGTTATTGTGATAGCATATCAAGTCAATGCTATATCAATGTACACATTATTGTAGCTAATAGCTGTCGTCCGGGTTGGTTAGGTTCTTCTTTGGATTTTTAATTTTTTTTTTTTGACCATACACAACGATCAAATAGTCATATCCAAGTATTCCAACGATAATGGGTACAACGGTCACCTTGATGTCACTATCCGTTCAAGTTCTTTTGCCTCGCCTTTTCATGATATTCTGTTCCTTTCAATATCACGCAGAGGTATTCATGAAGTCATACGGACTCATAAGTGCTAGATTTTTATGAAAAAGAGATAGATATTGCAAACATTAGTCTATCTACGTCAGCGTGGAACAAATTTCATACTGGATTTATGGCCTGCTGCTCGGTGGGCGTTGCATATCTCCAATAGTGCCTGATGTCGTTGTTCGAACCTTGCTATAAGTCATGATCTGAATGGCTCATTCACCCTGTTTTCATTCATGTCAAAGCTCAAAATTGTAATCTTCTTCCCATGAGAGATGTCGGAAACTTTTCTACATTTCTGGAATGATGGCTTATGTAATGCTATTGCAAATATTATTTATACGGTTTGAAATAGCACAAGGTTCTTCAAGTTAACCTCATGATTTGGACTGATTTGATTTTTTTTGTTGTTGCTGATGTTGTTGTTGTTATTGTTGTTGTTGCTGCTGCAAAAATGAAAAAAAAACTATGGCAAAAAATTAATGTTAATACTTTATTCATAGGATCCCATCAAGAATAAATGTTATCTGAAGATGAGTAGAAAGTGGCTCTGGCCAACGTTTTTCTTATACATCAACCTTAAAGTTGAAGTAAATATCCATCCTCTATTGTACACAAAAATCAGATTGATTAAAATTCAATGGAAATCTATTGTTACTTAAGTAAATGATATAATTAAGCAATTGGGCTTTTACTCAATGAGGATTTGAGTAAGTTGATAGGAAAAAAAACAGGTACACACACATATAAACGTATATATGCATGTGTCGAAATATGCTGATGTGTATTAATGTATAGTCACAAAACAATCAAATCAAATGATATTTTGCTGGAAAAGCTGCATCCTCAGTCGAGTAGCTTAGGTAAAACCTCTGACTGTTAAACTGCCTATTACATTTCTCTATCAGAAATGTATATTACAGTTGAGCAACTCTATATTCATTATGTATTATGGTAAGTGTATTGTCAGTGCACTACAATGAATATTACCACACGTGGAGATATCTGTCTTTTCAGCCGAGACAAAAGTACTTCCTTTAATACATACGTACATACGCATGAGTGCACGCATGCATGCACAGATGTGCATACATGCACAAGCACATGTAAAGGCTCACCTACGCACATAGATACAAGAATGTATACACACATATGTATATATGTGCATGTATACTGATATTTCCTCTTATATCGTCTATATCATTTTGGAAAAAGGTGTAAAAAGAGACATATAACTCATTGCCTGCAGATGCTTAAAGTGGTAACATTGTAATGAGCAGAAGTTGAAGTAGTTACAGTGTTAATAGAAGAGAAGAACGTTGCAGCCGAACTAATACTGTTTTGAAGATCACACAGACTATTAAAACGTGCGAAATATTGCTTGGGACACAGCAGAACTGAACTCTGTGTCTGTGTGTTGCAGGGAAAACTGTGACTTCATGTAATCAAGAAAATGCAAAAGTCTTTTTGTTCTTCCATTTGCATTTTGACGGTAGTGTAACCTTCATTTTAAAAGAAAATAGGTATATCTTGGGCATTATTTAAGACCGACGCACTCACACACACACACACACGCACAAACACACACACATATATATATATATAGACTTCCAATAATTCTACAGTTCAATGAGCTGACCCTAGCCGTCTCTCGTGGAATCGACTACCACAATTGGACAGCGGGGGCCGCGTGAAAGCAGGCGATGCTGAATCCGATCTCGAAATCAGAGAAAATAGAAGAAGGTAGCGCCTTAAATGTAGTGATCTCTTCTCACCCTTTAGTCATATCAAATTAGCATTGAACCCGGAAATAAATGTTGGCAGGTTAAATTTGGTATCATTTTAAGTGTAAGAATGCCCTTTTTCAAAATTTTAAGGTTCCTTTTCTTTCCTTTCTCAAGAATCATTTCATATAAAATTTCTATTATGCTTACCAACTTGATCTTCCTAAATCTCATATCTCCAGAAAACCCAATGTTCATGCTGATGACATAGTATATCGTTGGAAAGAAAATTCAATCGGCTCCGTTAAATTGTATCTTATCAATTTATATCAGTTGTGCAAGAAGTTACGCAGAAAAAAGTGGTGATGGTTTTTTTTTATACAAACTGATGACATTCTCTACCCAATATACTTGTATGTAAATATATAGAAAACCTTACATCTATACAAAAGCCCATTATGTCGGTTTACACAGAATTTCATCGGTTTTTAATCAGCGTATGTTGTCAATTTTTTATTTGGTACGAAAAAAAAAAGCAACACGTTATCGCCAGAAACGTAACGGTAGATATTCTAGCATATACTGCTCTAAGCTCAAAGGACCGTCATTAAGAAATTCAAAATTGTCGACCTTGGACTGACGTTTTCCTCCAAATATGAACAACTTATTTTGAATACATCCGTCATGAAATCTTATCACTGCCTATTGTCCTCTTTTTCACGAAACTACATTGGAACACATGCATAACCTTTGGAGATATTGTGCAGAAGACAAGAGTTACTGGAGAAATCAATGAAAAAAAATCTCTCATTCAAAAACAAATTCAGGGATCAAAACAAAAATAGAGCACATCTTCCTTCACTTCGCCCTCCCATGAAATTTCGTCAAAATTCATTGAGATGTAAATCTAATTCTTTTAATTAAAATGATCCTGTAAATGCATTTCATATAGTTCATCAAGAAAGAAAAAGAAGATTTCAATTTTACATTTGTATGGATCTTTCTCCCCTTTTATTGGTTGGCAATCACTGAAAAGGCCAAATTTTTCCAAATACCAAGTGTGAATGCTACCCTAAAAAAACCTGAGATAATAATTTTGCATAGAAATTTATTGTAACTCGAATTCTTAGATAAAAGCTTTTTTGAGACAAATTTTAATAAAATAGAAAAAATTATTGACATAACAGGGGTATATGTTTATATTTTCAGCCCTCTAGCTCAATCAATATCACCTGTAAGCGTGACATATATCCAACTAGCCAGACCCACTCAAAAGATAAGCACATTACCTTGTGTTATGAGAATTAGTGGCCTGATTGATTGTGTCAGTGTGTCTGGAGGGAGTTAATCTTTACTATACCTTTGTTTTGGAATGCGTAGCATATATATATGATCATACAAGTATATTTGAAAGCAGACTGGAGATGAATACATTCATATAGCAGTATGTACGTGCAACATGAAGCTTATGAGTATTGTACAACCGTATAATAATATACGTTGTACTGGTATGCATACAATGATACTTAGAGTAGACACTGTATCCATGCGATTCTGAACTACGTACATCGCATAGCCGTGCCTGAAGTGCACAGTCCATATCAGTGCAGCGAAGTGGCAATATATATATGTGGCGCATATGAATGTAAAATGATGTACATTCATTCGTTTGATATACAGTATACAGTCAGAAACCTGTAAATATCAGTTAGATCACATACACGATACATGTATAATCGTTCACACCAGAAATTCATGGTGCATAAAGGTTCCAGCGCATGCGTGTCTAAACCAAACGCCTATTCTAGCAAGTATTCTAGTTTGTACTCATACATGCATGTAGGCGCCTACGTGTCTATTCTAATGAAGTTAATTTGCACCTGCAGACGTATATGTGTGGGTTTGATCATGTTTAGGCTGTTTTGCAGAGCTATCATTCTTGCGATGTTTCTTGGGTGCTGAAGAAACCAAGACCTTGTTTCACGGTTTTGCTTCTTAAAATGAGAGTTGATTCTCTCATCGAGCAGGTAGTTCTGTGATGAACAAATTTGATTATGTCGGTTTTCTGGAAATAAAATTTCTATTTCTAGGTGGTCTTTTCCCAGTGAGTCTTTCCTAGTCGTACTTTACGGGGGTACATCAGCATTTGTATTTTCTCACTTCGATATTTTTTGGAGTTTCACCGATATAGTGTTTTGTTGCATGGTATCTGATGTATGCTCGTCTCTGGTGGGAAATTTCCATTGGTTTCTGGATCATGTCGTGGGTAGTCTCGGATGTTTTGGCTGCAATTGGCAGGCATAATTTTGTTTGATTATATTGAAAAAAAAAATCGAATTTCTTCCGTTGGTAATTACACCGAAAATATATGGAAATACAGGAAAATAACCTAAGCCTCTCCCGATTAATATATTCGACGTATTAAATTAGTGAATGAAATGAATGATGACAAAAAATCCTCTTCTTGATTAGTGCAGTGTTTTCTGCTATAACCACAATAATTAATGCTGATATTATGATATATAGATCAATAGATAGGTAAATAAAAAATGAAAAAAGCTGCCAAATATTGTATGGATTTTTTTTTCGGATGATATAAATAGAAAAATCTCATTACAAACAACACGTTGAATTGAATAGATACCTGGTTTTGATTTTCGAACTTGCTAATGTAAATAATCATTGATTTGTTGTAATAATCTCTGTTCTCCTTTGCAAACCTGTAGTCGATTCTGTCAATAGTTTAAATATTTTTGTTCATCATTGATAAGATTGCTTGAATCTATATTTGCAATATTGTTATGAAAACTTCGAAATTGAAAAATCTAATAAAGAGCCATTCAACAAACAATAATTTAAAGATAAATAGGTAGCTCCTGATGTGAGAGGACAGGAAATAAGAAAGCGTTTGCAAGGAAATAAGAAAAAGAGCTTCAAATCACCCAATGAAATGGTTTACAATTATTGGGATAGATTATCTGTAATTGCGCATAGCTAGTCCATTACTGTCAGATTTTCACAAACATCAAATGTATTTTTAAGTCTTGCATTGCACTAAACAGTTGTTTCCTGCTTTTAGGGCGTGGTTTTCATCGAGGAATTCGCACACATTTATCTTTTAGGTGATGCTGTTCTTTCAGAATTTCTTCCTATATCTTGTGCACCCATACTGAGTTGTCTCATCTCCTTTGCTAAAGTTCAATTTTGTTTTGGCCTCGAGGAAATCCATTTGACATGCAATCGCGTATAGGCCACTATTCTAACGGAAATAATATCGCTTATCGCACAACAACACCATCATGCAATTGTCTTCTGATCCTACCATTCAAATAATAGTTTACGAACCATGGAGTTATTTTGCTAGCTTCTTCAGACAAATGAGACTTTAGTTTGATAAATGTGCTTGGAATTCCCTTAGACGGAAGGTATGTCAATGCAGACAAATTGTGCATTTCGAGGCTTAAATGTTCGTCTCTGCTGTATTACATGGCCAATCAATTTTTTATTCTTTCCGCCAAATGAATGGGCCTGAGTTAAAACAAACTGGATTTTTGAAATCCCCAAACCTGGCGTTTCCCTGAATTTTTGAGATGAGGTATTATTATTATTTCTATTATTATTTGGACTATCCTCATCTTGGTTGTTTTTCATACAACGTTTCGGCCGTTTACTCTACGGGTTTCATCTGGTATCATCTGGTAGGTGTGGGGGAATTAACGAACCTAACCCTTTATCCAACCGACGGGGGTATATAGACCGCACTCCCCTCTTAGCAGTAGTAGTATTTTCGAATTTTTATCGTATCATACTGAGATCAAAGCTATAGTATATCACCGTCGGTTAAATAAAGAGTTCAGTTCGTTACTTCCCCACACCTACTAGATGATACTTGATGAAGGCCGTAGAGTACAATGGCCGAAACGTTGTATGAAAAACAACCAAGATGGGGATTGTCCGAATAATAATAGAAATAATCCTCCAACCTAGTTTACTAGTCTTTGATAGCACACGATTCCGAATTCAAAATCAGAAAATATGATCCAAGTTGTTGATCTGTTTCCATCGCTAAGTCAACTAAATCCCCCCAAAAGTTCTTGTGAAGTTATCGCTTTTTTTCCTTACATAGGTATTTGTTAAATTGTTTTGCCTTGCTGTTTCTTTGTCATTTCATTCTCAGAATTCCAATTGAGACCACATTCTCAAGCTCAAACCGAAATATTTCATTAAAACCCCATACATTTTATTTGGCCCTCATATAAAAAGATAAACACATAAAAAAGATAAAAGATTAAAAATGATTTCCTTCTAAGTGTATAAAACACTCAAATGCAAACAAAAATAACTTATAATTATTGTACACGACATTAGATTCATATATTTCATGTTGAATTCCATCGAATTAGTTGTTTTCGCCAGTAAAAACAAAACTGGACAGAAGGGTCCAGGATAGTGAAACGGCCCCCATGTTGAATCACTCCCTTGGTTTTATGCCTAGAAACATTCCCGTTTCTTATTAAAATTTTGAACAATGTTTAAAGATTACTAGCCAACAATGGGAATGACCGATTCATTTATCACGTTTTTTTCTATTTAATAACACAATTTTTCATCTCACATCAAAGATGCTGGTCACGTAATTATATCATTAATCATTTATTTATATTTACAATAATATAATCAGTATCATAATAAAAAAAAGAAAAACACATTTAAGTATTCATTTCGCAATTCCAATGTTTTGGGAATTAGGAGTCCCCAAAAGTAAAACCTCAGATTTTGGTCCACTTATATATTCTACTTAAAATCTATATTGCGATCTGTAATTCGCAGCTGAGAGAACTCAGCGTGATCTCTGAATACTGGCCACAGGTCTACGAGTTCCAGGAAGCGTCAAGAGGTCAAAACCAATTTTTTTCGGGGAGACACATTGAAAAGCAATTATCAGAAAGCCTGGAAAGAGTCATCTCAAAATGATTATAGGAGAATTGAGTATTCCTGGATTTTTTTTCCAGAACAAAGGTCCGATTTGGGTGGATACCCCCTCCCTCAAACTCAGCTAATAGGAAAGCAATCCAACCAACAGCCACGCTTAAAAACATTACACATATCAAATGCTTCATTAAAAAATCATTCTTTCAAATAGATTTTCACCACAACCAACTACTTTATTTTTGATTAACAAAAAAAGTACCACAACAATACGATGGATCTTTTGAGGAAAGAATTGAAGAGATCTGTGAAACAGTTCTCTTAGAAGAAAGGTGGGATACGTCTGCTCTCCGAGGCTATTAAATGCAGAAAGAAAAACAAGCTTTCGAAAACATAGAATCTATTCATTGTAAGGACCGGGCAATAACCAGAATTTCCCATGAACAGCATGAATTTAAGAATTTATAGATCACAAATGCAAGTGCAATGCAACCAGTATTTCCAAGATCATAGAATAAGAGCAAATGCAGGAAAAATCAAAAAATATCCCATAATAAATCATACAATCATATACAATTTCTGCCCATTAAAAACATCATCATACCTGCCTTCGAATGATCCTCTCCATCAGGAAATGATCAGAGTTCGTTAAGCTAAATGTCCTCCAGAATCAAAGAATCATGCAAATAGAAAGGTTCACTATGATTTACAAACAGCGCTGGATAATGTTCAATTCTGCGATTCTCCAAGAAAATTTAAAAAAAAACTTATATTCACTACTTAATCTAATACAGAGAAAGTTATAAACACATCGTGCACTCTATATGAGGGATTGAACCTTGAAAACCGTATCCATTTTACCAAATTTGCAATATTCAGGCCCCCGTGGATTCTTAAAGTTCCGAATTTATCCCCTGATATACATCTTGTTGACAGATAGGGAACTTTACGGACACGTTTTCGAAATTTAGTAGACTTGGTGATAGAAAGTGATTTGAATTCAAAGATCCTGATTTTGATTTCAAACTGGGGGCTGTCAAGGTGTCAAAAAGTAATTTTAAAGATATTAAAACAATGTTTATCTTTTTTCCAATTAGACGAATTCATCTGTCAGTAAATTCAGGCAAATGGATTGGCCATGTGATAGGTCACAGATGGACATTCTCAGAATTCGTTATTTGTCAGCGTTGGCATTGCTTTTGCCTGAAAAGATTCACAACGCATTAATTGAACTGAAGTCACATTTGCCCAAAGAAGCCACCGAAATAGCTGTAGGATTCGAAAAGTATTACGTCTTTTGTAGGATCAGAGGACATTTGCATGATGGTGATGTGCGATCAACGATATCGTTTCCGGCGAAATGATTACCCATACACGATTGCATGTTAAATCAATTTCTGTGAAGCCAAAAGAACATCGAAGCCTTGCAAACGCGGTGGGAAAAGTCAGTATTGGTGTACATGTGGGTGTATACAGAATATTTGGAGCCATTCGAGAAAGCGTAGCGTCAAGTGCTAGGTAAATCTGAGCAAATTCCACATGCATGAACATGCCCCAAAAGTAGGAGAGCAACAGTTCAGTGTGACGCTGAACTTGAAAAATATTTGATACTTTTGAGAATTTGATATTCATTGACTACCTCAGTGCAATGACCAATAATCTATCCCCAAATTCATTAACCATTCCATCTGGTGATTTGTAGTTATTTTTCTCATTTCCTTGCAAACAGTTACCTATTTCCCGACCTTTAACATTTTGAGCTACCAATTAATCTTTCAATCATTGTTTGCTGAATTGTTTCTTATAAAATTTTTCAATTTCGACGTTTTCATAACAATATTTTGATATAGATGCAAGCCATGTTAACGTATGGAGAACGAAATCATCTCAGCCCTTGACATAAGGGAACAGAAATGAATACAACAAATCAAAGATTAAAACCGGGTATTTTATTTCATTGCATGTATAGTTTTTGATACAATTTATTTATGTCACTCAAGTTATATCATATTCACATTATTCTTCTTCCTTCTGATGTTTTAATTTATCTATTCATTCAATTTCTCTATCAGTGAATTAATACACATTACTGTGTTGAAGAAGATTATATAGTGTCTAATCAAAATTATGTTTTTCTTTCATTGATTCTTTTTATTCGTGCACCGTTTTTAACATCAATTGAACGATTAATGAAACTTTACACTAGGAACCACCTTCTTTGTATTGTGCCGAAAACGCTTTCATTGTCTATTCCTCAAAATATTTACTTTTTTGTGAGCCTGGAATCGATTGCCTAGAATTTTTATTGAATGTTGATAGTATAAATCATAATAAAATAATGTGAACTACTATAATCGCTGGAGCCAGGAAGTATTTTAAAGATATTTTCTTATGGTTTATTTATATTGGGAAATATTTCAAATGATAGGTGCTGCAGATTGTAGAATATGGTGTGTTTTATGCACAGCAGATCCGTGGGTGTATCTCAATTTTTTCTTTATTTCCCAATTCAATTTTTTTATTGCATTCCTGCATTTGTCCCATTTGTCTTCCCATACGATAGAAAATATACTGTCAGTCAACATCCAATCATAAATATTTAAATCTACTGTTGAAATCTACCTTCGAAATATGCATATCGCTTGTCAGAAATTCATATTGATGCAAAATGTAGAACCTCGGATGATGATGATAATCTAAAATTGGTAAATCGTATTTTAGCGTCACAACTTACTGGATATGCTTTTCTGTTTGTTTTGAGGGTCCATGAAAAATGAATTCATTTTGATAAAATTACTATATTTTACTGAATTGATGATGTAAATATGAAATATTTGTGATTATCATCAATTCGCTGTTCATAAACTTTCGTTTTCAATTTTTATTTGAATGAATCCATATACTGAGAAAAACTAATGCACAAAGAAAAAAACCCTTTGTGGATTATCAAAGAAATATCAGGAGTAAATTTAAACTAATATCCAAAATCCAAATTCAACTTTAGCTCTGACTGTTGTTCATTTCAATTTCAAAATTGGCCAAGTTCCTGTAGTGAAGCTAAATCTGATACAAAAGTATTTTGAAATTATCGTGAAAATGGTAACAATTGTTTGAAATGATTCGTTCCGTTTAATCTGTGGCCATGCTTTTTGTAAATTTGAATTCAAATTACCATTCCCATTCTCCAGAGATTCCCCTGAAATAAAATTTAAAATATCTCGATTCCGATATGACCTCAAATAAGGTGAGTAAACATAACATTATTAAAATCAGTATTTTTATCGTGTTGTAAGACCGTTCATATATACATTAGTGATTGTAATGTCCTCAGGCAAGTGCAATAATTTGAATGTCATGCCTCTTTTAGAAATATTAGATATTTTGCAAAATGTTGATCGACTCAAAGATGTCAAACCTAAAAATTTCTGCATTTGACAATAATTCTATGTATGGCACAAACTCAACTACAAAATTTTTAATTCGTTTTTCACAGTCAAAAAAAATGATTGATTTCTTGTTGGAAAATTATCCATATTGCTGTGTTGTTGTAAATCAGATGATGCATATATACATATACGTATACATACATACGCACACACACACACACACACACACACACACACATATATATATATATATATATATATATATAATTGTGAAAACATTCGTTATGGAAATTGTGAAAACGCCCTTGATTATAATGTATTAATTTGAAATTAAGTTGTTGCCCAAAGAAGTGATTTGAATTATTTCGTGCATCCCCATTCAGGTCACTAAGGCAAAAAATAAATCACAGAATTCACCTAAAAAACAGATAGTACCTAAACTAAATTGTTGCCATTTCACTTCATACATTTTGGCTGATTTCAAGCTCTTAAGTGATACAGTCAAACACATATGTACACGTACTGGCGAGTAAAATTTCAAAATGGCATCCGAAATAGTAATTTAAAATTCTGATACGGCATCCAAAATTGTAATGTAAAATCTTAAAATGGTATCTGAAATTGGCATAAAAAATTCGAAAATAGTATCTAAAATTGACGTCTGAAATTCAAAATGTCATCCAAAATGGGCATCTGATATACATGAATGGCATCCGAAATTTTCATCTAGAATTCCAAAATTAGCATTCCGAATTCTGATATGGCATCCAGTAATGTAACCCAAAATGTGAAAATGGCATCCAAAATCGACATCCACTTTTCCCAAATGGCATCCAAAATTGGCATCTGAGATTCTAAAATGGCATCCAAAATTGGTATTTAGTATTTTAAAATGGCATCTAAAATTGGTTTTCAGAAAAGCATTCAAAATTGTCATCTTGAATCATGAAATAGCGTCCAAAATTGGTATTTAGGATACTAAAATAGCATCTTGAATTAGCATTTGACATTCTGAAATGTCATCTAAAATTGGCATCTATTATTTTTAGATGACATCCAAAATTGACATCTAGAATTTCAAAAACTTATCCAGAATCATATCTAGGACTTTGATGGCATCCAAAATTGGCATCTAAAATATCAATTTAGCATTCAAAATCGACACCTAGAATTTTGAATGGCATCTAAAATCTTCATCTAGAATTTAAATGGCATCAAAAATTGACAACTAAAATTTTTAAATGGCATCTGAAATCGGTATACTTGATCGTTGACAATTTTTTCTATAATAATTCAAGTTTTGGATACTTGTATTTCATCATCATCATTATTCTTTTATCACCCGTCGCTGGACATAGATATTTCCCAGGATTCACCACACCTCTCTATCATGGGCGTTGCAGAACCAGTACTTGTTTAGTTCATCTTGATTTTTTAGTTTCCTCTTTCGAACGTTATATCTATGATCCACGCTGTAAATCGGGATGTCTTTCGGCTGTCTGCTATTTGTGCAAGATGACAAGCCATTGCCGTTTCAGTTTTCAAATGTGATGTTTCAGACCCGTTTTTCCATTGAATCTTATGCTGTTTTGTTATCTTTCCATCAGATGTTGAGCATAATTTTCCATATTTTAGGTTTATAAGCATCTAAAAGTTTAAAATGGCATCCCAAATTGGCATCTAATAACTTGGAATAGCATCAAAAATTGGGATCTAAATTTCAAATCGGCACCTGGGATTGGCATCTAAAGGTTAAAATGGCATCCAAAATTGGGGTCTAAAATTCTAAACTGGCACCCAAAATTTACATCTAGAATTCTGAAATGGCATCCAAAATTGGCATCGAAAAGTTCAAAATGGTGTCCAATATTTGCATCTAATATTTTGAAATGACATCCAAAATTGGAATCTAAAACTTAAAAATTGCATCCAAAATTAGCATCCCACAAATTTCAAATGGCATCCAAAATTGGCATCTTAAATTCCAAAGTGGCATCTGAAATTGCAAAGTTGATCATTGACAATTTTTTTCCACACTTCCTGTTATTCTTGTTGTGCATGACCTTTTTTTTACTGAAGTTCATATGGGAGCCAACATTTTCGCTTTAATTGCATAAATTCCCTCAATTTCCAATGTAAGTTTCGAAAGATATTCTCGAGGAAGGCTGTAAAGACTTAGAATAAGCAGAAATTACATTGTCTTCTCCTTTTGGGGAGCAGAGAGGGCTCTGTGTGTTTATGTCGCAGTACTCTGAGATATATAGCGTCTCCACATTATGTTATAGTCTTGGGTAATCCCTTTTTTTAAGTTTTTGGTGGCTTGTTTCACGTCCAATGGTGAACTGATTGCTTGCGCCTTGCTCATCATGTTGTTTTATATTCCTTTTTGGAGGAGAGAAGCTTTTTGGGCACATTTGATGATACGGTTCTTGTCTCTTGTTATCTTTCCATTTTCTTAGTTTACCCTACTTACTTGTGCATGTAAATAACTTAAGAATTGAACATGTTTGTCTTCTACAGTGAATACATTCAGAGAGATTGGCAAAAATGTTTCTCTGAGATGAAACCACGATCCTCTCATGATGTTTATAATATGTAAAATCGCCTGTTGTTTTTTTTTTCTTCTTCTTCTTCGTCTTCTTGTTCTTGTAGGCAAGCCCTGAACGCAAAGAAGTTTGCACTCACGAATACACACACATACACTTGGGACGTAGTGAGAAAAAATGCGAGAACAGATTGGGCCCACGGACTAGCCGAATGGTACCCTCAGGACAGTGAAAACAGTGGGAACAAATCAAACACAAGTTGGAGATTTTGGATAGAAATATTTGTTGGTAAAAATCTGGTGTTATTACTTGGAAAGCCCTTTGTTCTGTGGTGGGCTGATCACGGATTATGATGATGAATACATGTGTGTGTGTGTGTGTGTGTGCGCTGATAGATTGACACAAAATGAATGTAACTGACCTTTCGATACGAATTTTATGGAATAAAATGAAATATTATATCGTTGAAAATTGTATCCTCGCTGCAGTCCTATCTGAGAGTTTGATGGATAATGAAGTGCTTCATATCCTGTTGAAATTTGTTTGATAAATTTGTGAAAATATGTGAAATATCCGGCAAACGCTGAATAACTTCACATGGATAGACTTGATCAAACTCTGAAGTAGCACAATACACACACACACACATACACACACATATACATACACACACACACACACACACACAAACACACACACATATATATATGCACATATATATATATATATTTGTTTTTTTTCTTTTTCGTGAATTATTGAAATATTTTGACTGGTCTTGTAATTCTTCTATCTTAATCGTTATTCCTTTCCTTGCAGCATCTCAGAGGGTCATTCCATCGCCTTCAACAGATCGAGAATAACTTTCTGGCGTGTTTCAAACCTCCTTTCCCCTAATGGTAAAATCATCGGATTCTCACAAATCGATGGCCCATTCATTTAAGATTTACAATAAGCGATTCTCTGTAGGAGATTTAGGATTAAAGCGTTTTACTGAAGCACGTAATCTCTGTTTTTTCCTTGCTTTAACAGATATAGAATTGGATAGCTAAGCACATCATACCGTGTATATTATTTTACATCCATGTCAGCAAGTGCTTTCTGATCTACACTCCTTAGTGAGAAGAAACGTCTGTGGTAATCGATAAATGAATGACCGATTATGGAATTCCGAATAGCAATAAACATAGTTTTTATAAGAAACGTATATTTTTTTTCATTTATTCGTTTTTATCCTTTCGTTAGACAAAATGATGGATTGTCGGGATATTACGTCGATGCAGTCGTGAAAGACGACAAAACGAACATTGCATTTGATGCAGTATCAGGGATACATGAGTGAGACGTGAAAGTCAAAGACAGGCCACGGGGCAAGAACAAAAGTCTTATCTATCAGAGCAACCAACGAGAGAATTTTTCCTGATTGGCAGGGTGGCCGAGCATTTATCGCGTCAAGCCACACCCACTGGAGATTTTCCCATTTGCTGACCGCTCGGGAGGAGAAGGTTTGATAGACCCGTCCTTCCATCGTCAGGAGAGTATCGGGTACTGTCTAAAACTGGGGATAGCGAGTCCTATCCTTGAATTGTTTGAAAATGCCCATCAAAAATTTATTTTGTCAATTGAATATTCATGAATTCGTCTCTCGAGAAACAATAATTCCGTTTTTGAATATTTTCTGCATCAAGTAATGGATCAGTAGATAGATTATACTAAAATCAGGGCCCGATGGGACTAGGATAATCACATGCAACATTCCTTATACACAGACTATGCTAAAATCAAGACCAAGTGAGACCAGATCTCCAAGACAGTCTCCCGATGGACAACTACTGGCAACTATTATTTATTGACATAATCTGCCAAAATCAAAGACTGGTGAGACAAAGTCTCTATGATAGTCTCCCTGTGAGCAACCACGGGCAATCATCCCCTATAAGCAGTTATGCTAAAATCAAGGACCGGTAAGACCAGGTCTCTATGACAGTCTCCCGATAGATAACCATTGGTAACCATCTACAGACGGACTATGCTGAAATCAAAGATTTGTAAGACAAGGTCTCTATGACAGTCTCTCGATGGACAACCGCGAGCAGCTATTCCCTAATTTACATTTCACAAGTCAACATCTGCTAACGTTGGCTCTACGTACGAATGAAGATGTAACATGCAACTGCTTAGTCAATATTACATACCCATACTGCCAACAATATATACATGCTCACAAGTCTTCATGCTTTCACGCATTTGCAAGAAACGGTGATGCAGACAAAAATAAGGTACACTGCATTCCACTACATTGCAAAGAAAGAAAAATATGCTTTTTTTTTTCAAAATCTCTACCAAAGCAAGACCACCAAATGGTGGGGACTGATAAAGAAAACCAGCCACCCAATCGAAGATACTTTCACAAATTGATCGATTGCTGGCAATATGGCAGGAAAAATCACATCAAAACACGGTTCCCCACTGTGACGAGAACTAGTATTGTTTGTTCGGAAAAATGAAGTCAGCAATGGGACTGACGGCCCGACAATGAAGATTAACCATACGGGAAATCATTGCACAATCACGATAACCATTCATGCTGCACGCTCCAGGGCTCTGGTTGATAGTGGCTCAGGATCTTCGATAATCTACAGAGTGTTTAACACTATCAAAATCAGATCAACTACTGAAAACGGTAATGTAATGTTACTGGCAGCAAATAGTACATTTTTGTAGTCGACAGATTTATTTTGATTGACCTACAAGTTGGTCAATCAGCAGCAAGACACGGGTTCTATGTGGTAAATGATTTAAATCGATATATCGTGTTAGGGCGCAGCTGGTTGCGGGGATATGGAGCAATATTTTAAAGTCCGAAAGTCCTACGACCTGATTAGTCAAAATGGAAGAATTAATGAACAAGGAGAGGCCGCTATATCTGAAGCAGATGAATAATGCATACTTAAAGGTCTTAAGGATCTTGGCAGGACTGGGATAATGGAAATCAAAATAGATTTTGACAGCCAGCGTCGCATAAAGAAATTTTGTTATACTTTACAGATTTTTTTTTTTTGATGATGATTAAAAATAAACGGCCGACATGTGGAATGTTCGAAATGTCAAATAGCAGCAAATACATATTCTTTTAAGGGAAACATATAATCATTTTCTCTTCGTTTATTATTACTCTCATGTTTGACAAATTTGATTGATAGTCAGGTTATCACGTTTAGGCAGTAATGTAAAACAGTAACACGAACATTGCTTCATTGATGCAATATCAGGGATATAGGAATGAGACGAGAAAATAAAAGGCTGGACTGGGCCGAGAACAAAGGTGATATCTCCCTCGGAGCGATCCACAAGAGATTTTCTTCTGACTAGCTATACGACTCAGTTTTTATCAGGTTAAGCTGCACTCATTTTTGTGTAATAGGTAGGACGATGTTTTCCCATTATCTGACCGCTACAGGAGGAAGTTTAATGGGTTTGTCCCTTAGACCCTGGAGGAGTATCGGGCATTGTTTAAACCTTGGGTTAGCAAATGCTGTCATTTAATTACTTCAAAACGACCCATCGCTAATGCCCTTTGTTAACAGAGTCTTCATACCCTGTCCCCCAAGAAGCGTTAATTGCGTTTTTGAACATCTTGTCCAGTAATGGCCCTATAGACAGAACATGCTTTGCCTGAAATCAAGGATCGGCGAAAGCAGCCTCTCAATAACGATCACCTGGCGGCTAACCACAAACTGATGTCTTCTCTCCAACATTCCACAGGTCAATATATGCAAACCTTAGATTTACGCACGTACGCACACACGGTGTGCGACCCAAAAGTCAAATATCAAACATCAGCCTTCACGCACACACGAACATACGCTCACGGTGTTCGACTCCATGGTCAGCATTAGCTTCCATGCATATATACTCTCTCTCTCTCTCTTTTTATAATACACACACACACACGCACACTCACATCTCATTCTCTCCCAAATGCACGAACTGGCAGTGCATGCAAGATCAGCGTAGGCAAAAATACAGATCGACAAAGTTTTGCTATACAAAGATTATCGCAGTTTTAGTGTGACAGAAATGTATAAGGATTTCCTGAACATGTTTCCGCTACATTCAGTGTATAAGCAAGGTTGTATAATCAGGATGGGTTGAAACTAGCAGATTGGGAGTCTTCTGAAAGGTGTTGGTTACTCTTCTTCAAATCACCGGAAATATTTTCTGTAATCATTATACCTCGGTAATATTTAAGAGTTATTTGAAAATAAGGATCAACGTTTTAATCTTGTATTTTAAAGATGAGGCTTTGTTATAATAATCGAAAAGCAATGCTGTCAAGTTCTAGACGGGATTGTACTTTTTTTCCAACCGTTTTAAAAACCCGGAAGAGAACGATCCTCACATATTTTAGGGTCGTAAGCATTTCGAAGCTTGTTTATAGAATGTTATTTAAAATCACTACCGAGTAGTTGACTTTTGAACCATCCAAAAACATAATCTAAAAAAAGAAAACTAATGTTTTACGAGGGGAACAATTTCTCATGAAACTATAATGCTACAACAGGTACTTAATTACTGCCATTTTCACGGAATTGTGGCCTATATGACCCTTTGCAAAAATGATGCAAACTGCAAGATATTAAAAATAAAAAGAAGCTCGAATAAATGAGCCAAGTTGACACTACCAAAACTAATGATCCAAAATATAATTTACAATTATCTAAAAAACATAGATCTGTTCATCTTAAATTATTCAAAATATATACCAGCTCAAGATGACATCATTGTTGATCCGAATTGACCATAGTTACCCCAAAGGGCACTTTTTTAAAAGAGAAAAGAGTTATCGAATGATGCCTTGTGGTGCAATCACACAAATCTTTTCAGGGTTGAAACACCAAAATGTAACCAGCTTCCCCACCTCCAAACACACACTGATGAGCAAAGGGATAATAATTTGCAGCCCACAGGTTGCTCTAGTAATTTTGGGGGCCCCAGTAATCAAATAAGAGAATTAATACAAAACAAATCATTCAAAGGGAAGTTGATTCATATAGGCCGTACTTATTAGCGTAATCTGTACTTTCGCAGAAAATAGCGGAATTAAAATCCTTAATTTAGCATCATAGTAGTTACATCATAGCAAATAAGTATTATATCATCATTTTACTGACGATATCCTTACTTGTCAGACGAAGCATTTAAATAAATGGATTGGAGATTAAAACATCATTGATATTTGCTAACTACACCCAGGTTGAAGTAATTTTCATCTATGAAAAATCTGCCTTTCTTACTGCAGCCGTTCTACTCCAACGTCTCCCTCAATGTCGGTTATTTTGACGCTGAGTCTTAGTTCAAGGCGGCCAACACTTTCCCACCATACACGTAACAGCCATTGCCTCTACTTGAGAGGTTTTGCAGTCCGCTTCCGACACACAAATTGAATTCCCATCATACTTATAGAATAGGCGAGTTACTACGCAAATATACTTACTTTTTCTCTTCACTCGACTTTAATCTTACTTCCGATCATTACAAAAACGCTGCTAGCACCAGATACCATCTTTTAAGTCCGAACACATCAAGTGAATATATCGGTCAAAGTATATACAGTTGATATTCTCTGTTTCTTGTGACAAATCTCCTTCCTTAGATAATCTATTTTCCTTCCTGGTCGTTTCATCTGATTTTTTGGTGACCAGGTTTTAAAACCGATTATATTCCTATGTCCCCACACCACCAAGAATACCATGATCGGTTTAAAATATACTTTATGGAATAATAAAGCAGCTAATAAAAAAAAGGCCAACTAAATATCTGACTAGAATTCCAAGACAAATATGTCTGTTACAGCAATAGCATAAGCCAGAACTAAATACAACATAAGTATAACACAGATTTTTGGCTCTTTTTTGAGCATTGTCTTAATTACAGAAGCAAAAATAAGCAAACATATATGCAGAATTTTGGACCCTGATAAAAGATTGTGTTCGAACATCTTATGCTATCACCACTTAGAACAGCTGAATAATGTGATCGAAAGAAATTGCCAATGTGGATGATATCAGAAAACTTAAAATCAAACTCATATTCTCCAATTCTCCTAATTAGTTAGCTGGATTTAATACATCACTTCCACATTATGAGTATTTCTGCTCTAATGTAGGTCTTCATTAAAAACCTACGCAATAGTTAAGTAGATAACATGTTTTAGAAATATTCCAATCGTACATAACTGCCGGAAATATTCTTTAGTTATAAAAAAATGATTAATAAGTTAATTAACTAATTTCAAATGGAAAGTGTACAGCTGGTTTAAATTGTTGCCTACATTTGTAAGAATTCTGAAGATTTTATTTTGGTTGGGGGCAGCAGAATTTATTCTCGTTACTTTCTCGATAAAATGAATTTGTATGCCGTATGAATTGTATCTCACGTATTTTGATATGATTTGCAATCTGAATTCGTGCAAAACTTATGTCGATTTATTTTCAAATATAAGTTTCTTTCCTTTTACAAGGCATCTGGCATGGCCATGTATTTATCTTCAGGGATGTAGTTTATAGGGAATCCATCTACCAATTCAAATTTATCATTTCAGCACCTTTGCTTCTCACGCAGAGTACGCTAATGTATACGCACTACCCCTTAACAACACAGCCACAACTACACACACTTGTTTACGCTACATACACACAATTTATCTCAAACAGTCACTACATTTGTTATATATCAGCTTTATGTGAAACAAGAGGTCAGCAATCAAAGAGAAATATTGTATGTATAAAATATGGGCATTGTTATTGTTCTGTCCCGATCCTTCTTCTATGAAAAGATAAAAGGAGCCAAGGGTCAAGAACATGAGACATCTACCCTGAGATAGAGTGATCGAGATAAGGATCTGTACTGATTGGGGTTATTACAGACCAGAAAAAGTGTGTGAACTTATGCTTATTAGTGGGTGTACATTATAAGTGATACACGGATTGATATATATGGAAGCACGTAATTGCATAGATCAACTCATGAATTTTGGGAGAGATAATAATAGTACACATTTAGTGAGGGATAGGGACAGATTTTTAGGGAAAGAAGTTGAGGTTTATAGCAGTTAGTTTTCTGGATCATGCGGCCAGCGGGAGTGTTCGCGCTTCTCGGAAACGAAGCTAAGTTCGGCTGAATTTCGCATATCATTTCGATGAAACGCATAATTTAGCATCTCAGATAATGGATCTTTTAGTGATATTCTATCCGTCAACATCACTGAGAGACATGACAGAATAAAACACCGAGTATATCCATATTCAGACTCCTTGTTTTTAATATGGGACCAATTTACATCCCTCCACGGATGCAGTGTTTTCTTCTCAGTGATTCATCATTGTGTTTCTCAGAGACCACGGCTGAACACAACAAGTTTTCCGGGGGATTACATCGATAGTGTCGGTGCAAGTATAAGATGCGACCTTCGAGAAACCATGCAACTGACATTTGGGGAGATGGCAGCCAACCCTTGAAAGAAAAGATTCGGGCTAAAAGTCCCCTGCCACTGTGTTTACAGTAATCTAACATGAGCAAATGTGGACATTTCCACTATTTTCGCCGGTAAAAATTAAAAAAAAAAGGACAATAAGAAACATGCATCATCCCTTCTTGTCCAAATCTTGTTATTTGAAAAATGTATGACGTTTGACTATCAGAAAAATATATAAATGAAATAAACAAGTTTCCAAACTTCCATGTTTGTATATTGTCTATTATATCAATATCCATGTATATATATATATATATAAATATATAAATATATATATATATATATATATATATATATATATATAAATATATATATATATATATATATATACATATATATATATATATATATATATATATATATATATATATATATATATATATATATATATATATATATATATATATATATATATATGCATGTGTGTGTATATACTTGGAAGAAATTCTTCATTTGAGGGGGAAAATCTTTAACTATTATGTGAATTAACTAAGGATGCACACAAGTCCAAAACAAAATGACTGAACTGAAACTGCTCTTGAATAGAATAAGGATTGTGAAGATCCACACCCTAACTGACTCAGTTTTAAAAAATGAAGAATTTTTTTAAGTACAAATGGGAGATTCGGTGGGAAATTAATGAAAAAAACAAAGAAAACACAACAAAGTTGATCCATAAATTAAAGAGTTATTGCTTTTTACATCACTTGGTCAAACAGATCAGTTATCGCCCTCCAATGCACAAGTATTCATTTTCGACATTAATTAAAATCGTTACGTTCTTAAAACATGAAGAAATAACCGAAAGGAATGGAAGTAAATGAATATTTCGAAGATGATCTTCCAAATGATGAATGGAAAGTAACTTCCCTGTTTAGCATTGCAATTACAACGTGAGTACGCCCCTGTTCTCAGAGATTAAAACAATAGTTTTTTTTAAACTGACTAATTTCTAGGGGAAACCAATGTGTAATGGAACAGTAACAAAATCTGTAAAAAAATTGCAGTATTTTCGAATTTTAAATTAAAATTTATTCTCCAGGAAGTTGAATTAAATATTTCCGAAAGAAATAAAAGTCAGATTTAGTATTACGAAAAAAACATCAACTCGTCAAATTTATGCGTAAATAAAGTTATTTGAAACTACCTGTTTTGATTCAGATAGATTTTTATAGAGCTGCTTTGTTTACATTATGAATTTAAATTATCTTTGCTTAACCGAATTGTCAATTTAATGGTAACATTAACATTACACGTGGAAGTGAGTGATTTTGAAAAAAATCTAGTCAAATAATCGTATTCAAGCATGAATGTAAAAATCAATAGGACTTTCAAAAACAATGACTTTACTTTTTAGATTACGTCCGTAAATAAAGCGACATAATATGAGGTTTGAAACCTGAGCGTTTTGAGAAATATGTGCTTGTGGGTCAGTTGTTAGGATACTTGGATATCGCCTTGTAGTTCTGGCACGAAGCAGAAAAATCATTTGGGCGCGTATATATATATATATATATATATATATATATATATATATATATATATATATATATATATATATATATATATATATGAATGGATAAATAGATAAAAAGATGAAGACATATGGAAGGAAATGGATAGGTGATCCACCAGAAGTAGTTATGAATGATATCATCTTTTGGCCTGGACAACGTAAATTAGATGAATACTTAAAAAAAAAAAGGTTTTGGCAAGGAACGATCCTACAACTGTTTTGATGCTGCATTGCTCTTACCATCGAGCTAAACAGCTGCCAGTATTGCAAAGGCAGCTGTGTATCTCCTATATTTTTTTCTGTACGTTTCTGTATTTGAACCTCCCTGTCCACATATCATCTCAAAACGTTCTCAATAAGATTGAATCGAATGACATGTGACAGTGATGTATAGACGACGGAAAAACTTATTAGATTTTAGCAGATATTTGCTCAACTGATTCCTGTGCATTGCAGTCATATCAAAACAACTAAGATATCTCCAACAGTTCTCAATGAATTTCTATGATATTTTGTGGAATGATTGATATAAAATTGCGGAGGGATTGATTCATTTTTGGAGTGGATCTATTCACAATTATCTACGCTACATTGTTATTTGTCCCAACAACATCTTATTGGAAAACTTGTGCCTGTCCTCACGATATCTCTGAAAGTACCCAATGGATTACATTTAAATTTTCTGGAAGGATGGACAATGGGGTGAGAAAAGGTGTAAACTTTCGACGTGAATCCGGGATCATCTTCGATTGAAAGATTTTTTTCTTTTCAATAACATTTAAGTACATGCTCATGACTGTCCCTACAGTAGCTCAAAAAGTTCTCAATGAATTCCAATGCATATATGGAAAAGATAATACTAGGCTATGAAAGAGCTTGTTGAAATCTAGGGCAGATCGATCCTCAATCACGTCACATACGCCTTACTCATATATCTAAACCACAAAATATAGCCAAAATGTCATTTTTGTCCACACAATATCTCTAAAACTACTCAATGGTCTTCAACGTTTCGTAAAAGGATGGACTGAAGGCTATGGGACAGATGATCATATTTTGGGCTGATCCATGCATATTATTTGTCCGTCAATTCAATATCTAATGGCCATCCTCAAACATTTTCCCCTTATTTGAAGGCTTTTTTATATGATTTAACTTCGGTGCTTAGATTTTACCCCCTCAAAAGTGATAATTCAGAAGGGCTCCCCAGTCATGCTATGGAGGAAATAGAGCCTATTAACTCTATTACTGATACACACGTACAATAATATTAGCTGTATTCACTGTCCCTATCATTTCCTAATTAGAATCCTGCATCTCAAGCGCAGTTTCATTTATTTCACATTAGCAGGAGAGAATGGAATTAGCACCAAACAGCCACTTAATTGTTCTCGGTTGAATTCGGTCTTAATTATGAGAACTTCAATGGAATTGTTTTGTATTCAATTGCTTTTGTAAAGACAGTGTTGGTCAAGCTACTGCAGAACCTGATAGTCTTTACGTAATTTTCTTTTCATTTACTGCCATGTTAGATTCAGAGGAAATGATTGATAATATCAATCGATGGGTCTATGTTCAAATGCACGATATTCATGTCCAACAAAGTTTTCACCGATTCATTTAGTCACATCATTGATATTGAATTACTACCTATATATCACTGAGGTAAGTGAATATATTGATGGAAATGTAGAAAGATAGATGTAATATGCCTTTATTCAGAAGGACATGTAATAGTTCTTCACTGGATGCAGAAAAGAAGGAGGAATCAATCGCCATAATATTGGACAAAGACCCTAATACGGAAGGGGTTCTATTTAGACGAGACTTTTTTTCATCAACGTCATCAGGTTAGGTTCCATGTTACATCTCCATAATAAATATCGGGGAGTGGGGATGCATTAGTTGTGTACTCTTTTTTTCAGGAATAATAGGATTTTTCTTGTTCTCGAAGGTTGAAGATGCCTCAGAGGCTCTGTGTCCTAGGTAGATATAATGGTCTACTTTGTTCAGCTTCCTGTTTCCAATTTTGATCATTTTCTGTTTATTTCTAAGAGATTTGCTTTACATGATCTTTGTTTTGCTTAAATTCAAGTGAAAGCCAACTTTCTTGCTTTCTTCAATCAGTTCATCTAGCATTATTTGGAAATTGTGTAAGTTCTCTGCAAGGAGTATGATTTTGTCTGCAAATTTGATGTCACTCGGGTATTCCACGTCTAATTTGATTTTTTCGTTTTCCATGGCTAAGTTTCTGGAAATCATCTCAAGGCAGGCAGTGAATGTTGAGCTGGTAACCTTGTCCTACCCTCATGGGAGCAGTGAGGTCTTTGAGTCGCTATGTAACCTGATAAAATAGCTGCTGTAATGGTATATATGATGCCAAAAATCGGTTCAAATACCACCGGTACTGAATAGCAGTAGCAGGATCACAGTGTCTTAAAAATGTTTTTCCTTTGTTTGTCAAGGTGAACATGAACAACATGAACAAAAGATATTGAATAAGAAACATTCCGCATTAGAATTCATTGTAATATAATGTGCAGATAACTTCAAAATGATATAATATTTTACAGAAAGCTAAAATTGGAAATTTGCCCTCATTAGGGAGGTCAGTCACGTGACAAATATGATCGGAAAATAAACATATCTTTAACACATCATGGAATTCAATCGATATTTTCATCCTGTAAAATGTTTTCTGGTATCAGATGATTATAACGTGTTTCTTAATTATTCTCTTCTGAATGTAGACAATGCTTATCGATGAAATTTCCGTGAGCAAGTATCGTCTCATTGCTCTACACGCAAAGGGTTCGCTACGATACTTCGGCACGTTCAGTTTTCCTATGGGGTACCACTTGTCAAAATGATTCAAATATCTTTTTACCTGATTTCTCCATACTTTTTCTGTCTTAAATACCTGGGATTATGTTTTTGTCTTCTACGAAATTCCTTATGTCATGCAATGGAATTACTATATCATGCGTGAAATAACCGATGATGAATAAAACTCACAGAACTGTGTAACCATTTGCTTTGAGAGTCAATGCTTTCAGCATCATCGTGAATTTATTTGGAAATTTTGGAATCGGAATGTTTTGAGTATACCAACTTTTAATCTTACTGCTCCAATACAGGGTTGCCAATTTAGCCGTTTGCGGGTCTCAATTTAGCTCCTTTTGGTTGGCATCTGTTCTCCTCCGTCGTCATCTTCTTCTTCTTCTTCTTCATCATCATCATCATCATCATCATCATCATCATCATCATCATCATCATCGGTAGCATTAGCATTTACTTGAACTGTGGTGTTAAATTGTTACTACTTTTACACTTAGCCGGAGGCTTATATTTTGATTGAGTCAGATATCAATTAATACCACTTAAACTATTTAAGACGTATCAAGTCTCATTTGATGAGGTTGTTCTCTCCGGTTTTTAAGCTTTACTCTTCTGAAATAATTTTTTTTAAATGAATATTTGAATAAATAAGTTACAGCAGAGGAGCATAAAAATTTAAACCAAAAAGGACTGATGTCGCAAAAATATAAGTAAATGAAAAAATTGAGTCGCTGCAATCATTTACTGAAAAAAAAAAGATGACAGAATTGTGAAAAAAGTTGAAATAAAATGCCCGTCGTGAAAAAAATTGCTAAGTGTTAAAGCTCGAAGGAAGATTCAGAATTTTGTGGTTAAACAAAAAAAAAAAAAAATAATGAGAGATAAATCTTGTTCTAGAAGAACAAAATAGGCAACACTGCTCAAAACGTATTTTCCGTTGAACTATACCGACTAATTAGCCTTAACATCGACTGTCATGTAAATATGGGTCTTATAAAAATATAATTGCAAAATATGAATATCTATCTCCAAAAATTTCATCCAAGGAAGTGGGCGAATGTAGCAGAAAGGGAATTATGTTTTTTTGCATCATTTTTCTCATACAAACAAAGACTCACCTGGCCCCATTACAATACTGATGAGTAGGTATGCTTGGTTGATATAAATTATTGGTCAGGTGTAATAATAATACAACTTGTAAAGAGTACGGTCGCATTTGGGTCGTCAGTAAGACTGGGTTTGGCGTGTCCTTCCAGGATAGTGCTATGCACAGTAATTTCTTATTGTTTTATTCCTCAATAACCCTGTACTGCTTCCAAAAAATGCTCTCACACCCGTGAAATAAGAAAAAAAGTTCAAAATTTGCATGCATGTCTTCAAGTAATCAGATACACTCATTGATTTTGAATAAACTAATGATAAAGGTAATGATTTCATATTAAAAAAAAATGTTTGCAGTTATTATATCCCCATCAATATAACATCCTTAGTACCTACACAATGGATCATCTGACGATAGTCATAAGTGCGGTTCGTCGTAACTGACGCATATTTTAACGTCGGGATGACATTTATGTATTGTCAAAAACCAAGGTTTTTTTTTTTTTCAAAAATCGAAAGTATTTAAATAGTGAATGGTACTTTGAGAGACATCAGAGAAAAACAATAGCTAAACTGAAGTTTTGAGATGGTGATCGATTAAGGATAAAGCGTATATCACTAGCATATATTTACGTATTATTATTATTGCTATTATTTGCAATCTCACACCAGTTGCCTGGTGGTAACCCCAGGAGTTTGAGTGACAACAAGTCTCTCCAAGTCTCCAGCCCTTCTCTCCAAGTACTCATAGGTCACAGTGATACTGTGGTTTACAGTTTCTCACTGGTTGTCCAGTGGTCATTGCTGAGGGCTGCGTGACAATAAGTCTCTTCAGGTCTTCAACCAACATCTCTTCTCTCTTTCGCCTTTCATGCCAGTGCTACGGTTTACATATCAGCTTCCATTTCCCTTCCTCTGTTGGGTCACTGTTATCGATTAACGTTGCAGTCTTTATATTTCTAGCATTTTCTTCAGTATCTGTGCAGTTCCTAGCACTGCTGTGGTCTGTACTGTCTCAATCGTTCCCCTTATCTCGATCTCCTCTAGTCTCACCTTCAGTGTCTTTGTGATAGTTCCCAGTGCGCCCACTATGACTGGCACTCCCCTAGCTTTCATGTTCCACATCTTTTTCAGTTCTCTCGCTAGGTCCTGGTATTTTTCCAGTTTTTCACTCTCCTTCTTCTTTACTCTATGGTCTGCAGGTACAGCCACGACTACTATTTGGCAGGTCTTCCTCTTCTTGTCTACAATTACCAAGTCCAGTCTTCTTGCCAGGATGAGGTAGTTGATTTGGACGCCAATGTCCCAAAGTAGTTTGTGATTATCATTCTACAGGGCTGCCTCTTGCTTGTGCTGATACCACTTTTTTTGCATGAATCTGTTATGTCTTCTTTTTCTGTTCAAATCTTGATAAAACTTTCTTTTGTTGTTTTCGAACGTGCAGTTTTGTGTGTATTGGGCCCTGTATTGGGCTAATCTCTTCTAATGTATCTCTTCCACCGCAGTGGGGATGCTTATTTGTGTTATCTGGTATTTGTTCCAAAGTCTTACTCGTGGTTTGTCTGTATGTGTTGCATTTCTCAGTAGTACTTCATCTCTTTAGAGTTGAGAGATCTGCTTTCCCAGTTGGGTTTTTCGTCCATATCATTAGTTGGGGTTCTTTCTTGTGCTGTGAAGCTCTGTGTTAACATTTTTTCCCTCAGCATAAATTAAGTTGTTGAGTTCCAGAAGGGTGTTCGTTCCAATATGCTGTATGAGGCAGTTGACATGTTCGGTCGGTTCTTCAAGTTTCTTTCTGTCGCTGTCTCTTAGTGAGGGGAGTGTTGTTTTCTCTTCTCACATGATTCCTTTCAGAGTTGATATCTGGCTTTTCTCTTCTTCCGTTGGGGCTTCGTTGTCACCCTCTAATGCATGACTTTCTTCAGGGATTTTAGAGCAGAATTCTTCCAGTTTTGCCGTTTGTGTTGGTTGTGCTGGGAAGTGTTTTTTGGGGTGTCAACTTCTTCCCTCTCTACATTATCGCAGATTTCTTGTACTTCAGTCTCAGGGAGCCGTTTCAATTTTTGGATTCGTTTTACTTGGTCTGCCAGGTATTGGCTTGATACCTCCACAGCAGATTTTTCCCTCCATATCATGAGCATGAACTCCTTATAAGATCTGACCGATAGTTTGCTTTTCAAGTAACAATACATGACTAGTCCGTTCTCTCTTGACCATCTATTTCTTTTGTTCTTTATAGCAGCCAATCGGTGAGGGCTGTGACTTTCCTGTGTGCCATTGGTGGTATTATTATTATTATTATTATTATTATTATTATTATTATTATTATTATTATTATTATTATTATTATTATTATTATTATCATTATTATTATTTGGAACTTCACACCCGTTGCCTGGTGGTAACCGCTGGACTTTGAGTGACAGCAAGTCTCCTCAAGTCTCCAGCCCTCCTCTCCTAGTACTCATAGGTCGCAGTAATTATGCAATTTACAGTTTCACACCGGTTGCCCAGTGGTTATCGCTGAAGGCTGAGTGACAATAAGTCTCCTTAGGTCTTCAGCTAACGTCTCCTCTCTCTTTCGCATATCATGACAGAGCTACGATTCGTTGCAGTACTTATATCTCTAGCACCTTCCTCAGTATCCGTGCAGTTCTCAATAGTTATTATTATTATTATTATTATTATTATTATTATTATTATTATTATTATTATTATTATTATTTGCATCTCCACGCCAGTTGCCTGGTGGTCACAGCTAGAGACTATTCTGCATCTTCGTAAGCTTCCTCTTTCGCTGGTCTATTGATTGGAGTATTTCTTTTGTCCATCCACGAAAGTGACCTGAGTACTCGACTATATTCATGTATTCATGCCTTTTATCACATTTGTACTATTCACCTTATCATTTCAAGGCATTCTTTCCAATTTTTTCTCTTTGACAGCCCCCCTGTTTTATCGTACCACAATCGAGAACTCCTAGGTGTATTGCTGTATTGTGGATAGTGCTCGAATATTTTTGCAGCCCGGTTATTTGATTCCTTCTGTTGCTGTAAGCCTTCCTTTGGGCATTATCAATAATGTGAATTCTTCAATTCCAAACACTAACCCGATGGCATTGCTGTATTTTTCTCAATCTTTCCCCTGTTCAAGTTTTATGTTGTCCATTTACATGAAGTGGGCAACCTTTCCTTCTGTTTTGGAGATGTGCTATCCTTTGCTGATTTTTATGATTCTATTCAATGGTATTATGGTTAGTACGAATAGTAATGGGGATACAGAGTGTCCCCGAAAAGTTCCCCATTTTATACTTACCTCTGCAATTTTTTCCCTGTGGCTGTCATCTATTATTATTTTTTTTTCTCTTTACACTAAGAATATCTAGAAGCAAGTAGTTGTGAAAAAATCGATTATCTCATTTTTTTTCAAGCAAACCTTACGAATCTTATGATCTGCAACTTCTAAATTGTTTTTTGGTTTTTAAGAACAAGATCATTAAAGTTTGTTTCATTATATTCAGGATAAGGTATAACAAAGTAGAAAATACTTGGATGATTTATTCAAGAATTCATTATCAAACCTCGAATCTTGAATAAGTGCATCCCCTGCGGTGCTGATTGCAATGGAATTTGGTTTTTGTTGCATAAAATTTCTGTTTCTGAAAATCAAATCATATGGGCTAAATATCAGTGTGTTATTTTCACATACTTATAAGTAGGAGTTTATATATATATATATATATATATATATATATATATATATATATATATATATATATATATATATATATATATATATATATATATATATATATATATATATATATATATATATATATATATATGCGTGTGTGTGAGTGTGCGTATGTGAGTGTGTTCATACGTCCATGTATATGTCATTAGATTGGACGACTTACATCGGCAGTGCTATTGATGTGGTTTCGAGTCTCACATTCAGTTGCACGGTCTGCCGTTCGATTTGATAGTCGGTTGATTTTGGTGCCAAACAAAAAATACTCCCCCCAAAATTCTATGAATTATCACACATGCAAACGCACACACACACGTGCACACACACGTGCACACACACACACACACACATATATATATATATATATATATATATATATATATATATATATATATATATATATATATATACATGTGTGTGTGTGTGTGTGTATATATATATTTGTGTGTGTATGTGTGTTCGTAGATATTACACTGAGTGAAGTGTAGGTAACTACTGGCTATCGGAAGCTGTCGCTTCCAAACAAAACTGACGGAAGCAATACGCACGGTGGACATATTCTGTCTATCAATGTTGTCCGTTGCAGCAAAATGTATACATTAATGCGATCCCTCCCAGTCAGAATAAGTAAATAAATATTGGGTTTGGTTGGCCAAGCGTAAATCCAGTGCTGGATTACTTGTCTGCTCTTGTTCGGTGGCATACCTTGTGCTTAACTCAGATTATGTCAGTGCTAACCAAGTTGGGCTAGCCAAAGATTCCATCTCCCCCAAGCCAATAGCAAGACGTCTCTGAAATAATTTTTACTTGTTCCCTTTACTTCTAATACTCCTATCATTGCAACTGATTAATTGTAAGTTAGGCAGTTACTGCTTTGTGATCAGTAATACTTTGAGAATTCGGTTGAGAGTTCTGAGTATAGTTTAGACTCTATTGTATTTTTAACCAATGAAACATTAAATTTGCTTTAATTCAACACTGAGGCAATGAGCTGGAATGTAACAATAACAGGATATACATAATTGTACGGTGATAGACGACGTAGTGACAATAGCTTACCCTCTCATTTCTTAATTTGATGGCAGCAGCAACCAGGAAAGAAGCATAATATATACATAAAAATAATGGGTCGCCTTGGGGTCACTGTGAGAAAAGCCGATATTATTTACTTACAAAGCAGCAGATATATGTTCTTGTTTTTTTTTATCGACAGAGGATACTTGATTTTCATGAAATTGTAAATTTATATATCAGTGGCATAGGATTTTTATCCAGTTTGGAATTTATTGGTGGAAAATCCAGCAGTTTTATACAACATCTCTCATCAATAGCCTCTTAGCATCCGTAATTGGACATAGATGTTCCTCAAAATTCACCTTATCTCTCTATCATGGGCGTGACGGAGCCTAGGCTTCTGAACTTGTCAAGTCTGTCACGCCATCTTATATTTTGTCGGCCACGGTTTTGCTTATGATCTCTGGGGATCCATGTTGAGAGTTGCGATATCTGACGGGTGTCTGACATTCTGGCAACATGATCAGCCCATCACTATTTCAGTTTTCTGATGGTTCCTATGATAATTTTGACTAATGGTTTCTACCCAATGTCTTGTACTGTTTTTTTCCTCTCCATGTGATGTTGAGTATGATTCACTCCTTTGCATTTAGAGACCAACTTTCTAGCTTTTTAGATCGTGTAGGATTTGTTTGGAGTCATGACGGCTTCCAGCAGGAAGGATGATATCATCATCCAATCTGGTATTGCTTAGATATTCGCCACTAATTCTCTAATTTTCCCAGTCTAAGTTTCGTAAGATAATAACGAAGAAGATCAAATAGTTCGACTTGACTGATATAATCTTTTCTTTTGTCGGCTGTGGTCATATAAATGATATGGGGTAGATATATCTAAACGCAGCTAGTTAATTAGACAAGTTGAATGGAAACTGGCAAAAACTTTTAACGAAAAGAAAGATAGTTTCTTTGGAATTATCAATGTTTGTAACGAAGTTCTTTCATTCAAGTCCGACTCAAAGCAGTAATTCGAGTTTAACGCCAAAGAAAACCCATTTGGTGTGAGACGTTAATTTTCAATGTTTATCTTCACAGTAAGAAGTCTACTTTCACCTATTTAAATTTTCAAAAGTGAGTAATTCAGTAATTTGACAACACTTTTGTAGCTGTCGTTAAAAATTGCTAATTGTATAATGTAATTCGTCAACTGTTTGAGAATATATGAGGTCACCTTAAAAGGTTTAAAGCAAATATATAAAGAAATGAGTTCTACTAGAGTCAGATAATCTCATGTGAAAATATCTTCAGTGCAGAAATGTCTATTGTTTTTTTTCATGTAAGCGTTTATAAGGAGCCATGAGAGGTTATTTTACAAGGCTTTTTTCCACATTTATTGGTTCCTCCTAATCCCGTATACTTGATGAGATATTGCAAAGTTGTGTCCAAAATATTCTGTTGGAGACTGCAGTATTTCAGAATGATAGAAACTGTCATAGAATGAAGAAATATATATGTTTACATGACAATTCGGTCTATTTCACGTCACCCGGTTATGACAACTGCTGATTTGTATCCATTTTCTGTGCTTGCTGAAGAGCAAAGAGGGATTTTTTTGCTTTATTCGTTCTTTGTGTGACGTTTACAAGGCATAGGGCTGATGCATCATCTTGCAGCATATCTTTAGGGTTCTAAATCAGTTTTTAAAAAAGGGAGTTAATTCGCTTATCGACCAAACAATGAATGAATGAATGAAGCTGGATTTTACTGAGATCCCCCAAGCTATTGTAGCAAAATGTTCATGTAAGCAATCGATTTTATGGGTTGAAATAATGTTTATAGGAAGAAAAGAAAGGAAAAAAATCTGCCGTACATTAGAGTCATTGTTTTCACAGTTATCATCACCATCAATGACTGGTCATAAATCACAATCCAATTACACGGCCAGTGTCAGAAATTGCAAGAATATCAAGAATTTTCCCGATATAAAGGCATAACCCTTTGTGAATCCGTGTGGAAAAAAACATGGATACACATACTATCAAAATGTAGAGTGTTCCAATAAAAGTATTTTGCAAACCAGAATGGTAGTAGGTGAAGACAAAATTATCATTAATTCATACGATGAAATCTTTTTGAGTCTTCCAAAACCCCCTAAAATAGCGGGGGTGGTAGGTCAGGTTGAGACAACAGAGGCTTCAGTTGTTGAAAGTACAAACGACTGAGGGTGTAGAACAGAGAGGAATAAGGTGTGCACTGCCTCTATTATGGCTCGCCAATAAACAGAAGCTGAGCATAACATTCGCTTTCCGCCTTTTCTGGTAGAAAATGGGCATTTAGTGCACTTCTTAAAGGTTAGTAACTCCCTGCCTTTCAGTTCTTTTAGATTATTTGAAGAAAAAAGAAAAATAAATTACGGGTTTCAATTCTATTGTTTGCAATGGTTGGAAGGATAAATTTTCATCAGCAAATTTGTTACCTTCGAGTGGCGGAGTGCATCGTGACGGATAAATGAATCACACTAATCATTATGCAAGCATATGCTCTCTAAACTGTTACGATCGTATTTATCATGCGTTGCCAATAGCAAATTATCAGCAGTAACCATGAATATTGTAGTATAACCATGTGCAAGGCATATTTGCACGCGATACAAAGAAAATCGATGAAAATCCACTATGAAATAAACGTTTTGCTGAAGTAACACTAGAATTTACCCAAAGAACTAAGAGACAAAAAGCCAGACAAAGACTTGAGAGAAGTTTGTGGTTTTCAAACCCGACAGCAAAACAGAGAAAAAAAAATTGGCATCACCGTATATACAAAACCTAGCTTTCGTTCATAGTTGGTCGTGGAGTCATTTATTTCATATGACCTGCTAGCTAGTCGGTTGTCAGTGCTCCCCACCCAACACTCTCTTGGAGCTCTGAGGAGATGTCAATATTCTGGGCCTTTTCCTTCAACTTGACTACTCCAATTGAATGCCTTTGCTTGCTGACGCTGCTATCATGGTGTTTATGCATGGAAACCCAAGCAATGAGAAGGGAGAGCTACACGCTGATTGGCCAGGCGACACAAATCTGTTCGTAAGGAACACTGTTATTGGCCGGTCGATCTGACAGCTAATCCCCGCTAAAACTAATAGTTCCTCCCCTTCTATTCAATGGACAAACACGTACAGAACTACAATTTCACTGCTTTGTAAGATAATGGAGTACTTGACTGATGTAACAGAAGGGGAAGATGAATTGCCCAATTTTTAGTATAGCCCACATAGTTACACGACCCGTCAGTGTTTGACATCTTATCTTTAAGATGTATCCAGACAGCTGGTTTCAATCAGGTCTTACTACCAGTACCATGTCATGTCTTCATTTTAGAAGTGTTTATTACATTTAGAGATGAATATCGCTTAAATTGTCAGAATTCAAATATTGTATATAGAGTAATAGATGAGACTGACTTTGTTGATGTCTTCATTAAGGTTCCAAAACAAAGATATGTAACCGATAAGCTATTAAGATGTAATTTCATAGGCTGTAAATCTACAAAAGTAACTCATGCTCAACAGTACTTTGAAGTCTTATCATGCAGACCATTATTACTATTATGAGTTTCATTATTTGCGGTTGTCTCACAATTGTGGCCCGGATCAAACTTAGCTTGGTACATTGTCATTCAAAAACATCAGCAGTCTGTGCTCATAGTGACATAACACCTATACAGAAAAGGGGAAGTAAGGTGCTTGTTTAACGATCCTTGGTATAATATGAAACTTTTTTTTTTTTAAATGCATTTGGTTAGGTTTGAAATCTGGAATTGCTGGAATCTGGTATTGTATGACGGAGTCAGTTTTTGTTTTGATACTCAATGAACTTAACATGAAATTGCTACAGGTAAACTAGTCCAAATGCAAAAGAAAAAAAAAAGAAACGAAATATCATTGGTTTAAATCTGCAGAGAATATCTTCAGATTTACAAAGAGTATCTTCACAGAAAAGTAGTCGAAATGCCGACTTTTATATGGACTACCGGTAGGAATTACATAACTATTTACAACTTAAGAAGGTTTCCACTTTTTTCAACAAAAAGTAAAGTTCCCGAAATTTAGTAAACTCGTGTGAAATACAAGATCGAATGGGGTGAGGGATTAAATAATCAAGGAGGATATGAAATTTCTCCAATCAAATAAGTGAATAGGGTTTGCCTGACTAGCAATTCATCATTCGAAATACTTTCACCTAAGCTCAATAATTGACCTGTGGCACAAGTGGTGGGTACGCTATAATTTTAACCGTGGTGAAGCCAACATGGATTGTCTATTTACATTCGATATTTCTTTTCACAAAATGCATGATCAAAACGTTCCTTTTCTCGTGAAATTAACTCATAAAATACCTGCTTCAACTATTGCCTGAAAGCATAAACTCAATGATATAAATATATAAATACTGAATAAAGTGTTGCTAAGTAGATTGAATTTTGGCGTACGTAATTTTTTTTTCTTCTCATATATATCTAGAAATTTCACACCCTCATACAGTTGGAGATGAAGATGTGGGAACGTCATATACACTAGTCTGGGGAATTCAGACAGTGCGCACGAAAGGATATTAGCACGCAAATTTGCCTCAAACTCTCGTGAGCATTACCCCTTGTGCATGGTACTTCAAAGAAGTTGATGGGATTAAGATAGGCATTCTCATTTCGAACTTTTCGGACACATGAGTGACACTTTGTGTATATATATATATATATATATATATATATATATATATATATATATATATATATATATATATATTGTTGTTATTGACATAAAATCACCTACATTAGTTTTAATTTCTAAACGATATACAAATCTGTCTTGACCAAGAAAAAGAATGTAAATATAAACAAATCACCCAATCAAGGTAGGTATAGTGATATCAGACTGAAACTATAAAAAAAGGGTTCCTTATCTATACAATGCAGAAGAAAAAACTGAAAGAATTACAAAAAATTGAAAATCTGATGACAATTTGATCCAATTATCAACATTAGCTAGAATACAGAAAAACGTATTCGGGCTTTGAGCAGACTTGCTATCTCTTGTTATATTATTTGATACGTCACCAATAATATGAAACAGTTCAATCAACTCTGATATTGAAAATCTCGATCTTATGACAAAAAGCAAGTCAATGGTAATAATTAATCTAAAAAATCTTGTGATTTTCAATGGGAGACGTTGAAAGGAGAACACCCAGAAAAAACAGACGAGACTCTACCTTTTACTACGAATAAGATTCAGTAGTGAAATAAAATATATCCAATTGGACGTTCATTTTTTGTGTAGCAAAAATATTGATAAAAATACTCGAGAGACAAGGAGACTTTTTGAGGGAGTCATTTGAAAACATTAAAAGCAAATAAAACTCTGTTATAAATTCCAAACATAAATGATAAACGATGCTGATGTAATTCATCATTTCTTTTGGTCCATGTCATTATTTTGTCTCAATATACTGCCTTCGTGTAAACTCAAAAGCAAAGGGAAAATTGTTACCTTCAAAGCTGACAGATTTTTCTGAAAATCTCTAATGTAATGAATACTTCTGGCTGGGTGATATTTAAACATCGTTTAAAACACTGAAAATAATGTAAATAATTCAAATCGGTATGTTAAGGAGGGATTGTGGCTTGAAACCATATTGAAATGTAAATCAATTGTGATAAAATAAATATATTGATAATTACAATGTCAGCGGCAATACCGGAAAAGATTGATACAATCATAGATACTGAAGGAAAACCAAACGTAATCATATAAAAAAAGAATCACACAACAATCATAGAAGAACAAAAACAACATTATCACTAATACTGATACTAACATCAATGCTGCAACTAATCATGATAGTTATTTCTAAAAAAGCTAGAACGCTAGGTAAAACATTGAGGTTATGGAGGAGACTTGCTGACATATTATATCCAGTGTAAGCAACCAGCTACAGTGGGTATGAAAACTAGATGATGGAAGAAGAAATAATAATAAAAATTGCTTGTTGATATTCTTGGTGTGAAGATAAGAAGATGATACTAACAGAAGCAGGAAAAAAGAACAAGAAAAATGAGAAGAAGAAGAAGAAGAAGAAGAAGAAGAAGAAGAAGAAGAAGAAGAAGAAGAAGAAGAAGAAGAAGAAGAAGAAGAAGAAGAAGAAAAAGGAAAAGTTTCCAAGGAATTCCCGTCAACTTCATTCTCCAGATCAAACTGACTACTTCAAATCGAATTGAGCGTAGAGAATCAGTCAAGGTGGGATAATAAGGATTTAGTTGAAGGTTAAGTAATATTCTGGTTCAGTATCAAATTAGAGCGCATACAAGATTACTGGTGGGTAATCTTCTTAAATACCATAATCATGAAGTTCAAATCGATCACATTGAATGAGAATTCTCACCGTTTGCTCACTATTTTCTGGCTAAGAGCCAGATACCTTGCTTATTACATCGGCATTCGAAAATTGTCCATTAAATTTCATCCTTCAACTGAGAAAAGAAGGCAAATGTCCAGATATTATCCAATTTTTATGAGCTTGACATTGCAAATTTCATGCTATCCTCGCTCAGTCATGTTATCAAACTTTGATGAAACTATATAAAACTGGAAATCTTTACCGATGAGTTAATCCTATATGAATGACAGGATGTGATACCTAGACCAATGAAAAATCTCCAGGAATTATTTGGAAGTAAAGTTAAGTATATATAAATATTATCCAATCGAATGATTATAAATTACGTTATATCATATAGAAATATCTATTTGGAATAATCTCCCGTCGTTATACGATTAATCTATCACTTAGCTTGAATAATGTACATAGGAAAAACAATTAGGAAAATTTGGTCAACTGCAGGAATCGAATCTGCGACCTATACGATAGCCTCTCTGACGTGACGATGCTCTTACCATTATGCTGAGAAACTATATATATATATATATATATATATATATATATATATATGATGGATATTTCCAACGTTATTGCTTTCTTTATATAAACCCAATGCACTTGAAAATACGCTGTTTGCGTTGAAGCATCAAGCCAGTTGTCGTGTTTTACCACGATAAATAGACTATCATATGTATACACACACACACACACACACACACACACATATATATATATATATATATATATATATATATATATATATATATATATATATATATATATATATATATATATTCACTGATAAATAACAACTTGAATTCGGTGGGTTCATTGATAGTTAGAAATAAAATATCGTGCAGAGCGAGAGAAACAAGTCAGTAGATGAGGTCAAATCATACGAGAAATGGTAACAGTCCATAAATTTTAGAGACTGTGCAATAAAATACGACTTGAGTTAATGGCGCAGAAAGGTAAGGAACAAAACGTTGGTCAAATGTTTCGAACAATATGGAAGATGCGTATGATTTGCTAAAATGTTTTATAACACTATAATCGAGGTGGTACAGTTGCATTATTATATGATAATGCAATGTTGTCAGCGTCCATTTGGATGGGATACAAATTTAAATTCAAATGCATATTTTCGAGATTTTAGGATATAAGTTTTTACCTTCAATGATTATCAAAAGAAAATAAATGGAGCAATCTTTTTTTATCCTGATTGGAAATCTACACATTGCAAACACGTTTATAAATGAGTCTGACATCTTTTATGCCGGGAATGGGACATATATATCGATTGATTTCGAGCATCTGAGAAGGACTTGTGTGATTGGGACTAACCTGATTATCATAACATCACGGTAAGCTTCCAAAAGGCTGAATGAATACAATATTCATGGGTAAAATAAATTGTTTTTACCATAATGTATCAAAGATGTTATTGAATACATTTTTGTGGAAAAAAAAAATTTTTTGCCATACAAAATAATTGTATGTGCCAAAACCAATTATCTATTATTAATTTTCAGAAAACAGAACAAAATGCACATATATATATATATATATATATATACATATATATATATATATATATATATATATATATATATATATATATATATATATATATATAAGTGTGTGTATGTGTGTGCGCGTGCGTGTGTGTGTATGTATGTATGTATGTATGAGCATGTGTGTAGTTGCACCTGTGTATATATGTATCGAAGAATCATTAGGTCGAGGAATATGCAAATCCATTAAAATGTTTTGAATATTTTAGACAACAAAATGCTCAGGTTTCATGTTCTTATAGGCTGATTTGAACAAATCAACCTGGCAAATTGCGCCACAAACTAAATATTCTCTCCTGCAAACTTTGGGTTCAGTAATCTGCTTCTATTATAACTATTAAATCGTCATAGATTTATAACCGAGAAAAAAACTTTGCAGAGAGCAATAAAAGCCTCAGATAAACAAATGGTCTCGAATTAATTATCATTTCGACAAACAGGTTGGGATTGTATTGTAATGTTTGCTTTAACTACTTTTGATAATAGTTACACAGTTTTGACGGATACATGGATTGAAAATAAGATCCTCTTGTAAATTAATCGTTTCGTTCTTGTATTTTTTGGAATTGAACTCCCGTATTGGTTCCATTCGATAGTCTGAACTGCGTATTTTGAATAAATGTTTGTAGTCATGGACCCATCAGTCTGGTATCTGCTTTGGATTTATACCACTCATGATATAAGGTTTGTGTATTTAAGGAAAAAATTTAATTTCCTTTATTCATGGACATATCCGTCCAGTGGATTCATACAAACTTAACTCATGAAATAAGGATCTCACTCAACCTGAACCTGATATCTTTCGGGTGACATCATCCGGTTTGGTCACTTTGAATGAGCAGGTGAAATCTACCAACAGTTGATCCCATTGCAATTAACAATATCTCAGGGGTCTTTCTTATAGAAATCAGATGAGCAGTTACGCTGGCATAGTAGTTTAAGCACTTGTAATGCAATCTCAATTGGATGACATTTGAATGCTATTGTTAGTAAAGCCATGATCTTCTAATAAGGTGACACCTTGAATTATGCCTGATGGTGTTACCATATTAACCATTCAATGCACAAAAGGCACTAAAGTACAGAAACTGTAAATCCCTATCACACAGCTGGATAACAGCGTTTGGTGATTTGATTGTATATTTAAGAACTTGAAAAGTTATTTTGGCAACTATATCTGAATTGTTTATATCAGAAATGTGCTCTTCAAAAAATAAGTATTATCACAGGAAGATGTCGTCAGTGTAAATGCTGGTTATTTTTTTTTTCCAGTCAATATTTTATTTACAATATCAACAGTTTTTTTCCACTTTTCTACAAATTCTGTGCATCGACTTGTTGATGGACATGGTTCCTATTCGAATGGATATTACGGGTTTTAGATTGATATTCTTAATAAAACGGCCTTACTGAGCTGATCTTTCTGTACGAACGATCTAATCAACTTCAACTTGAGAGACATTGTTAATGACAATGTGGAGATCTGTACACGTGAAATAATGGCTAATATTTTAGAAATATTTCTGATACAGTACAGTATATATTATATGATATTGAATTTTCAATTGTTTTTGAATTGAGTGAAGAGATTATAGGAACTGAAATTGTTGATATAAGACATTAAGAGACGTTGGCCAGTAAAGGGGGAAAATAATTAAAAGTTTGGGAGAAGTTACTGGATGAAGTATTGGAAGTATACTTCAATGCGTGTTCCCAGTGTTTCAAAGTAAGGCTTGGGGTTGTCTTTTCGTGATTTGTGGCGGCAATAGCATTTTGTCCCCCAAAAAGGCAGAAAAATTACAATCATGATACACAATAAGTCGGACGTACTTACACACTCAAGAGTTAATCATCAAACACGACAGAGCTAATGACCAGGGACCCTGGACGTACTGTTGACTTTGAAACCACTACCAACGACTCGACTCCACAAGAATCTATACCAGTCATGTAACATGCTCCACATTACAACTGCCATTGTATTTTGATAGTGTAGGTAATTTGATTGTAGAAGTATCAGCTGGGAAGCCATGATCGCTTTGGAAAGGTCCAAACATTTTACGAGAGGGAAAACTTTTCCTCGTTAAATTTCTCCTCAGAGCTGTCGAGAACGAAATTATCGAAAAAATATCAAATAAAAGATACAGCTAAATTCATACATGTAATGTTTTTATCGGAGAAATCATTCTCAACGGAGAGTTGAATCAAGTGTTTTATATCTATCGAAGCTTTGCTATTATCTCCACAAGAATGACTATGAACGGAGGGAACCTTATGTGACATTTCAAGGATGGGTCAAATTCCAATAATAAATATAACATTGTTTGAATGTTTGATTATTTTAATATTCCTGGTGGACCAAGAATAGATCAATGTTAGGATTTGATGAGCATGAATATGGCATTGCCAAAGATTTGTGTCAGGTTAGACCCTGCTAGCCTGCTACAAGTTCCACGTAACCCTTCACTACCTTTCGCTGGTTGGTCAATTTCCCCTAAAGGGAACTTGGTGAAGGCGGTGTCTGGACACCCTGTCAAACGAAAAATATCAGGCAAAATGACGGACGAGCTAACAGAGCCAATGGCCACCAACTCAAAGAAGGCTTGGCAAATATTCCAGTAATTCCGAGCTACCAAACTACCTCTACTCTTCCAGTACGTCAGTCATGGTCTTAACAAGCCTGTCTTGATACTTCATTTGTTTTTTAGCGCCATGTTTATAACTTACGGTTGTGCAATGTTTGCTCTAAAGCTAAAGATTTGGTATGAGAGCTGTCAGAGGTGAATATTCTCTTATTTTCTTTCTAGAATAGTTTTTCCTTTGGTAAAGGTGCTGGACGTAAGACTTTCATTGTGTTGCCGTTTTACACCGGACAGTACACAGAATCTCGGGTGTATCGGAACTACAGCCTGTGTTGTGAATGGGTGCAGGACCATGTAGTGGCTTCGGACGGGGTCTCCCGGTGCCATATTGAAGTGTTTTGCCGAGGCTTTGCTTTGTACAAGCTGATGCTGAGGGGTTGGAGATTTTACTGGTAATGGAAACCAATTAACCCTTTGGACCCATCAACCTTTTATCAAAGATGTTTTGTTTTGAACATAACAGTCGTAAACCAAATTCAACTTCAGCAAACGTTGATTTACTATCTGTTATACCAACATAAGGGTTATACGAACTAACATCCAAGCAGTTGAATATTCTGTCCAGGAGATCCGACGTCGTCTCTGTGGCACTTTCTGAAACTGCTTTCGATCCATCTATACTGTAATTGGTATTTACCATCCCTGGTAATTTCCCACTAATCACCAATAATAACCTCAGTAATCACCTCGGCCGGGGGCTTGGTGTATGTATTGAAGAAGACTTTCAATGTGACAGGGATTTTTTCCATATGGACCCTTATTTTTCTTTCATGTGTTTCTGTGTGAACCTTCTGTGTAGCACTGCTAATGATCCGAGTGCAATGGTTACGTTGAAATGGCCACTGTCATATCCATGCCTAGTGCAGAAGATCCTTTGATGTTTCTTCCAACTGGACTGTGTACTGAGACTGTAAAGCCGATTAGGATAGATTCTCGTCATAGAACCTTTTTCAAATACCGCTTTATTTCATCTCCGACAGGATATTAGCTGGCATTGGAAACTTTCATTCCACCCCCAAAATATCAGCAAAAGCACAAAAGTTGATCATGGTTTACTCAAGAGTATACTGCAACCCGAGCCCAGCGCAATCAATTCTACCAATTGCATCAAACGAACAAGTGCAGTGACACCTTTGCCACTTTCAGAACTGCAAAAATCGATTGCAAAGGTTTTAAAAGATAGAAATCCAGTTATGCCAAATCTGCCGAAGCTGGAATTGACCAGGAGAAGGTTGGGATCCCGTGGGCTTTTGAAAATTACCAACAAACTTCTGGACCGAGGCAAATCGCCGATTCCCACCATTGGGAATGAACCAGAGATTGTTACAGCTTCCTCAGATAAGGCTAGGCATTTTGCTACATACTTGCTTCTAAAACGAGACCTAGGCCATTCACTTCCTGACTTTCCATCCTCTATTGATCACCATTTTACAAACTTCAGGATATCAGCTAAGGAGGTTTCTAATCTAATCTGCTGTCACGTAAGGCTATGTGACCTAAACATATTCCAGTGACTGTTCTCAAAAACTTTTTCCTAGGGCTATTCAACAGTTGTCTAGAGGAATGTGTTATTTGTGTTCGTGAGAACTGTCCTTTGTTTATCAAGTTTTCAAAAAATTAGCCTTATTAGCATCATCAGTTCGGTCTTCAACTCAGTCATTTATAAACATGTTTTGATTCCTTTTGACGGAAAAAAAATTCAAATGACATCCAGTATTGTTTCCGATCATCAAGATCCGATGGATTAATGCAATTGATGACGGTGTTCCTTTGGGTTCTATTTTCAATCCACTTTATTCCTAATGTTTATAAATGACAATATAATCAGGTTTTCTGAATATTAATAGATGATACCATGTTCTTTCCTTTGATCCATACTTGACATTTAACTTGGAAAAGTGAATGGTATTATTTAACATAATTAAAACCAAAGTTCTGTTTTCCCATCATCATCCAGAAACACCTAAATCCCCCCAATACAGATGGTTGGGACTACTTTCAAAAAGGTCCAATGCTCTGATCAATCTATTGGCCTTAACTTGAGACTGAACTTGACCATCCTCAAAGTGGAACTACTATGTCCCATCTGTTGCTCTGGCTGCAGCAGAAAATGTACGTTCATTATACCAAGAAAATATCTGACCAAGCTTGCCATTTTGTAACTCGACAAGAGTCAGAAACGATCTGAAGGGGAATACTGCTCAAATATCCGGGAAAGCTCCACCCAGGAGTTATCTTGTTAGGGTGCATAATCTAGTTTGCAGATTAGCCGGTGATGAACAGTTTCTTCCCCCAGAACGGCTGTTTGGTGGAACAAACTTTCCAGAGCTTGCTTTCCTGCTGGATGTAATATCCACATTTTAAGAACCAGGGTCAATAGATATCTTTTGAACCTGAAATTAATTTAACCCTTTACCTACAGTGGCTCCTGGGCAGTGTATAGGGTGACTGAGTTTGAAAAAATATCTACTTCACGCAGAAAATCGTGTTATAAAGACAAATATCTAATTATATTTATCGTATATCTTTGGCTGTGTTGAAATACAGATGGGAGAGTCTGAAATTATTTTAGGCTGAGGAAAATAGGAGGAGGCATTGTCCGTTGTCTTGAAGCATTACTGGAAAGGAATTTGATTGTATAAACCTCAAGGGTAAAACAAAAAATATAGATCTGCGAGTTGGAATAGGAAGTGATTATTTTACGAATGATAAATATGTTGCCAATCTTTCGATAGAAATGACATCACGGGAACTTTTTGTTACCAATCTTCAAATAGCATTTGCTCCAAGATACATTATCAATTCGTCATCTTTAAAAGGTATCACATGCACATATATGCATGTATGAATGTTTGCACTTACAAACACACACGTACACATTCACACACCTTTCTGAATATCCATTCATTGATTCCTTAACAGCTACATTTTTCAAGCTGGAAATGTGTGTAAAAGGATTTACCTGACCCCAAGATGAACATAGGCTTAGTGGTGAAAATCTCTGGCCTCTGAAAGTGAATATACAGTCTGGTCAATTTAGGCATTTCAAAATTTAACGGGGAGGGCTGAACGATAACACTGCAGATGTGAGTACAAGTGTGTATAGTTGGTGTTGATCGAAAGCCATACGGTCACAATGTATACGTACCTTGTACGCCCAAAACAAACATCGTCTCCTGCCCGTCTACCATTGTACAATATGACACTTACTCGCCAATAAACTATATTTTTCTTTGGACAAAAGCCCAAAACTTAACCCCAAACAAAGCACGATAATAAATCATGGGATCTTACGACCCGTTTTGATTAAAGGTCAGAATGAGTGAGTGCACATCCTATAATTCTCAGTGGAATATACGTTGTTATATTCCGATATTTTCTTCAACGGGATAAATGCCCCCTTTTTATACCCTCAGGTGACTGGCAGTAGATGAAGGATTTTACAAGAAAAAGTCCGGCAACTGGAAAGATCTTCAATTTGGCTGAGCTCCAGTTTTCCCTCTGCTTTTGCTAAATATTTTTCTCACGGCACAGGAGTCTGCTTGAAACACCTTACGCTTTCGTGCATTCATTTTGCCTGTATTTTACTCCCACTGGCGGGCCTTGATTCCACAGAAGTCGAAGATACTTAGGAAATACCTCTATTTCTGACAAACTGGAATTTCTGGTAGCTGGTAGCCCACCATCCTCACTAGGTGGCCTACCACTGCAGTAAAGTTTTTTTTTCTTCAACATCGAGTATATGACCCAGGATTTGACGTTCAGAAGTTGGGAAATACAATGGCTTTTTGGATATCTTTTTTGGTGTCTTTTTGGAAGATTTTACTGTTCCTGATGTGCAGTTCGCCCAAGTCCTGGTTTGATAGCCAGTCTATCCTTTTCTTATCTTCCTGTCTAGCTTGGCATCATAGGATGAGATTCAGTCTAGGTAATAAAAGTAGTTGGCAACTTTGATCCTAGTCAAGCTGAGTGATAGAATACGGTTGATAGTTGTGTGTCAGTGCAAGTTAGAGCAAGGCAACTGTCTAATTTTTGAAGCATGACATGATCTGTTGAAGTTCCGTTTCTGTGTGTGAAACAAGGACATCTTTATCAGTTAAGATGATCTCTTTGATCAGTTGTATAATAGTTTGTGTGTGTGCTCAAGTGGTTTTTGATTGATTAAGTTGTAAACACTAAGTGTGCAGATTAATACTTTGTCTATGTCTTATATCCATTTTGTTGCCTGATTTAGCATCGTTGAAAAAAAATTGGAAAAATATCGGGACCAACACACAACCTCATTCAACAGAAAGGTTCTGTGACATTGCTACCATATCTGAATTGACAGCTGTACCTCGGGAAGTTAGATAACCCAATTGAACTTTGGGGTAGGAGTAGCCTAATTTTCCCATTTTTATTCTAAGGTATTAACTGCTTATCATGTCAATATCTTTGGTAGGTCAACAAAAAAAAAATGTTTTCATCCTGATTCTGTTGTAGGACGAAAAACCATGTTGGTCGTGCTTTGGCTCGCTGTAAAGCAGCTTTTGCTCTCTTGAGGATCATTTTCAGCAATTAGGTCCACCTGTCTGCTCTTGTAGAGATTTTGCCTGCTATAGAGGTACCCTAAGAGTTTTGGCAGTTTAATATTTCTCTATTATTTTTATAGGGGGTTATAACGATTACATTTCATGAAACCCTGGGGTAATTTGCCCTATCCTCAGCAGCTAATAGGGAGCCCATGGAGCTTTACACGTGGAACCAAGACACTGTGTTTCATGAGTTCAGGACCTGACCTGTAGGCATTTACAGCTGTGCTGTAAAATGAAAGGCAATGGGTTGAAAATAACGATCTTCTATGAAAGATTACTCATATTGCACAAACTTACATTTGCTGTCAGAGAAATTATTGTTTTTAAGCATGCAGATTTATTGAATATTCCTCAACTTTAAGTCATGAGTGTTTTCATGCAAGGATCGTATATGAATTACGGACATGTTTATTAAATAAATGAGCCGAGAGGGATAATTCTTCAACGTCAACCCGATGGAGTTTAATTAAAACAGTATTATTTGGATTTCTGTTGTATATGAGTTTCTGTTATGATTACTGCATCAAACTATTTCTCATGGAAGATTGGATAACGCATTGGCATCCTCCAAGCTGTTCAATTATTTGTCATCCCTTTATTTCTTAAGCTATTAAACATCTTTCAATAATAGGCTATTTATGTTGATTATATCGAAATAATGAAATATGGATACATCACCGATAAGCTATGCATTGCACATCCAATGCAGAACTATTTCAGCATACACCCATTAAATAAGTTGAGACGATCTAGGGCTTTGCTAATCTCAAGATCACTTTTCACAGTTTCCTGTGTAAACGCTGCATTAATATATTTGACCTATTTGAATTCTTATCATGGAATAATCATTTTGAAAATGAGGCACAACACTAATACACAACCTTGAACTATACATCTACTTGTATCCATGTTGATCGACCGAAATCATTTATTTCGTATGTTTTTCAATATACCCGCTACAGTGTAATATCAACATATATCACTGAATCACAATATTAATTATTATATGGAAGTACGTACATGAAGCATTTCTTGTTGAAATCACGAAATATTAACATTTTCTCCGAGCCAAAATCGTCGAGTGTTTTGCAATATATAAGAAATTCACAACATCATAACTAGGGAGTAAATTGAATTTTATACACAACCCCTCCTTTGCCCTCTCAGTAACATGAGAAAGGGGGGAATATACCGCATCTAATTTTCTTCTACTCAGTCGGAGACTCTCTGTAAATTTCAATCTGATATATAGTCTGGGAGGGTTGTGGAAATGTATTTCTGTTTGTTGCTTTTATTTATTTTCCTCTGTAAAATTTCCAAAATTACATTGAAGTATGATTAAGTATGGACAATAATGTACCAGAATCCTTATTCTGCGTGGAGATAACTGCATCAAACTCTTCTACGGAGCTTAAAGTTCGCTGCGGATGCTTCCTATCATCAGCTGTATTCTCCACATGTTTTGATGTACATAATTCATCATAGTTTACCGCGAACAAAATTTGCGTAGAGTTTTTAAATCAAGGGATATAAAACAATGGATGAACAGTGAAACCCTTCACCTGGCTTCAACATTGTAGGGTTGGGGGCTGAATTATCTTATTAAATTGTTATTAAAATGGGAGACGTGGGATGGCATATCGGTTATCAGCAGGGAAAAGGCAATCTGTGAACTGATCTAGAATTACAGCTAGGGCTATTTATATTCACTTTACAGGAACGTTCTTGAAAAATAGCATGGATCTCTGTTTAGCTTCGTTGTAATTGAAAATGTCTAGTAAGTTGCATGCTACGGTATCCGACGGAAAAGCTTATATGCATTGGGGAGATCAGGCAACCTACCAGGGTGTAACAAAAAAAGGTCTTAAAACTGAATTTAAACCAGGATCCAATTTGTGAACGGATTAGAATCATACGATTTTCCTAATTGATTGTTTAAGTTCGACGCTTAACAATAAGATGAAAAATACTCAGGAGTAAAATGGGGGAAAGCACCGAGTAACCGTTCACTAAATATCTTATTAGATTGTTATTAAAATAGGAGATGCGGGTCGGCATATCGTTTATCAGCAGCGAAAAGGCAATCTGTGAACTGATCTAGAATTTCAGCTAGGGCTATTTATGTTCACTTTGCACGGACGTTCTTGAAAAATGCCATGGATCTTGGTATAGCTTCGTTCTAATTGAAAATGTCTAGTATCTGGCGTGCTGCGGTATCCGACTGAGAAGCAAATGTGGGTTGGAGAATTCAGGCAACCAACCAAGGTGTAGCGGAAAAAAGCTCTCACAACTGAATTTAAACCAGGATCCAATGTAAGTAAGGATTAGAATCATACGAGTGTTCTAATTGATTGGTTCCGTTCAGCGCTTAATAATATGATGAAACGTCATCATCATCAGTCTTCTAACGTCCGTTGTTGGACATAGACCTTCCCAAACATTCGCAAGAATTCTCTATCAAGTGCGTCGCGGAGCTAGTTTCTCCTGAATCCGTCGTTGTTGTTCCTCTCTTCATCTAGTGTTCTGTCGGCCTCAGTTTCTTATGTAATCTCTGGGGATCCATATTGTGAGACATGATGTCCATCGGTTAATTTTCATTCTTACAACATGGCCTGCCCATTGCCATTTGAGTTTTCGATGAAATGTATTCGAATCAATCAATGCGGCCATTATGCGTGTATATTCAAGTATCTGACATACGCAAATAATTTCAAACCAAGACCAACAGGTTGAACAATTGTAGAGTCAAGTACATTACATTCAGGGATTATAGTTCAAAGTTACTCAGTCAGTAGAGAAACAGAAGAGATTGTCTACGAATCGGTTTTAAAATGTCTGTACAAACTACAGGATGATTTTCCTCAGTTGTTGCTCCAGAAAATTATGGATTTGAATTTCCCAGGGTTATATCCTATATTTAAATACCAAAAACTTACAAATATTTAGCATGAAAATCCTGGGAAAATGAGAGCAAAGCATGATGATTATTTTTCTCTATAATTTAATGGGTTACAATAATTTAAAATTTCAAAACATAAGAGACGTTATTGATTGCACGTGTTTGCCCTCTGCTATACTCAAAGGAATGCTGAATTATTCTATGGTTTATAAAGAGGGAAATACAAATGTCAGATAGAGACAGAAACAAAGTGTATGAAGCATTGGAGAAAATGCTGTGTGACAACCATAATGTTTTGCCTTGGATTTCAAATTCACACATCCAAGGTTAATGAGTGCTTTATGATGGCATTTTCAAGTAGTTGATTGGTTCAATCAAATTCATGAATGACATTGATTACATCACAAGAGTTCACAGCACTTAAAAATGACAACAGAGGCAAAGAGGGGGCAGTATAGATCGATCTGTTGCAAAATCTAAACATTCTTTACCTGATTAAGAGTGGATGTTGCATTACATAATAATAATAATAATAATAATAATGATGATAATAATAATGATAAAAAATAATAATAATGATAATATATATATATATATATATATATATATATATATATATATATATATATATATATATATATATATATATATATATATATAATACAGTCTCCATTGTTGGCCACATTTTTCAAGCCGAAATTTTGTATAGCAATACATCTTTTTAAAGTTGTTTGACCCAAGATGGATGATCTCTTCGAAAGTTTAACATTGGGCCTCTGATAATTATTAAGATAGATTTAACTCTTGCTTTCCGTCCAGAGTAACTGGAACCTAATGTAAAATGCTGAAATTCCAATAAAGGATACGCCCTGTCTCAGCCAAGAACATGGTTTATGTGAAATTGATTTTGGAAATCATTTAAAGTAATCAATGGTCATTTTTTATCATTTGTAGCAGACTAAGGCAATATTGCAGACTTTAATTTTGCTACTAGGAACTGAAATATGGCAGTAGGCACATTTTTTGCACAGGAATTCACGGGCTTGCTGAAGTCGAACTCGAGATCACTAGGAATAAATAGTAATAATTTGTAGGCAAACGAAGCATAATTCTGAAACTAAGAACCCGATATTTGGAATAAAGTTACATTTCATAACAGCAAAGGTATTGAGCCAAGTACACCTCAGAGGTCATCCAAGTTTATAAGAGATCATTCCTATTTTTTAAACGATAAACTCAATGGATGTAACTTAGACTTAGGCCCCCCTGAATTTTCCAATTACAACTGGAAAAAAAATCTTCACAATATTATCTTTCGAAACAGATAAGATTATTATGATTTTCAACAGTTCCATGCAATTATTTCGTTTTAGAATTCCCTCCTAAAGTAATTTCCGAATATTTATGCATTCTTTCATAGAGATTTCCAGATATTTTCACAACATCAAAATACTCCCAGACATTCCTTGCGAGGTCTGACATAAATAATTCCGATATGTTCTTTAACTTATTTTTTATTCCCCAACAACGTGTTTAACTGGGTTTACGCAATGACATTTAAGAAGTTATTCCGGTACTTATGCATACTTTTTCTCATCGTGGGTATCGCGCATCCCGGGAAGATAAGTGCAGTGCTGGCCAGAACCAATTGTTCTAGTTGGATACTTGAAAAAAACAGAATTTCTTTTCAATGACTTTTGTTTCATTTCATGATTCGTCATATTTCTTTTTAAACAAATCATCTTTAAGCTTTCAAGAGGGGACTCTATATCAAAAAAAGGGGCGAATGCAAATAATCGACAAAAACTTGATTTCCCAAGGTAACGCCGGGTATCCTGGCTGATATATATATATATATATATATATATATATATATATATATATATATATATATATGCAAGCATGTGTGTTTGTATGCTTGTGTGTTTGTGTGTGTGTGACGTCCGTACTCTCCCACTACCTCTTTCACAAAATTCCATTGAAATCATCGAGAGCCTCAAGAGATACCGGATGTTTAACATAGACATAGGTTTTTTGTGATTCAGACAGATAAGTGAAATGTAGGGGAAATAACTGTGCATTGATCCCCTCCGAAATTCTCTTACATTTCTCGTATCCTAACATCCACTTTCCCACAAAATTTTATTGAAATTCATCGAAAACTTTGGGAGGTGCCATGTGAACAGTCTTCCAACATGGCCAACCTATTAGAACATTTCTGGCAGCTGACGGATAGTTACAAGAGAAGAGAGATAATTTTGCATGGATCTGCCCCCAAACACCCGATTTTTTCCGAATAATTTCTAAGGTATATTTTAAACAGATGAACAGAAAGAACAGTATCAAGTCTTGACTGTTTTTTTTAGCTGATTTTGCCAGAAGTTACGAATTAATTTTAATGAGATTTTGGGTAGGCATAGGGAATAAACTACGTGAGAGGTCAGGTAATATCAGAACAGATCCATATGCAACTATCTATTATATCTCTGTTAACTGTTGGCGAACATAAAATATCTGTAAAGGTTCTCTGCCGGTGCATATGATGTCCGTGGAGAACACCATGAATTTCATTGGAATTTTGTAGAGGAATGGATAATAGATTGGGGGTAAAAGTGATAACATCTTGGAGCATATCGATACACAATTCTCTTTGCTACGTTGCAGCTGTCCATCCGAACCACAAAATATCTTCAAAATTGATTAGTCTTTAGACATGATATCTCCAGAGATTCTCAGCGATTTAAAATCAAATTTCGTGGATGAGTGGACAATAAGTTAAATTCTGATGAAAGTTTGAAGAAGACCTATGCTGGATCACTGCCCCAATATCGTAGCTAAATGTCCCCATCACACAAAATCTCCAAAGGTTCTGTGGCCATCTATACTATATCTCAAGAAGTTCTCAATTGATTTAAATGGAATTCTGTGGACAATAAGCCCGGGGAAAATTAAAACATTCTAGAGCGAATCCATCAGCTATTACATCTATATTAAAGCTTTCAGTCCACAAAAATTTTAAAGGGAATTCATGCCCTGAAATTGTGAATAAGCTGGAGAAATTTGCTTTGAGCCAAGTTTTTTTTTTATTCCCTTCCAAGCGATTTGCAATATGACCATAGTTGAAGAAAATTTTGTTCCATCTTTTTTCGAAATGTCTGATCACTGAAGTTACACGTTTGGTATATGGAATCTGTTTCACTTTTAAACCCGATCTGATCCATCATAGGCTATGTATATGAAAAGTAAAGATGGTTATGGTTTTGGCAGCATATTGGTTGGAAACGTTGCTGACTTGACTTTTTTTTTCATTTCTTATACGAAAACCGTTGTTGTATTTTCTACAAAAAAGGGGGTCCTTGTTTTTTGAAGCGTAAAACATTTGCAGGATTATACTAAATATTAGTCTAGTTCAGTTCTAAGTTTTGTGTGCTCATTGATTTCTCCCAGCAAGAATCATGAAGAAGGAAAATCAAATATCCAGAAACCTTTTTTGTAAACTTTTAGAGCATTTTCTCTGACCAAGTGTGATGTGAACGCTACTCACATTAAAAGTTTCTACAAGATAGAGTAGATTTTATTAAAATTCGATTCAGTTTTATTAAAGTTACCATAAAATTAATGTAGTCGCTCTGTGTTGAAAAAAAGTTGTCGTAAGAGCCCAATTTGATTTTCCTCTTCGTGAATTAAATTAAAACAAAATTTACCACGCACAAATATTTTACTTGAAATGCTTTGATTAAAAGTAATTTTCTGTAAAGATAACAAGTTGTAATTCAATTACCCAAGTTTATATCTTCTTTCTCCTCCATACAAAGCCGTTTCTTTTGTGTCTTTAATTGCTTTGCAATTGTTTTTGTCATTATCACTACCTGTTTAACGTTCCTCGATTTTCCTCTTTTGATGTGATCACTTTTTTCCAGTGAAGCTCTTCTCTTACTGTCTAAGAGTAATTATCTTATTACAATCTAAATACCAGTCGCCATTTATCTGAGCGATCGAGTGAAACGAAGCAAAGCTTAGCTATTGATATAGGTTTATTTAATTCTACAAGAAAACAATGTCCGTTGCAAGCAATGCAATGCATAAGACTAATGATTATGAAAATACTCATGCAAATAGAACATATTCCAACAGAGGTGTAAAAAAGAAGGCCACTATTTTATAACTAAAAATACTGTTAAAATCATGAAAATCGGATTAATTTCATTACCCTTATGAAAATTATAGCCAAAATATTGATTAAGAATGCGTTTGATTTTTTGAAAGAAGAAAATGATCGAACTATGTTGAAAATATCACCACGGATGTTTTCTTAGAAAAGAAGTTTGAAAAAATATTTTGTTCTAAAAAAAAAAGCAATAAGATATTGATTATGAAATGTTTGATTGATAAAACAATCGCTGACGAGGATGCAAATCAGGCTTAATGTCTCACAAGAAGTAGAATACCCACCATTATATTTTCATATACCGTTTCATTTCTTCTCATTTTCCGATTCACATTACTTATATCTGCCGTGTAAACATGCAAAATATGCAAAGTTCATTCCGTTGATTTAAAATGAAAAGAAATCATGAGTCGAAAAAATCTTCAAATTTGTGTAATCCATGAATTTTGAAGCAAAATTACGTGTGTCCAAAGTAAAAGTAAATCGTAAAATTTAGTGACTAATTTTTCTACAATTGTGAACCAGTGAAGCATACTAATTTACCTCAGGGATGGTCAGCCCATATGAATAACTACGTGGATTGGTCCACACTGTCAAGTGATGAATTTTAATTGATTATGAAGAAATGTATTTCGTTTTGTGTCCTTATAACATTCAATCATTGTCAAAATTAACTAATGATGCACAAAATGTGAATTTATTCGGCGCTGATTCATTTCTACACTCCTAACTTTAGGCACAATGGAAACTATTTGAGACTGTAAATTGTAAAGTTTCACACCTTTATTCACTAGATATTAAAAACGGTGCACAAATGAGAAGGAATAAGGGAATTCATGGGAGAAAAATAGAATAACGTCCATGCACAGAGTGTTAGAAGGGGTGCACACATTTATTGCACCTCCTCCAAAAAAAAAAAACGACATATTTTGGGGTCTGATTTATTACATTCATATTTCTAAAAAATTCTTCTGAACTATGCTATTATTTCAAGATAACGAGCAAATGCAACTTGAGAAAAAATAATCAGAAAGGTCTGGACAGTCAATCAAAATAAACCGTTTACTGGCAAGTGAGCTATGTTGGGATTCATCAATTACCAAATTAGATGAAAAGTTGATCAATGAATAAATTATTTCTGTCACCTTTTGTTGGATATAAAATGGATGGTGCACAACCAATACTTCCTTTTAAGAGTCAGATATAGAACTGAAACACGCAACCTAGCCAAAAGACTGACCCTTAACTGCTTGACACACAACGTGGATCCAAAAAGATCACATGCGAAACCGGGCCGACAGAATATAGGATCGAGTCAGGAATGAGATAAGTTTAGAAGGTACTGGCTCCCTGACGCTTGCAATAGAGTGGTCTGGCAAATCATAGGGGAAAGCCTTCGTTTAACAATGGACACCAAAAGAATGAAAGGACAATGATTACTAAATCAGTCTGAATTTACTAAATCATAAGTATCTATGTCCTACTCTTGAAGTTATTCATTTCATCGAACTATTTTCATTCTCTTCAAGCTTTCAGATTCGAGCCAGTATTTACTTTTGCTCAAAGCTACGTTTCTGGAAATTTTAATTGAATATACAACAGAGGTGAGATTATTTACTGTCTTGATATTCACAAAATGATTCACATATATTAACAAAATATTTACAGACCAATTCAAAGGAAGACAGATAAAACACCTAAGCCTAAAAAGTAACGAATACATGTTTTACTTTCTGATTCACACTCAAAAGCCAGAAGGCATTCTCCGTATGAGTAACATTATAAAAATAGGCAGCAAACATTTGGTTGAGTTTTTTTACGCCGCCCCAGGTCTCTACATCGATTAGCGGGTTATGGCTTCTTCGTTCGCTAGGTTTCCAAATATTTTATCTTCAATAACACTCATACGACCAATTTTCTGATACCTGATCTCATCTTTTATACCCTTCAGGCAGTATTTAAACAATAGAACGGTCCTCATACACCATGATGGGAAAGTTTGCTACTTTTATTTAACTTGGTAGTACACTTTAAAAGCCAAACAAAAGAGACACAGCTCATTGGGAATTTTTCTTTAATTCATTATAAATATAGAGCGACAACAACCGCTCAACCCTCTTGAGACAGTGAAACATCTCAATATTCAAATTGCATGAACGGATGGGTGAAAGCAAATTAATCTCAAACAAAGCTCTGCCGAGTACCGTTCACTTCATACTATTTCTTCTATCTAAGTATTTTGTTTTTCCTACCAGAATCTTTGTCTGTCCATGATTGCAGGACTCAACATGTGCTTGAGAAATGTGATAATAGAAATAATCTGGGCTCAGGTTTTTAGCAAGTTTAATTTAAATGAGCTTTTAGTTGGAGGAGTCAATTTACTCTGTAAATTTGTGCTTAATTGGTCACCTATTCTTTATCTATCAGTGTTAACACTTATGTGAATATTTATTATTACTAACTGTGATACCAAATATCTGTCTCAACACCTTGGTTTGGATGACTCAAAGAACTTCGAAAGTGATCTCCAAGTTTTTCCTAAATAATACAAGGAAAATGTTTTGTCCAAAGATTCAAAAGAAAAAAATCTAGGTTCACTCTCTCCCGGATAAAAATCTGATTTCCATGCATATATCCATCAATATGATATTAAAAGTCATATTCCAAGTATCCGGGTGTGATTTTAAACATTGAGAAACAGAGGTGTAGACGTTAAAATATAAGTGAGATGTTAAAAAACAGGCAGAGAGTGACCGAGTTATGAACGATTAATGATTCAGATTCTAAGTTATCATATTAAGTGCAAAAACCGATGACAAAGGTCATATCGCACCCTAAACACAGGACAGCAGATCATGAGTGATTCATTAGTATTGACATGAGGCGTCATCACACGATTCAATGTTCGGTTGGCAGATTTGACCTGGTGGTTAGTCAGTTGCAAAATAGTTATAACAGCTAGAAGAATATAGAGGGTTGGATGGACACCAGAAGCCCAGCAACCCTTGTACAGAGGTAGTCGATCAAGGCAACAATGTGTCGTAGATTGGCAAGAAACAATATGCAAGGGTTGCAATTATGCCTGCCTTGATTCAACTAATTAAAAGAAGGTAATAGTTCCGTCGACTATGATTTAAAACAGCTTTCACGTTTCCCTTGAAATGAGTAGTTTTCCCAGTGCTGTGCAATGTTGCAAGAAAGTGATTACACGACTTTTTTTTTTTTTAAATTTTGGGATTTGTTTTTTTTCTTTCCAGCTACCATGAAAGCAGTTGTATTTCCCGAAATCATAAGATATCAATGCTCAGCGTCCAAAGCTCCAATTACAACCAAGTTTTTCAACTCTTCACACCTGATACGGTTACACCAAGTAGCTCAAAATGATGCATTACTCAAAATTTTGCTCTCTTATAAGTGAAAAAGTTAACTGAAAATTTTGCCCGTAGAACAGCCAAAGCAATCAGTGCCTTTTTTGAAGTTATAGGTGTAATCCTTGTGCAGGCTTTCAGCAAGTAAGATTTGAAAATTCAATGGGTTATTCAATGTAAATTGGCCCCTTCGTTGAGTCCAATGGCATTCACACTTACCTTTACTATCTTACTATAATTCACTGTAGCTGTCTATGACTCCAAATTCAAAACGACTAGAAAAATTGTGGTCATTTTTTCCGTGGCTAATGAGGGACCTCGGGGAGGATGTTTAGCAGGTGAGTTTTCGAAAATTTGTGCTCCTAAAGTTCATGATAGAATATGATGAAGTCTTCCATTAGTTTGTGCCTAATAGCATACACGCTTACCTAATTCACCAGATGTCTGCCCATCAGTCCATCTGCAATCGTAAAACTCAGGCTCAACCAGAGCTCTGGTCACCAAATTCACTGTGACCACTAATGAGTTCCACGAGTAGGTGTTTAGCAGATGAATTTTATGCCAAAATTTTCTGTGCGTGCTGTTCCAGCTATGCACTAATTGAAGTTTTAAAATAGCATATCTGCAATGCAAGCGAGAATATCGTATCGCCCATAGAAAAGAGAGGAGAAGGTCTGAATGTAAGAAGAAGAAAGTTGATCATCTGTTAGGCGTAAAAACACACACACATCTTTCTGTTATCACGGAAAATACTGTAAATGTCAAAAATATCTATTCCATTGACGTATTTATGTATTTTGTATAATTTATATCAACCAGGCAGAGTAGGTATTCCATTTAGAATTCAATATTCATTTATCAAATTGGACTCTCTATCTTGAAGGAAAACCAATACTATTCCCAAATGCCGTTAATTCAATACCCTGGAGCTCTTTCAGATTATTTAGAGTATTTGTTTTTCAATTTCATCAGTATGAGTTTGATGTGTCTTTAGCGTTTAAGTTGCATGTCTATTAATCAAAGTTGATACCCCCAACTCCTTGATACACTCATTAACTTTGGGCACCTTTCTTACTAATTCCCAATTAAACCAATTACAACGAATAAAAACGTTTTACTTTATTTTGAATTTCAATGAAAAGAAAAAAATATTATTCGATGATCATAAAAGGCTTCAGTGACCTATATCCTGAAAAGAGAAAAAAACAAAAACAATATGTTCAATGATTTTAATTGATATGAGATTGCCTAAAACCAAAAAAGGCACTTAAAATAGCATGAATGTCAATCTGACTTCAATAAGCAAACTCGAAGACAGAATTCTCCTTTTTCGAATCCCCGAAGCGTCCTTTCACTGGTATCAAAGCAGATAGAAAAACATTATTTTTACCTATCATCTATATTAGTGCCAATCATTCTGAATAATTATCGTAGCTATTTTCTCATTGATTATACTTGAATCTGTGTTTCATATTCAAAAAAATCAGTGGGATTAGTGATAATGTAAATTCTCAAATTATTGCACCTTTAAACAATTCATCAAATGTGAGAAATTCTGTTCCACTTTTGGAGAAAAAACAAGGTGTAATCCAGAAGGGCGTCTTTTTGATTTAAACATTCAAATTGTAAAAAAAAAGATTAGACTTGTTCTATGTTGAAACTTTATTAGTGGACTGAGAAGAAATATGAATAGGTATAATGAGTGGATATTTTATTGTTACCCCAATCATCGTTGTTAATACTGCAGATGATATTGTCGTTGTTACTTATTTCTCATTTCTATAATTTGTTACATCCATTCATCGCTAATTGTCAGTTCCTTAATTCAAATTCTTGATAAACTTGAATGTTTCAACCATGAATTTGGAAGTAAAGATGTTACGTGAAAGGCATCATAAAAGGAAAAAAAATGACCAAACGTTATCGTCGTAAATTTGGAAGTTAAAATGTGTCGTGAAAGGTAGCATAAAAGGAGAAAAAAGAGGTCGATTGAGGGAAAAGTATAATTGTATAACTAATGGACGTGAACGAAAAGAAATGTTCAATCCTCACCGTTTGTTTAATGTTGATATTTTAGCGGAGATTTCAAATGAGAATTGAAAAAAATTTGGTTAGTGCAGAATCATGAAAGTCCGATAAAAACGGAGAATGGAGAGAGAGGAAGGGTAGAAAAAGAGAATAAGAAGGGGTATCTGTTTGGTGGGATGGTCTCTGGCATGTGTCCAAAATCCACCGGTCATCCGGTTACGCAACTGTTGGGGTAGGGAATCTAGCAAGATGGCCAGGGTACACAATATCAGACAGACTGATAAGACATGTATATACAGAAACTCATGTTCTTTATACGCTTCCAGCTGTTCTGGTAGCTGAATCTATTGCTTCCCCAATATAGAAGATTCTGATTCTTAGGTGTGACTCAGACGGATGCATGTTCAGGCCACTTCTCGGAAGGATCAGCAGACTCCGACAGCAAGCCAAGGTATAAGTTCCAAGTGGAGGTCTTGAACTTGTGCCAAGAACGTAAAAGCAGCTGTACTGTCAGATAAAGTCACAGAAGGGGCATATTCCCCCTTCTTGTTCAGTTTCAGAAAGTGTCATATATATATATACATATATATGAGTTCGCAACCGTGGCACACATGTATTTGAATATATGATTTCCAAGCACACACATTAACTCACATATCTATCGATCTATTTATCTCTCACTCTTCCCCCTCTCTCCCCCTCTCTCTCTCTCTCTCTCTCTCTCTCTCTATATATATATATATATATATATATATACATATACATATTATCACTTTTTTAAAGATGAAACTCAATAAAATGAGGTGGGGAATTAAGGAAAATTAAACCTCTGGAGAATGTCCAGGGTCCATGACCAGACTTGCAAGTATCAACAATTTTACCGTAATTAACTTTTCTTTCTGATTAGCAAACCTCTACACCTAGCAGTGACGTATAGATAATAAAAAGAAAAATGTAAGCCCCTGTTCTCCATGAGTTTAGAGAGAAAATAGTTCCAGCAATATTCATGCGGATAGGGGCACAACATTGTCTGTGCTTAAAACAATCGATAACTTGGTTTTTCGAGAGTAACACGCTTGTAGTAAAATGTCTTTCCACCGTGACACAAACATCCAATGAAAGAGTTATTGTCAATTGAAAAGCTTGTTGAAGTTACAAAGACAATTTCCGATAAAAAAAATACGAAAACAACATGCAAATGCAAAAACCAGACGAAGACTTGAGAGGGGAAATGAGGAATTCAAAATTGATAGAAATAGAGGTTCGTTGAAAGGAGGATTTCATCAACGAAATTCAGGGTATAGCACATCGAACTCTCCTATCGTTTGTCATTTAGATTCATCCCAATGTTAAGAACAACCAACTAGCTACTTTACTATCTAGTTCCCGCCACCCCAACTAGCCAGTATGTGCGGAGAAGCGATCTACATTCTCTCATGTCTTTATATTGATTGACCACTAAATTTCCTTATTTTTGGTGCTGCCACTGTCGTTCAAAGTTATTTGTTTGAAAAGTTGACTGATGAAAGAAGAGATCTACTTCTAAGCTATACACCAATTGGCTAGGCAAGTCAGAACTTTTTGAAGGGAGAACTGCAATCGATCGTTCGATCCTGGAACTAATTTTCGCTAAAACTTCCGTTTTAGGTAAAGCTCGGTAACGCTAGAATATGTAATAAAACCCTACTATTGAACCCCAACAAGTTAACACTTTACTAATCAAGCCTAATCTCCATTAATCTACAACCTGGATCAACTATGGCCGTAGACTGTTATTTAATTCATTGAGTCTAACCTTCCCCTTTCTTCTTGGCTGCAATCAATGCAGGCTGCTAATCAATCATGAGTACCAGACCTCTACAATCAGTGCTCTTTTGCTCGGGGAAATACCTATTAGTGCCACTTTGGTGGATCATAGGATATATATACATACATATATATATATACATATGTATATATATATATATATATATATATATATATATATATATATACGTGTGTGTGTGTATGTGTGTGTGTGTGTATATAACTGTGAATGAATTATTTTGAACAAATAGCATATCAAACAGCCGAACAGCCGATTTCGTAATTGAATAAGGAAATAAGTGCCGTATGAAGCTCGAACCAAGAATTCTGCTCTATTAGCTGAGATATCGAGACAAATTCGAAATACCGCACTTGAACAATCCATTTGAATTAGTATATCTATCTATTTATATGGAAATTTGTTCAGGTGTTCCCATTTTGCCCGAATGTACACACACACACACACACACACACACACACACACATATATATATATATATATATATATATATATATATATATATATATATATATATATATATATATATTCCAGGCTGATAGAAAGAAAGAAATCAGTAAATTTTTTATAAAGTTACTTATATCAAAATACTTTTAATACGTCATAACAGTGTTTTTATCTCTTTCCTTGCGCAAAATGTCGTCATGATTCTTTGAGCTAGATTTTTTATCCTTTAGAAAATAATTAGCATCAGAAAAATATGTGAAAATGCATTTTTGTGAGCATCTGAAGTCACTGTGATGTCAATTTATAGTAACTTATTAGATATTACCACCCAAAATGTGATATTGATGTGTTTAAACGGAGTCAAGACCCTTTACTCAAGTTTTGCAAATCTTTGATATCAGCAAAGTGGCGAGAAAAAATATTTGACATAGCCAGTTGAATATATGTGACAGTCAGTCCATAAACATCTGCATAGGTATTCCATTCAATCCAAGTGTACAGATTCATACGTGTGATATATACAGATGCAATTTATTCTACTTGGATCGCTTTCTTGCAGCATAACCTTATTTTTCATCATATTAGAATGAACGTTCCCACTTCCAAGACTACATTTTGACAATCTTCTCTAGGTTTTGTCAAGCAACTGAAAGAATTTCAAGTCACAAAGTGGCAAAATTGTTGGGAATTCATCCCTTTTAGAGAACATATCTTGCGATCTGGATTTCAGCAACTTAGATGAAGAATTTGCAATGCCAATATTGTGAATTGTGTTCACAAGGTCCCTTGACGAACTGGTTGTTGTATCAAATGTGTATCTTTAAAAAGGAAGGTTACAAACTTTTGCACATATCTAATATAATTCTCGCTGGAGAAACAAGTTACTGAAAAAAATTGAATTTTGAATTCCCTCTAGTATGAAAGGAATTGTTGAAATCTTACATTTAAATGTATTAGAAAAACTGTTGCCGTATTGTTAATATCACCAATATGATATACTTGAGCTATCTGTTCATCTAGAAAATTAGTATTAAACTTCATAGCATTCACCCGGATTCCTACAATAACATTTAGAACCAGAGAATTGTATCTATTCCCACGACCTCTGGCTCAAGGAAGGTGTATCTATTTCAGCCTCGAATTTGGTAGACCAGGTTTCAGCCACTCTGACGCCCCAAACTTGACACACAAGGTGTACATATCGATATTTATTTATCTTAGCTTGGCATAGTACCAGGAAACACAAAAAAACAAAGCGAGGGAGAGTGTTCTGTACTAATCTTGCAAGTTGCGTGAGCGTAGAGGACTATATCCCTAGTAAAGCAACATTAGATTACAGTTATTTACCTAGGTTCAAACGGCGACCTTAGATGTTGGTGCAAAACACGTAAATATGTCATTGCAAGTCCGGCAGAGCTAAATAGATTATCATGCAAAATTCCAGAATCAGAATCTCTTTCAAAGAGTTGATTCCTTGGGGCCCAAGAAAAGATCCCCATGTGACAACTTCGGTATATGGAAAACGAAGATTCATCTTTTTTTGTTGATGGGCTATATTTCAAGATCTTGCATTATAATTAAGATAAAGTTTGTAACAGAGTAACTTATTGCTATAGCCTGAAAACGTGCCGTTAAAATGCACGTTAACTTAGACATTAAATTGATGTTTTCATAAACATTTATCATAATAGATTACTTCGTAATTTTAATGATTTTATAGATTTTCAAAGTTACATTAGTTTAAGGCAATGTGCACTCATAGGAAATTAAAGTTCCATCAAATAACAACGCCCGTTGCATTGCAATATTTATATGTATTCTACCTTCCAAGCTTACCATTGACACAATAAGAGAATATTGCTCCTCGTTGCAACCGACATAACTTGATTATTGGATGGAAATTCTGCATTTGACACGTGCATCTCTTAAGTATTCATATCACATGAGTCCTAGCTGTATTGGCTTAAAAGACACTGCTATGAAGATAATGTATAAAAGTTGAAAGATGAAGTATGGTGGAGGTGTTGAATTTAATGTTGCTTTCATATATTAATTTGCATTAAGTCTCATGAGGAAAACATGCCAAAACAATTATCTAAAATCGATATTTGTCAAGAAACAACTCCTGATAAACTAAGATTACAGGTGATGCTTCATTTCAAGAGTTTTTTTCACATGTTTAGCTCTAGGTGGAATAATTAAACAAAAATTATAGAAAAACTGCTTCACACTCCAGTTAAGTTCAGCTTGACATGAAAAGGAATAATGCATTTTTTTTGTAGATAAAGTTGTCTACCGCACAAGTCGCTTGATAACTTCATTTGATCGATATTCTATTTTTTTCCTGAATTATGATAATTCATTTCTGATTTTTTCATGACATTATAAGACATACAGTAATCAAATGCTACTGTTGATAATGCTCTTACATCGGAAAATAGACAGGCTATAAAAATAAAGCTCCTTGCAAATGAGTCCCAAATGCTCCAAACTCTACAGACAGAACAGGAAAATCTCTCAAAAGATCCTGTATGAAAATATCAGGGTTTTTTTCCAGTGATCAATGGCGGAGTTGGTTTTAATTTAAGCTAAGTTGATGCATTTACAATCATCATCATCATCATCATCATCATCATCATCATCATCATCATCATCATCATCATCATCATCATAATAATAATAATAATAATAATAATAATAATAATAATAATAATAATAATTTCAATGTCTGTCGTTGAACATAGAGATTGTATTGCAGAGCCAATAATTTGTGAATTTGACTATTTCGTCTGTACATCTCATATTTTGCCGGTCATGGTCTCGGATCCAGGTTGCGAAGATCGGGATGTGCATCAGTCGATTGACATTTTTGCAACACGAGCAGTCTATTGCCACTTAAGTTTTCTAATGGATTCTATGATATCACCAACTTCAAATTTTCTCCAATATACTGCGCTATTTGTGGTCTCACCATGTGATGTTGCATATCATTCTCCCCTGTGCACGATGCATGGTTCTCGTTTTGAGGGTCAGTCTTCTGGTTAGTTTCCATAGTTCAGCTCCAAAGGAGATTATTGAGAGGTGGCATTGGTAATATATCCTTTTTTTGAGAACTGATTGGATTTTTTTGTTGTCAAAGGTCAGACTTAGTCTACTAAAAGTTACCATGTGCTTGATTTCTTCTTCTTTTGAGGTTCCCATAGAGATTAATTGCTCTATTTTGATGTTGTAGTCTATTTTCTCAAGGTGTGCATTTTTTATTTGGATTATTGTGTCTTTGTTTTTGTTCATAACATTTAGGATTTTTCTAGTAAACAATCGTACGAAATAGATTTTTTGTAAATTAGAAATCCTAATATTTTGACATTTTCCCTATGTTTATTTGGTGCTTTTAATGACATTGAATGTTAGACTATGAACTATTCGCTTGTTCAAATAAATAGCTGATAATCCAAGAAAAATAAAATAGGATGAGACTCAAGCTTACATTTTTGACTGTGGAAGTCGGATTCAATGAATACAAGCATCTGATGTAAGAAGGTATTGACGGGAAAATGTTAAAAAGCCATTGGTAATAAATTGCAGGTTTCAATTTTCAATCTTGATAATCAATGCTGCAAAGATCTACACATCAGAATAAGTTGGAATGTTATAAATACATGATTAAATATAATAGATATTTTGCAATCGTTGCATATAACTATACTACATACTACAATAGTAGTTCATTTTATAATATTGAATAAATTGAATAAAGCCCAACAATTGGTCATTAGCTAAATTTCATCCGTAATTTTCTCTCTATAATATTCATCATATATGATTGATGGGGGAAAGTAGTTTTTATCCATTGACAAGGGAAGTGATTATTTTGATTTATAAATAATTGTGTAAAATACAGACTTAAATTATTTCTTCAAACGTCAAGTTTTGAATCTATTTATGTCCCTACGTACGATCACCAAAATCCCTTCGAAACAAAAGGGGCATTTCAATCATGTATACATTTCTTGTGCTTTAGAGTTTTAAGTATCACTTGTTTCATTTCGAAGATCTATAGTTTTGATTTGCAGTAGACGTGATGGCAGTTGAGGATGAATGCATGCAGACACACACACAGACACACATACACACACACATACACACACATATATATATATATATATATATATATATATATATATATATATATGTATATATATATATATATATATATATATATATATATATATATATATATATATATATATATATATATATATGTCAGACACCACCACATCCCCGTTACCATTGATTGAAACAGAAAGATGCAATGCATCCGAAACAAAATTGAGATGAGCGTATGTTAGGCTCGGTTATCACATAGTTGAGTATAGTTTCGAAGACTTGGATATAGCAAAGTGAGGAAATGGCTTTTCACTGCCTCTACCACAACACGATGCAAAAAAAACACTGAACTTTATTATCTTTTCCTTTTCTTTTATATATATATATATATATATATATATATATATATATATATATATATATATATATATATATATACGCACACACTTGCATTCTCGAATTCGAGTATCTGAGTTCCAAAGTTGCACACACACATACACGCGAATGTATGCATGCATACACACACAAAGAGCCATATATTTTTTCACCAGAAAAACAATGGTAGAGTGATGCATGGTCTGAATTGAAATGATAACATCGCGAATAGTTCTTAAAATGATTTCAAAGTTGGTAATGGAGGATGTTGCCTGTTTTCTACATGAAACGGCTCTGGATTAGCCACCAAGGGAAGTAATTGGTGTTCCAGCCCAGTTATAATGTTTAAATTTCTCTTCCTAGACAAGTTAGCTCACCGTTGTCGGATAATTGACGCCATTCACTATTTCTAACTACCATTTGCTTCCATTCAGCTTGTCTTTACAGAGCTTAAAATGAAAACATCATGTGTGAGTAGAAGCAAAAGAGGAAAAAAAACAGAAAAAAATATAGCCAATATGAAATAATAGGAAAAAAGGGAAAGAACTTTCTCTATCTGTCGATGGATATAACGATTTTTTTTCTTGAAAAGGCGACAGAATTTTAACTTCCTACAGTTTTTTTAGAACTTCTAAATCCAGTATTTGAAGAGCATTGCATTTTATCTACCGACATAGCAGTTCTTTCATCAAGCTACATAAAAATAATCTCGGATGTGTCCCAGCTCAAAAAAGGGGCCAGACAGGGAGATACGAACTTACCCAAACTCCTCACAGAATGCCTCAAAATAATCATGTAGAATCTAGACCGGGAAAATAAAAAAAATCAGATTATAGTGATTACCTGGGCAACCTAAGATTTGCAGACGACATCGTCCTTTTTGCTGAGAACTGTCTGACCTTCAAATGATACTGGACAAACTGAACGAAGAAAGTCTTTCTTCCCATGAACTCCAGTGAAACAAATGTCATGTACAATAAGTATGATAAAGTCACAGACACAACTATCAAAATCGAAAATGCAGAACTTGAAAGTAGACCACTACATCTGCGTGAGACAACAAATCTCCATGAAATCCCGAAAAGAAAAAGAGATCAAGCTAAGAATCACTTTAGGTTGGCAAGCGATAGGGCGTGGAAAGCTCAGACTTCCAGAACTAAATAATTCCATTTGTGCCAAAAAGAAGGATATTAAACCGATGCATCGATAGTCAAATATGGAGACAAGACAAGGAAGCTAACCAAAATACTGGCTTTTACTCCACAACGTGCACAAGATAAAATCATGCTCAACATAACATGGAGAGATCAAAAAACAGCAAAATATATTAAAGGAAAAAGAGGAGTCTGAGACTTGAATAGCAATGGGCTGGTCATGTTGCAAGAGTGACCGATAGTCTCTGGATATCCCAATTCAGAAGTTGGATCCGTAGGAATCACTGCAAAAACTAAGTTAAGAAAGTTCTTGCTCCGTGACGCCCATAGATAGAGAAGTCAGGTTCATCTGGTGTAAGGTCTCTATCTACACGTCTGATGATGATCAACCTCTTTGATCACCAACAACAGTTGCATTTTTCCTTTCATTTTTGCATTGTTTTGTCTCAATGTGTAGTATAAATCAAATTTATTTTATTTTCTTTTTATCATTCGGCTTTTTATGTAAGTTTTTTTTTTTTGTTCACACTTTTAGTTCAATCTTCATCATAAATCTGTAGCAGATGGATAATGAGAAATACCACAACCTTGTAAAAACGTTTGTTTACTGACATTCAGCGATCTTCGGCTCCAAATAAATAAGTACAGAGTCTTCCAAATATATCAATGATAGTGTCGGTTGTCATAGACAGGTAATTTGTGTGTAGTGCACACATTCTCTACAGCGCAGGTGTATTTACATTATTTGAAAGCATAAATGCAAAAATATGGATTCCCGACTAATGGAGATGATTATCTGAAGTAAATATGGATAATAGCATCCAGACCAAATCAACAAAATCATTCCTGTTTTTTGCCAGATGAATTCCCAATCTGGGAATATATTTCATGTGCTATATATAAATAAAAAACAACATGTATATTTTATTGAACGTTTCATACATCCATATTCGTGTTGGTTGCAAACGAATGTGCATAACATGTTAATGCAATAAAATCAAATAGATAAAAACAAATCTGTTTATGCTTTCCTATTTGTGTGCCTGAAGTTCTGATTAAAACATACAGATATACTCTAATCTTGTGCAAAGTTACAACTTTGAAAGATGATAACGTTACATAATCAAAAACATAGGTAGTTCAAAAACCGTATGGCGTCGTTGGAAGAAAATGAACACCACCTATTCATTTTTCAATTCAAACTTCTTTGTCAGTGCACCTGATTTATTGGATACTTTCAATCATCCACATCGAGCATCAAACTGCGAAAACTTTAGATTTAAATTTAGCAAGTAACTCAATAGCAGGCTGGGGACTTGTTGATTGGACATTGAATGAACTTCACTTTCTTTATAAGTGTTTTTTTTTTCAAGTTTTTGCTTTAGTGCCTTTCTTTGATGTTTCCATTCAATCCCAAACTTACCAAATATCACAAAATATGATAAGACACTCTTTCTGCCAATGCTCACATTCATTGCTGAGTTATTCTAGAGTGCTTTGTTTGAGTCTTTTAAAAAATATTACCAATATATGCATTATTGGAACATAAAGAAATATATTTGAGAAAATATCCAATATTTTTTGCATCTTATGAATTCAGCACGACTAAAACTTATCCCTCATGTTTGCAGAAAACAATGAATGCAATATTATTATTTCTGTGGTTAATACATTGAGGGAAAAAATGTTGGAAGTATTTAAAAGTTTCTTCCAAATCTACATGCATATTCAAGATCGACCGGACCAAAAATCGGAGTACAATTGAGTGTTCAAAGATATTGACTGGATGTAACTGAAACAGGGCGCGGGGGGTGATTTGGAATTCCATCGGAGATGAAAATAGTGTAATATATCCAATATATTATTAAGGGTCCTCCCATGGGGATTATGAATAATAGTTCCCCTACTGCATTTTAATAACATTACACCATAACAAATCTCAATGAATACCATTAAGGGGATCCCCAAGGAGCTAAGCATCCAGGACCCCCAAAGCTGCCAAATTTCTAGCTATTCTGTCAATTCTTAAGGTATATAAAAGTGTAAAAATAAACGTTTTGAAATCTTTCGGATATTTGTATTTATTAGACCTTTACTCAAAAGCAAACAATCTGTCAAAATATATGCTTCTCTTTGTCAACTGATCATTCCCCTTTTCTACTGCAATGCGTTTGAAATACAACAAACAGATTCCATTCGATGCAGCAAAATGCTTCCATTTTATTCAAAACGCAGTCTGAAGAGACGTTGAGTGATTGAAAGAAGAATGGAAGTTTATCACTTCATTTGAACAAAGCACCCATTTGATCTGACTGCCTCTGACTGCACCAAAGTGGGGCAGGACCCGAGTGCAATCTTTTTTTTTCTCCTTCTTCCATAAAAAAAGGAGATAGTTAAATTACAGGAGCCAATTACATGCTTTGCTTTCACTCGACCACGTGTAAAATTGACTTGTGCTTGTAACACGATATCAAGTACCTCTGTTGCTAATTCATGCTGTGGGATATATAACGATATGCTTATTCCCCGCCCAAAAATATAAACGATTAAAAGATATGATGTTATTTTTTTGGATTGTGATTAAAACAATTTTCTTTATGCATTTTAGCCACCACCATCCTTAAAAGGAGATTAAAATGCACATGGATTTCTATATCGAAGAATGAATAAACAAATAAAGAAAATAAGGTAAAGATATAAAAACCTATGAACATTTTTACGTAGTAAAACTCAACTAAATTATAACTTAACAGACATTTTTCTTTATATCATTGTCTCCTGTGACATGGCTACATAGTGAAAGGCTTTACAATCATCAGTATTTGCTAAGCAATGGCCAATTTTCAGTTCACGACGTTATATCAATTTATTAACCCCTATAGCTCATCTTTAGGCTAAAAAAAAAGAATTATCAATTGAAAAAAAAATACATTTGAAAACTTTATAGTCATATTTTTGTTTCTTGTTCAATGATATAAAAAAATAAAATAATGTTACACGTTTGGAAAGCTCAATTAAAATTCCCAAATTCGCCAGCAGTTGTTTATTTCCAGAATATTAGGTACGCAAATTATCTTAAAATCCTCTTCCTAGTTTAGAAAGTAAAATACTAAACTGATATTTTCCTTATTATCATAGAAAAATTAATCCTGCTGCTCTTGATGAAAGTTATTTAACCGAATGGATGATTTCTTTGCATAGTTCCATTACATTCAAAAAAGATTGAATCAGAATTTAAAAAAAGATGAATGTGCAATAGCAACGTGTGAACTGTAATAATCTTTTTAAAAAAAATAGTAAAAATAAGCACACGACAGAGTGAAGCTGTTGAGCGTAATCTGATAAAAGAATGGAAATTATGAATATTTCTTGTGTTATGAGGAAAAGGAAAGTCACTCTTAATAAAAATCTGACAGAAAAAGATAAAATGTTAGAGAATGCAAACAGAGGAAATCGCGTAACTGTTCTACGAAAATTGACTACGGATTGATATCAATTAATGTTCACGCAATTTCAAAACTATTGGCTTAAAATGACACAAACGTCTTATTGCAGATGCACAAGGCAAAATGGATTAACGGATATTTGTCTTTTTTTCGAATAGAATATCCTGCAACGATCCCAACAAAAAGTCATGAATCAGGATGAGAGGAAGAAAAACTAATACTAAATACTTGATATTATGAGAAGAGACCAGTTTTGAATGTTAGAACACACGATACACTTTTTCAAATGACACCTGAAAAGAGAAACAGAATCGGTCGTCGTGGCTGCCCAAAACGAATGCAATAAGACAAACTATGTCGAGGTGAAAAACCAAGGGAACTTGGGAGGATGGGGAAAATGAAATATGATACTTATTACCAATGGCCTGAGAGTCAAGAAAAAGAAAAAGGCATGGGGGAGATGGTGAAAACGATAGCATTGCTGCAACGTAAACACACCATGAGATGATTAGTGGAAAACAGAGAAGACTTACTGTCACTAAGCCTCTGGAGATAAAACGGGCAACTGATGTAAAAGCACTGATGTAAACTAGAAGGGTTTTAATAGATGGGCTGGACACTCTACAAGACTTGCTGTAACTCTGTCTCAAGCCACAACTACGAGGCAACTTTCAGAATAACAGTAAGTGCTGCCAAAGTGGCGAAAGAAATGAGACCGTAAACCACATACTTAGTGAACGTAATCAACAAATCAAGAAGTAGTATAAACACAGACACGATAGAGTAGCAACAGTGATACACTGGGAACTGAGTAAACGAATGAGATATAACCATATGGATAAATGGTACTCGCACTAACCAGTTATAGCCCTGGAGAATGGAAACACAAATTACTTTGGGACTTTGACATCCAAAGAGACCAACTCATCCCGGCAAGAAGACTAGACTGTAGTTCTAGACAAGTGGAGGAAATTTGCCAAATAATAGATGTTGCTTTGTCTGTGGACCATAGAGTAAAGAGGAAAGAGAGTGAAAAACTGGGAAAATACCAAGATCTGGCAAGAAAACTTAAGAAGGGGAACGTGAAAGTCAGCGTAGTACCAGTAATAATAGGCGTGCTAAGAACTTCCAAAAGACACTGAGGGCGAGACTAGAGGAGCTCAGGATAAAAGGAAGGATTGAGACGGTACAAACAGCAGCACTGCTCGGAACCGTACAGATACTGAGGAAAGTACTAAAAATATAAGGACTCTGACACTAAATGTTAGCAGTGGCCTAACAGAGAATGGAAAGTAGAAACAGATATGTGAACCATAGCACTGGCGTGATAAGCAAGGGAGAGAGATGAGATGTAGGCTGAAATTTGCTGTCACTCAACCTCAAGCAGTACCACCAGACAACTGGTGTGAAAATGCAAATCATGATAATAATGATTATATATATATATATATATATATATATATATATATATATATATATATATATATATATATATATATATCGCTACTATTTAACTGCACAGTTGAATCCCAGTTTTTGCGTATTTCCCAGTTTTCAACTGTTTCTACCCTATCATATCTATTTTATTACCGTTGAACTTGTTCCGTTCATTCACAGCCCTGCAAACTTTTATGCTGAGTAGTTTTCGGTTGTCTTTTTCCCCCTTTCATGTACAATGTAAGATCTTGGCTGATAACTGGATGTCGTAGATACCATATTATCTAGTGCTCCTTGAGTATATGTTCGGACCACGGTAGCATTATGGTCCGTACAGTATAATCTCTCCATCCTACCTCCAGTTCCTACAATCTCGTTTCCACTGTCTTTGGAACCGTTTCGTGTGCACTTACTTTCATTGCTGCTACCCTTACTCACATGTCCCAAGATCTACTTGGTACAAATTACATACACACACCTTTGTTGTATATTTCACTATTGTTTTCTTATATATATATATATATATATATATATATATATATATATATATATATATATATATATATATATATATATCTCCATATCCTGTAATGACATTCCGTGAGACATGATTTTTTAATTATTATGAATTTTTTAAAAGTGAAGACACATGCATAGACACGTCATAAACAAAGAAGGATCATGAGTAATGATGGGATGAGACTAAATGAAAACAAATAAATTCTTTCATAACTTTCGTCTTTTCTTTACACACACTAAGATAACTTTGGCTATCATTACATACTGAGTGAATTAATCGAGGCTTAGTAGTTACAAAATCGGTTATATGTGATTTGGAAATTCATGGAGTCAAGAATAGTGGTACTGGTCCCAAGTCGATGTCCAATCCTGATGAGATGGCTATTCTGAAAGCACTGCAGCAATCCAAAATAAACCAGTATGTCTATCGGTTTCCTATGACCAACTTTCACATCAAATGTGTTTTCGTCATAGCAGAACGATTCATGTTTGATTAATGGTACACTTTGGGTCATCTTTCAATATTTTGAAATTACCTAGCCGGTAGACCAGATAAGCAACCAACATGGGAAAACTACATGTCTAAAGAATACGCCACACATGGAAGTATTTCCAAAAGTAGTTCCACTATCGTTTGTTTCGTCACGAGTAGCAATCAGCCATGAAGTTTACCAAAAGAAAATAGATTTCCTTGAAAATAATCTTAAATGTATGCTCACAGATCCACTAAAGATCTGAGAAAAATTCAGAAACATTACCACAGGGAACATTTGCCTTACCCTAATATAATTTCACCAGAAATTTTTCATAATGATTCAAAGGTATTCATATCTATATATATCCATCTATTTAACTATCATTTCTCCACTGTATACTTATGATTTTATTAGCCACCTTAAAAACCATCTTTGTGGGTCTTCACTCGTTGTAACAATCACTTGATTAATAATCTTTATTTTTCTTCGTTTGCCGTTGTTGTCTTTGTCTTAGCTTTTTTTTTATTCAATCTGCTGGTTATTCAAAATTCTCTTCTCCTTTTCATCCGATGGGCACTTTTCTTATTGACTATTCACAGCTTCTGACTGCCAATTTTCTTTGACAATCATACTTGTCTATAGTCGACTCACATTACCTTGATAATAATCTGTACAGTATTCATCTTATTCCAGCGTTTTACTATATGGACCATGAATATTACATTTGTTCCTATGATCAATAATGTACTCTTTTCGATTCTCCCAACATCATTTCGGTTTTCTCCACCCATATTGTCTCATCAATCTCTCTAAATAATGCATCACAAAACAATATTTGTTCCTTTCTATCCTTATATATCCTTGCAATGTAATATATATATATATATATATATATATATATATATATTATATATATATATATATATATATATATATATATATATATATATATATATATATATATATATATTATCACTAAGCCTTGGAATTCACTCGATTATGTATATTGTTTAATAGGTTTTGCACCATTAAGTCGCTCTGAGCTATTTCACTTGCCCCTTGTGCTGACTCTACATATCCCCACCAGCGTATACTTATCAACACTCTCATATATATTCCGCTCTCAGTGAATCTCACAGTATTTCGTCTCCTATCTACACCTGTTCTTGATGTCTTCCTTTTACGAATGCAGTTGTGTTCTCCTTATACAGACCATGTTTAATTAGGTTCTTTGTCAGTAAACAGCATGCATGGTCTGCTCGAAAAACGAGAAGAGACATACGTAGTTGAACTAAAACGTTTCCATCAGAATAATACATTGCAAAACATTCACAGAAAGACTTAGAATAACACCATAAATTACAATTAAAACTTAAACAGATGTCGGAATATTCCCCAGCGTAAAATTGCTTCTCGGCCATTTAACTAGGACTTTGGCCAAATCTGTACAGCGTCATCTTTGATTTTACAGTCGTATTTCTAGCATAGCAGGAATGGCAATCGGGAACCTGTACTTTCGATGGAATTGACGATAAAACAGGGAAGCTATTTTAACATATGTGCCTCTTGGTTTCTGTAAACGTGGGTGATATTCAGGGGGATAGACGATATTTTGTTTGCGACAAATACTTTGCATCTGTTTAGTTAGTCAAACGATTGTGTGCGTCGTATATGATAAAAAAGATATATCTATCGGCAAGTTGTACCTGCATTGAAACGGAAACACAATCAGTGAGCATGAAACAGATGGGCACACATATCCTGGTTATTTACCGAGCAATGATAATTCGGCTTTTCTTACCTCCGTGCATATATATATATATATATATATATATATATATATATATATATATATATATATATATATATATATAGTTCTTAAATACATATATATATATATATATAGTTCTTAAATACACTGACGAAACCTATGTTTTTGGAAGGTTCGTGGTTGTTAAATCAACATTTATTTTGCACACAGAGAGACCAAGACAGAGACAGACAGAGACAGAAAGAGTAGGAGAGAGGTTGGGAGAGGGATATATGTGTATATGTGTGTGTGTGTGTGTGGATACACTCAAATAATTTATTCATCCATCTAAATCTTAATTTATCTGTAAATATTTTCGGCTGCTGCATGGGTTTTTGTCAAACATATTGAGAGCAAAATTCGTCTGCATGTATATTTTAGGCTCAGTATGCTTTTGTGATTCATCAATGATCAAACTCTGTAATGACCTTTGAGAGAAGCTCCAACAAAAACGCTCTTCGGTAGGTGACCAAAGTATGTATTTCTACTTGTTTGATGCATATTTACGATCATGTTTCAATTAATATATACATTCAGGTTTCGGATTTTAAACGAATATTTGTAAGATTGTACTTTTCATGTATGAGCTTACTATCTTGTCTACCAATGAAATCGGTAGGTGTTTAGCTCTATATTATCTAAGGATAGATATTGGCTCTCCATGTGTACATAAAAAGCGATACCGGTTCTTGAATTTTCAACTAAGTGTATATTCATATTTTTAAATGTGTGAAAGCTTAGCTAATTATGCACAAATCTGACATTTTGACTAATATTCAGAAGTTGAAATTGAAGTTTAATCATCAAATAGGAACTGCCATTTATTTCTGAGGTACTTCGATAGTAGACTGTAATATATTTCGTATCATTACGGAGATATGATAGTAAGTCAATCATTCCCGCCATGTTAAAATGATTACTTGATTTTATGGAGATCATCGCTTTATACTTCAAACAGTGCCTGTAGACTGAGGCTGACTTATGGTTACTAAAATGCCTCGCTCGATAGTTTTCATTTTAAACCATTCAATTGTCATCAAATTCGAACAAGTAACACTCTTTTATGACCCATGAATTTTACTCACCAGAGTTTCACTCGTGGACGCCTAGTCAAGTACTGGGATGAATAATGTTTCAAGCTATTCTATCACTCTAAAATTGAAGTACATACGCGGTACTATCTAAATTAGACGTCTGAGTGCTGTACCAATGAACCAGTACAACGGGTTTAACTAGTTGAACCCTTTGAAATGGATCATCCATTTATTTTTTCCTTAAAAGTGCATCAAGCTCATGAGGCAGTCAGTATTTGAGCTAATCTGCGATGAGTTCACCCAGTAGTGTGTCAATGGAAGAAAAAGTTCACATTTTAGCAGCCATATTGCTATGACTTTGAGCTTAGAATAATTCAAAATACTTTCCTCAGTTTCAATCTAATTAGGAAAAGGTACTGAAAAACATAATGCCTCTGTACTTATAGCTTTTTGTGTGATTTGATTCCAACTGATGCTAACGGCTTAATTTACCAACACAGCATCAATTACAGCTGCTTTATATAAGTATATGCAAATACAGCACCTGTCATAAGTATTTGAACAAAGAAACATTTTACTTCTGATCACTTGGGTTTGAGTATTAAAAACTGCTACATCACGTGAGAACAATCATATTTTCACAATCAACATAACAAGGAATGCATTTTGACCTGAGTTTGCACCTTAGATTCTATATTCCTGGGAAGATAGTTCTCAACAGAATTGAAATATTAAATGAAAAAACACATTTTTTTCTACTATACGTCTAAAATTTTACATAGAATTGATCACCAAGATTGAAACAAATGAATTCGCATTCGCACATGGAGGGGTTGCAAAAATATTAGCTAATTTTGACCCCATTCCCTAATTATAATGGCCCCAGTAAATTTAAGAAATAGGAACAGATTTTCTGCTCGATCAAATATTTCTTCATCAATGGTAATTCATACATAAGAAAAAATATGGCTCTTAACCATTAGAACAATTATTTGTTGAGGATGATATCCAACGATAGGTTTGCTAAAATATAAAAACAACAATGCTGCTATAGCGCTTGAGTTATTTAATTGTGCCGTTAGAACGAGGTTGTTACTACGTCGGTTTTCTGTTTTATATCCTGTTCTAATACTTTATACATACTTGGAAAGAGAATATGAAATATATCCTCATTATTTTTATATGCACTCTTTTGGAAGATTTCTTCAGACAAACTGACTAACTTGAGTGACCATGCATCTCCATGAGTGTGTTCATGTATGTGTGTGTGTGTGTGTGTGTGTGTGTGTGTGTGCGTGTGTGTGTGTGTGTGTGTATTGAAGGAAAGCATTCTTTTGGTAAAACTTAAAAAAATGATAGAGAGCAAATAATATATTCAAAACAGAAATTGATTACTGCTCATCAGATATTGGAAGAATTTGATATTTGAGCTGTGAATTCATTTTCAGATTAAAGGTGAAAGGAGTAATGCATTTGTGATCTTTTGCAGAATCGTATTATGGACAATTGAATAATTTTGTTCATGAAAACTGTTCAAGTGCTATAATCATCTTGCTAGAATCCAAGTACATGCCGATGCAGAAATTACAGTCGATCCCTTCGGAAAATGGCTGGGGAAACAGCTGAAAAAGACAAGCACTGTTCGAATTCAAAGGGAGAAAATACCATTGTGAATATAATTGCACAATTTTTCGTGTAAGTTTCAATTCAATGAAGTGGTTGTGTATTAACAAAAAGGAATCAAGGCATCAACAACGTTTCTTCAATGGTATAATGTTAATATTTTGTGAACTTGTCATCATCAGATTTCCTACTTTTTACTCGTTCAGGCATCAAGTTTATCAAATCGATCTCCTGTGGCATATCCAATGAGTCTGTAGTGGTAACACAAAATAAATATTATGCAGGCTTCCTGAATATTTCATGATCCCAAAAATGATGATATAATCGGAAGGATTCGTGTCATATGATTCATTTTGTTATCTCTTTCGGTTGTTATCAATTTTTTTTCAGTGTGAGTCGTGTCTTTTTATTCTTGGTATAGAGCTGCATTCACGATCAAACATGTTAATTTTCAATGATTATCAGAGAATTTCGGGAAAAGGTTTTTTTTCTGTGAGGTAGTTAGTTTTTCTTTTTGAATTCATATCTTCTACACAGTGCAGACTTTTTGTTCAACCAATGTTCCAATTTGTTCCTTACTCTAAAAGCCTAAATCCTCGATGGTTACAAGTCGGCAACTGGCTTGGGAATCCGCCAGTACAAACCTGTTTGTGGTACGCAAATTGACCAAAAATACCGATGAAAGTGTAGGAAACATTTTAATTTTTTTTTTTTAGTTCTTGTCAACTTTTCCGTGACAAACAGAACAATGAAAAATGGTACTGTCACTGTACACTGGATCTGACACATCTTCCGCCCTGGAAGGGGCTTAATTTGCAATACAATGTCTAATCTTTCAATAATTCTTGAATAGCACTACGTCAACCTGGACCTTTTTCCCCCACCTTTATTGGAGAGTTGTTCAATCGCAAAATTCAGAGAGGGAAAAGGAATTCCAAATTTTGATGCCATATCACACTATCTTTACATTTTGTCAGACAACAGAGGGTTTCTCTCAAGTATATAGGTAGAAGAAGAGAGATAAGAAGTGTGTGATAAATCGAGACAGAGTGTGCAGGTTAAGCAAATGGCCTGTGTTTTCAGTATACATGACATGTTCTCCATGTGATGTTTTTAATTTGTAACAAAATATAACACATTATGATCATTACAGCTCAATTACAACATAAAACAATCGAGGAAATTACAATGAAGAGCGTAACAATGCTGCATGATTAACCCTAGAAACGCAACTGCTTATATGAGGTTTTTAACTGAGAATAGCTAAGCCCGCCATGCTACGATCGAAAAAACTACTCTCGCGACGACCATTTAATACATCAGGCAGCGATATGCATACTGTAAACGACTGATTTGAATGTGTCCATACTCTTAAAGTTTTAACAATAAAAACATTCTGTAGGAGTAAATGGAAACATAATTTACACGAGGTCCAACCAGAAAGTATCCGGCCATTTTGAACTTATGAAAAAATGGTTTGCAAAGCAACTATGTATTTTAGAAAGCTATCAGATAGATCTTATACATACATGAACAAACACTCTCCTGTCGGGTTACTCATTTGGTGAAGGGGCACTACTAACTGAGCTTGATTACGATGTGAGAGGACAACAAGAGAAGCAAGCATTAAGCAATTCATGGTTACAGAACTATTACTGAGGTTGGGAAAACCAGATAAAAATTAGAGGGATAAGATAATAAGTATTCTGGTATGACATGACATATGTTAGGGCAATCACAGTCATCATTGGGAGAGTTGTGAAATGCCTTTATGCAGCATTGGTAGGTTATTTCTTTGTTTTTTATTATTTTCTGTTTAATATTTTTGTTTTGTTTTTATACGTGTGGATCCATAGGACCTCTTTCGGACAGAGTCCATCTCCAGCGCTCTGGCAAGAATAGACAAGGGGGACATTTTCGGACTCTAATATGATCTCAGCTGTCTGATGGATGGATAGTGTCCGGCTTATCTTATGCTTTATTTACTTATTGCTAAGTGATTTTCCGTGTGCATTTTGGGTACGGGTGTTTGTGCACGTGAGTCTGTGCAGGTGTATGGGTGTGAGAGTTTTGTGTGAGCCTATGTATGCATGTATGTGTTTATGTGTGCTTATGTGTGTGTGTTCATGGGGAGTATTTAGGGAGTGTTTATGTCATACATCTATTTTAGGAGGTTGGATTCATATCCATGTCGTGAGGGGTTTTATCGAAAACGCAGAGCTAAAGAAAGTAGACAACTCACTCTACCGAGGACAGCAAATCTCCATGGAATCCTCGAAAGAAAAAAATTAGCAGTTAGCATAAAGTTGGCAATCTTTCAGTAGAGGAAGCTCAACATTCAAATACAAGAAAATTCCATTAGTCGTAGAAAGAAATGTGTACAACCGATGCAACCTCAAGGTACTTGTGGAACCAAACCAAAAGATTGACAAACAGAATGAGAACGTGCATAGGAGAGAATCATGAACAACATTGTATGGAGAAATCAAAAGACGGTACAGTATATAAGAGAAAAAACGGGAATCAAAGATATATAATCTATTAGGGAAACTCAAATGACAATGGGTTGATCATGATGCAAGAATATCCAACAACAATTCGACATCAAATTCACAACGTGTGTCCCAAGGGATTATTAGAACTGTGTCCAGCGGAAACTAAGGGTGTGACGAACTAGACAGTTTCATAAATATTGACACACATGAAAGAGAGCTATGGCGTATCTTGGGCAAGGTTTATGTCCAACGACAGACGCAGAAAGGTTACTGATGATGGTGAAGATGATGATATTCGAAAATAGCACAGTTGATATGATTGATAGTCGTTGGAACTTGGCGTTTGCTTATTAACCGGTTTTGTATAATAGTCTGATGGCTTATCCGAAATTTTTAGTGTGATAACTTATCCTTTATTTTCTGTATTTTAGTTTGTACGCTGGAATTGAATCAACCATAATTAGGCGTGAATCGAATTGATTATTTTCTCATGAGATAAAGAATACGTAAAAGATAAAATTAAAAAGAAAATAACCATCACATACTATACAATTATAGAGATAAAAATATATGTCCATTTCAGCAAAAATATCCAGCAAACAATGTCTCATATAAAGCAGCTGTATCTACCGAAGATAATAGAGGCAACGACGAAGTTTGTGCATATATATATATATATATATATATATATATATATATATATATATATATATATATATATATATATATATATATATATATGGGGGATGTATGCGTGTGCTTTTGTAATTGTGTGTGTATTTTTGTGTGTTTAACCAAAAAAGCATAATTGACATTATATGACATTCAACAATAGAAATTATGAGCAATCATCACTATCTAAACACATAATGAAATCACAGGAGGAGGGAAAAACAATTATAATCTGGGAAATATTAACAAAAGTCTCGATATAGAATAACATTAATAACAAAAATGTATGCTTTGCCTGAAATAAAAATCAAATAATATTTAGAGTTAACAGCTACAAAAAAAATGAATAAAAGAATTTGGATAATTTTAAAAAAAGAGGACAGAAAATCAACTGTAAATTGAGAAACAAGAGTTTATGTATACAATAATATCATTGAAAAAAAATATATTTTTCATCAAATACCCTGTCTGATCAGGGATTAACTTTTTTTAATATCAGTGTCCCTCACCCTCGAAAGAAAATTGATAATACTATCAGTCCAAGGAAGTAAAACAAACTTTCTACACACGTTGATGTTGACGTTCCTGGCTTTGAATGGTCGAAGTTGCTATCGACGAACTACTATTAATACTAATGCTTTATAAATATAAACATAAATAACTTGCTGACAGGAAACGTGGTCCCTGATTTAAACGTTAAAATCTTTGCCTAGTATCGCAATATTTCGAAGTTGAGGTAGTTTCCCAATGAAAAATTATCACCCCGCCCTTTCAACATATAAAGATGACATCCTAATGAATAGTGAAGAGAGAATTGAAAAACGCTTTTACAAAAGAGAGATTTTTGCAAATGAAGACTGATATACTACAATTTCTCACTGCAAAGGTCTAGTGCATAATTTCAAGATAAATGCCCTCGTTCACTCAGGGATTTAAAAACGGCACACAAATAAATCCAAACAATTGAAGCATTGAATTAGATGGAAACAATCTTATAAATAAGAACTTTGAATGCATAAATGATTCCTCACAACAAATGTAGGTCTGGTTCCCTAGTCGAATTTAACATACTCACGCACTGAAGGCTTTATAGCAACACACTTTACTGATACAATTGCCTTGAATAGTAAACCCTATCCGTCCTTATTTGATGCTTGTCATACAAGTTTTCGTGGGAATTAGCCATACACTTTTCCTTCCATGACGAGCTGACACTGTTTGTCCCTGGATAGTATGCTAAGAGATTATACCTGGTCATAACTGTTGCTTTCCTGATAGACTTAAACGGCTGGTAATTGGCTTTGGTGATACGCTAACATTAAAAATAAACCCTATTTGTCTATATTCAATTCTAACCGATAGATATCGATGTAAATATGCCTGATAGTAATTGTTACATTGAATGACAGGATAGCACAGCCAACGTTTTGCTGGTCAACCAAAACATGTTTAAATCTGGTCATGCTTGTCATTTGCCTGACCGGCTGAAACTGCTTTGCTAATTTGCCTGACGGGATAAGACGATTAGACGTCTGATGCTCGTCTCTATTGAAACGATCACGTCAAAAATAAGCCTAATTCGTCGATATTCGATTCAATAGATATCCATATAAATAAATGATTCCTGGCAGTACTTGTTACATTGGCTGACAGGTTAACATCATATATGGCCGGCAAGCAAAAATATATTAATACTTGATCCTGCCCGTTGTTTGCTTGACGGGCTCAAACTGCTCAGTCGATTTGTCTGAAGGACTGAAATATTGCTTTCCACAGCGGATATACTCAAGTAAGAAAACTGTAACCGATGTACATCCGTGTAAATAAACAATAACTGACTCTTTTTTTAATTGAATGACAGGCTGAGACTACCGGCACTTAGCCGGCAGGCCAACATATATGTATACCTGACAGAGCCTATCGTTTGCCTGACGGGCCAAAATGGTTGTTACTCGCCTCAACTGATGCACTCAAGTTGCAAAATAAACGTCATTCGTCTATATCCGGCAATAACTGATGTATATCCATGTAAATAAACGATACCTGGCCATATGTATTACATTGAATGACGGGCTAATAGTGCTGGTACTTGGCTGGCTATCCTAAATCTGTTTATACCTGCTCATGGTTGCCGTTTGCCTGACGGGCTAAAAATGCTGTGCAAATTGGCCTTACAGTCTAGAACAGCTGTGCCAACACGGACAATCAGAAAAATGAAATTTATCAGTCAATATTTGACTCAAACTAATAGATAAGCACGTGAGCAAAATATATCTAACCATCCTCGTTAAATTGCCCTACGGGTTGAAATCGTCAACATATGGCCTGGTGACCAAATACATTTCTATGTTTGACAGAGCATGTGTCTTGTCTGACCGACTAAAACTGTTGTCCTCAGTAGCCTGATGAGCTAAAACGATTGTTTTGCGGTTCAACTGATGCAGTTCGCGAGAAAATAAACTGTATCCGCCTATATTCAACTTTATCGATGGATATCGATGTGATAAACGGCATCTGACCATACTTTTTGCATCAAATGTGGGTCTAAGGCTGCAAACACTTGGCCAGCAAGCCAAAACATGTTCATACCTAAACATGCCTGCTGTGCGCCTGAAGGGAGCAAACTGCATCGCTAATTTGTTAGATGGGCTGACATAGCTACGTTGAAAAATAAAATTATGCCTGTTGTTTGCCTGGCGGGCTGAGATTCCTGTGTTACTTCACCTGACTGGCTAAAACGCTTGCTGCTTAACTCTGCTGACACATTTATTTTGAAAAAAATGAACTTTATCCGTTTCTGTTCGACTCCAACTTATCGATATCCATGCAGATAAACGATAACTGACCGTGTCGTTGGATTGCCCGATGAGCTAACCCTCCTGGAGCTTGACCTATCGACCAAAACATTCCTCTAATTGATTATGCTTGACGGTTGCCGGACGGGCTAAAACTCCTGTGTTATTTTGCCTGAGGGGCTGAAATCATTGTTGCTTGCCTCTGCTGATACGCTTACATTGAAAAATAGACTTAATCTGTCTACATTCAACTTGAACAGATAAATATCCATGTAAGTAAAGGATGTTTGTTTATACTCGTTAGATAACCCGACAAGATAAAACCACCAGCACTTGGCCGGCTAACCAAAACAATATTACACCTGACCATGCCTGTCGTTTGTCTGACAAACTTCAATGTTTGGTCTCCTCTGTTGTCACGCTCAAATTGACAAATAAATCCTGTCCGTCGATATTCGACTCCAACCAATAGATATCCATGTAAATAAACAATGCCCGATCATATTCGTAAGATTTACTGACAGACTACCGGTGCCAACTTTTGGCTGACAGGCCAAAACAGGTTCATCCCTGTCGTGGGCCTGATAAGCTAAAGCTGCTTCACTTGTCTAAATAAATGTTTGTTTTTTGCTTTAGGTGAATAGGTTGCGTTGAAAACTAAAATATTCCCGTCTATATTCGATATTAACAGATTTATTTAACGATAACCGGCCATAATTGATACATTGAATGACGGCTTAACACCAGCACGCTTGGTCTGCTGTCTAAAATATGTTTAAATCATGCCTGTCGATTTCCTGACATGTTAAAACAGTTCTTTCTCACATCACCTGATTCGTTCAAGTTGAGAAATTAATTCTATCCGTCAATATTCGACATTAACCTATCGGTATCCATGTAAATAAACAATACCCAATTGTGATTGTTAAATTTCTCGACGGGCCAAGACTGCCAACACATGGTCGGCCAACCAAAACATTTCTAATCATGACCATGTGTGTACTTTGCCTGACGGGCTAATACTCCTGCATTACGTACTTTTTACTACTTACTCATGACTTTGCCTAGGAGGCTAAAACTATTGTTGTTCGCCTCTACTGACACCCTCGCTTTGAGAAATTATATCTATCCGTCTAAATTCAACTCAAAAAGATATCTATGAAAGTCAAAGATACCTAACTGTCTTTGTTTGTTTGCCGGGTGCACACATTTGGCTGGCCGACCAAATCATTCATACATCTAACCGTGATGGTGTAGTTCTTATTTGTCTAATGGACCGAAACAGCTGTTGCTCGCCTCAGCAGACACGGTTGCCTTGAAATATAAACCCTAGATGGGTTAACACTGCCAATACTTGGCCAGCAAGCTAAAACATATTCACACCTTACCATGCCTTTTGTTTGCTTGACGGGCCCAAACTACTCTAATTTTCTTGACGGACTATAACGGTCATCCCATCCCAAATGATATACTGAAGCTGAAGAATAAACCCCATCCGTCTTTATTTGACTGTAAGCGATATCATCCAAGTAAATGAAAGATACCTGACCGTATATGCTACATAATACGACGGACTGGCGCCCAAAACATGTTTATACCTGATCATGCCTGTCGTTAGCCTGACGAGCTAAAACTACTGTGCTTAATCGCGTGACATGCTAAATCGATTCTTGCTTGCTCCACTAGATTTAGTTGCATTGAAAAAAGCAAACAAACATTTTTGTCAATTTTCAACTGTAAGTTTTAGATATCTCTGTAAATGAATAAAAGGTGACACCACTTACGCTTGGCTGGTCGGGGAAAATCTGTTTTCATCAGATTAGGCCTGTTTTTTTGTTTTTTTTTTTCTTTTTAGGTCTCTTGGGATTTCTTTTTTTATACAAAAACGTTATGATTGCAGAGTTCAAATCTTCTGGGACTTTAATTTGTTTTAGGCATAAATGGAATCGAATAGGCAGTTTCCTCATGATGATTTTACCTGCTTTTTGAGTAGATGTCCTTTTTATTCCTTCGTTTGATGGCTTGCACAAACTCGCATGGGGTTACTTCAGAAAAATTCTCATGCTGAGTGCTCGTATCTTGCGTATCCCTTTCGATGTTTTATAGTCTTTGTTTGGAGGAGCTCAATTCTTTGAAGAGTTTTCGGAAATTTTGAAAAAACCCTGCCTTACTTAGATGTTATGTCTCCAATTTCCTCAGGTATACTGGTTATTTCCTTTGTCCAGGATTGAATTCTTTATTCATAGCTTTGAAGCCCTGGAATTCACAATGACTACTTTTTAGTAATAGCTTACTCACACGTTTGCGTGTGTTGTACCCTCATAATCTGTCCCGTTGGAGATCGGACGGGTAGGCTAGCCAATAGATGTTCATGTGGAAAACAATAACCGACTGTACATGTCCTAATGCCTGACTGGCTAACACGAATCACTCTTAGACGGCCAGTAAAATGATGTTCATACCTTGCATGAAGGTTTGAATAGCTGTGTCACTTTGCCTGTAGGACTTGAACAGCCTGTTGCTCTGCTCTACTGACAGGCACGTCTTAAAAAAAAATGTCTATTCTATTTTATGCGGGAAATATAACGTAGCAATTATTGCGACTTTGCATGACGCGATAACACGGCTGAGTCCGAACCAGCTCCCCTCAAAATGCGTATACTTCGGGGTTCTGATATGCATTGGAGAACTGATGAGATGAGCGACATCAAAACCGAGACCAGAGTGCCAGTTTTGAGATCCCCAAACTTTTGTGTGCGCACCCGAGACGGTAGGGGTAGATGGACGTTTTGCACGAGCCGTCACCAACTCGCAAGATTTGACTTTTGCCCACGAACGGAAATGTCTTGCGACGACGAACCGGGAGGGAAGTGCGTCTGGAGTCAAATAGGTTATATATAAGGTAAACGAAACGCCGGCTACCAGATGCCAAGTGGAAAGAAACAACTGGAGGTGTGACTGGCGGTCGCTCTCCTTCTGGAGGGAGCGCCTAGAATGTTGGTCTAAACCACTCATTTTGGATCGCACGGTGTAAATTGAAATGATCTAAGGGGGTAGGGCAGTGTACATCACATCAACTTTACCATGGTTCTCATCTAAAGCAAATGCCCCAGACGTCTTTGACATTGATGGACTTGAGAAAGATCTCATAAGCACATAAATCTAACCAAACAAGGTGGGCATCAACTCCATGAAAAATAGCTGTACTCTGGGCCGCCTAGGAAAGACTCAGGTGTTGTTCCAGAGGTGAAAGCCTCGGCAACACCACAGAAATAATGCCATCTCTCAGTCATGCCGAGGCAGCACAGCCAATAGTCAGCCTGGAAGCTTACACGTGCACTACTAGAGGGGCAAACAGGAAACAATCAACAGCAGGGAATGGGAACGTTAGATTGATCGATTGAGACATTATTATAAAGCAAGCCACCAACTCAGTGATCTTCACTTTATAACAGTTTGTCATTGTTGACCCAAAACATTTTGTTGTCGGTCAACCTCAGCCATATGAACCCCGAAAATCGAAAGAAAGATCAATCGAGAGCAATTTGGGGCCTTTAGGACAGGAGTGGAGGGGTTTCCACACGTTCACTTTTCAGCCCGTGACGATTGAGCTCAATAGCCAGCAGTTGAGTATCTGCTGTAATAAGTACAAGCCGTCGTTGTTTAACTCTATGGCTGAGCGAAGGAAATGAAACCAACGGCCAGTGAATGCAAAATCCAGTCGCAAGGAAAACGTGTTGGGCGTCTGGTGCAAGGGTGGAAATCAGCGATTTGTTCCATCTTTTGAAGTTGAGAAGTCCCTCAATCGAGGCTTATTGTCGAAAAGTGATGTGACGGGGAGAATGAATTCAAGAGTACATCAGACCGCACCGGAGCAAACCAGTAGGACAGTTCATTGCAAATACAGGGGGGGACTCATCCGGTGCTGCACAAGTTGCACAAACTCAATTCGTGTGAGGTAACTAGGGGGCTGGGGCTTTGCCGTTGTCCTGAGGCCAGGTGGACGTTAATCCTTCAGGGGATATGGTTTTGCAGCCGTGTTGCTGACGGACGGATCGAATATTTTGTCGTCATCTGTTTTTGCTTTGCATCAAAGTTTTGGGTATTTTGTTTACCTTTTCTTTTACTTGTACGCCTTTCCATTTTCAGTCTGTTGTCGCTACCCATTCCAGTTTGTTGATCGTTGAACCTTAAACTTATTCACCCAACCCCGCCCGTAAGTGTTGTCTCTTTTTTATGCAACGGGGGAATAAATGCATTATCCTTTACATGTGCTGAGCCAGATTTTTCTCGTTGGAGGTTTTGCACGATACTTGCCTTCATCCTACCGTCTCGGGCGCCTGCGTGAAAGAATGCACTTCTCAGAACCGGCACTCTGACCTCGAGCTCAGTGTTACCCACGTGAGCATTGGCAACCCAGAAATATAAACATTTTTAGGGCCCCCCTTGATTCTCAAGCATGTTATTCTGTCATGCAAGGTCACAAGTATTGCCCGGTTTCATTTTCCATAGAAACATCTAGCGAGCGTCGAATATAGATAAGGCCTTTTTATAACATGTACATGTCAGCAGAGGTGAGCAACTTTTGTTTCTGCAAAAGAGACATAACTCTTTCAACTGATCAGGCGAAGCAACAGCCGGGTCAGCCATATTTGCTGGTCAGGCAATGGGACAAGTACGGTCAGGTATCGTTTTCCATGTGAACATCGACTGGCTACCCTGTCTGCCTAATCCCTCACAGGAATTGAATGTGGGATATCACACACATGCACATCCGACTAAGTTATAATTAAAGTCCTCTTTAGTTCCTGCAAATATAGTCAGAGGGCATAAGAAATCATCAGGTCTTTTTTCCTTCAGATAGCTGCACCAAGTCTCATGAGGTAAAACATACAAACAACAGGCATGGGCATGTCTAAGCTTGTTTTTGCAAGCTAAAGTTTGGCAGTTCTCGCCCGTAAAGCATTCAAACAAGTACGGCAAGATATCGTTTATGCACATGGATATTGCTTGCAATAGAATATGGAGGGATAAAATTGATTTTTTAGTATGGGCATATGCAAAGGGAAGAGCAACAACCGCTTCAGACTGTCCAAAAAATTAGCATAAGGGTTGTAGCCTGTCAGACAAACTACAGGCATGGAAAGTTACTAGCATTTGTTCGACCGGCCAAATACCGGCTGTGTTAGGCCATCTGACATGTACAGTCAGGTATCGTTTATTTGTACTTATATCTAGCGGTTACTGTCAAATACTGACAGATACATTTTCCAACGTAAATGTGTCAGCAGAATCGAACAACATCTATATTAGTTCGTCAGGTAAAATGGTACTGCAGCTTTAGCCTGTCTGGCAAACAACGAACATGATCAGGTATAACCTTGTTGTCAGTGTTATCCCGTCAGTAAATGTAACAAGTTCGGTCAGTTATCACTTATCTACATCGATATACACACACACACACACACACACACATATATATATATATATATATATATATATATATATATATATATATATATATATATCGGTTACAGTCGAATATAAATGGTTTGAGTTATTTTTCTGCGTGAGCATGTCAGCAGAAGCAAGCAACGCCTATTTTACCTCGTCAGGTAGAGTAAAACAGAAATTGTAGATCGTGAGGAAAATGACTTGCATTGGGTATGAATATGTTTCGGCCACCCAGCAAAGTTTGGACAATTTAGCCCGTCAGGCAATTCAATTTATACGGTCAGGTATCGTTTATTTACGAATTTAGACGGATGAAGTACATTTGTTCAAAGTGATTTCGTTAGCAAAGGCGAACAGCAACCATTTTTGCCCGTAAGTCAAATTGGTACTTCCGTTTCAGCCCGTCTGGCAAACAACAGGCTTAACCAGGAATTAATATGTGGTGACCCGCTGGTCAACTGTTATTGTTGTCAGCCTATCATTTCATTCGATAGTTACGTTCAGGTATGTTTATTTACATGGAAAACTAGCGGTTACAGTTAAAATTTACGGATAGAAAACAACTTGAATCTGCACTTTTAGCCCATCAGGCAAACAACAGGTTTAGTCAATTACAAGCGTGTTTTGGCCAGCCAGCCGAGTGTCTGCAGTATTAGCCCGTCAGCTGATGCATCAAGTAGAGTCAGGTATTGTAAATTTACATAGATATACATCCGTTTGAGTCAAAATGTAGACGGGTAAATGTCATCCTTGTACGTGTGCGTGCCAGAAAAGGCGAGCAACAACTGTTTTACCCCATCAGGCAGCCTATCACAGCACTTGTAGTCCGTCAGGCAAACGACGGGCATGGTCGGATATAAGATTATACCGATCGGGTTGCAGAGTGTCGTCAGTTTTAGCCGGTCAGTCAATGTATCAAGTACGAACAAATCTCGTCTGTTTACATGAATATCTATCGGTTATTGTTGAATATAGACGGTTGAAGTTTGTTTCCTTTCCATAGAGAGCACGTCTGTTTGGGCGATCAACAACTTTTTTAGCCAATCCAGAAACTTGAAACAAAAGTTCAAGCCCAGTAGTTAAACGGCAGGCATCATCAAGTATAGATATTTTTTGACTGGCTGCCTGATGTCTACTTAGTTAACCCGTCATTCAACATATCACATACGGTCGATTATCGTTTATACACATGGATAATCAATTGTTTGATTCAAATGTACACGGATGAAGTTCATTTCTCAATGTGAATACATCAGCAGAGGCGAGCAACAAATCAATTCAACCCGTTCGGCAAACCAACACAGCAGTTGTAGCCCGTAAGGCAAACGACAGGCATGGTCAGGTATAAGAATGTTCTGGTCGACCGACCAAATGTCAGCAGTGTTAGCCCGCCCGTCACTGTAACAAGGATGATCAAGTTCTGTTCATTTACATGAATATCCATCGATTAATGTTGAATGTAGACGAGTGGATCTTATTTTTCAACGCGACCGTGTCTGTGGGGCGAGCAACAACCATTTTAGTCTGTCAGGCAAATTAACACAGCTGATTAATCCCACCAAGCAAGTATAAACATGTTTTGCCTAGCCAGTCAACTCTCAGCAGTGTTAGCACGTCAGTCAATGTAACAAGTACTGTTGGCTATGGTTTATTTACGTCTGTGTCTATTGGTTTGAGTCGAATATAGACGTATAGGGTTTATTTTTAACGCAAGAGTGTTACCTGCAGCACGCAACAGCTGTTTTAACCCGTCATGCAAATCAGCAAAAACAGTTTAGCCCGACGGACAAACAATTTGCATGATCAGGTTTAAACATGTTTTCGCTGGCTGCCCAAGTGCAGGCTGTATTAGCCCGTCATACAATGAAACAAGTACGGTCAGGTTTTGTTTGTTTACACAGATATAAATCAGTTTGAGTCGAATATATATATATATATATATATATATATATATATATATATATATATATATACATAGTTTTAACCAGGTATGAACTTCTCTTAGCTGACCGTCCGGGGCCAAACAGTCTTCGCCCCGTCATGGGAAGTGATATGTATGGCTAATTTCACATTTTTGGGGCTGCATCAAATGCAAACGGACAGGGTAAAGTTTTCAAAGCAATTGTATCAGCTGAGCTGAGCACCAGCCTTGTGTGTTCATTTAAAACTTTGAATGCACAAGGGAGTTAGTTTTTAATAGGGAACCATATGTACATCAGTTGTTGAGAAGTTGATCATTTTTATTTTCAAGCGAAAAAGTTTAATCGGGGAATCTTCTTTCAATTTAATGATTAAAGTCTTTCAATTTATTCGGGTGTCAGTTTAGATCACCGAGTGATCGAGGGTGTTAAACATGAAAATGTGCACCAGTCCTTGTGTATATCTGCTTTCAACTGGAAAAAACTCTCGCATTCATAAAATCGTTTTTATTTCTCTAAATTTTTATTTTTTAATTTATTTTTTTATATCGTCCTTTTATATATATATATATATATATATATATATATATATATATATATATATATATATATATATAGATAGATAGATAGATAGATAGATAGATAGACAGATAGACAGATAGATAGACAGATAGACAGACAGACAGACAGAGACAGAGAGCTAATCTTTTACTAAGGAACTACATTTGCCCTAAAAGATTGTGAGACTGGGCAAAAATTTTAATGTCCAAATCATGGGCCCACGCTCCTCGTTACAAATATTATTCTGTTCATGTTTGTGAATCAGTAATATTATTAGATGTTTTACGACAGCGATTTAAGCATTATTTTTATTCAGCCTTGAACGTAAATGGTGCCTAACGTTTTTAATGTTGTTTAGATTTGAGAACTAGCAGTATTGATAACATCATTTAGTGGGTGAGGAAAGCTGATATTAACAATTAGCAAAAAAAGAACATCCGTCAGGCAAAATCAAGTACAGTTTGGAAGGGTCCTCTATAAAAAGTACAGCCGACACAAGCGCATGCTTTCCTTGGAAGAAAAATGGAACATCGTTCATTACCAGTATCCACGAGCATTCCAGAATGGAAGAAATAAAACAAGTACGCAAAAGAAAACGACTATTTCAAAGATTAAAGATACATACATAAATAAATTGCACATTACTTATAATTGCTAATGATTTAACAGTCATGTAATGAAGAAAAATGGACAATAACGTATAAAACAAGAGAAAATATATTAATCAATTATTCATGAAATAGCATACTGGAATATGCACGACGTGATGATAAAGATAATGTTAATTGAAATGAATCAAGATGTTGAAGAAACGAAAAGTCGCATGACTTTTAATGTAGAAAAGAAAACGTTAATATATACATATATATATATATATATATATATATATATATATATATATGTGTGTGTGTGTGTGTGTGTGTGTGTGTGTGTGCGTGTGTGTGTGTGTGTGTTTGTATGCATGTTCCCATTTTACCGACAGTTTGTATATCATTCTACCAGGCAGTTCATATCCAATAGAATGTTGATAATTGTACAGACGTTCTGTGCTGCACCAGAACTAACCAAATATCAAATCGAAAAGCGGACCACGTAAATGACAAATTTGATTGAACACAGCAGACACTGTAAATGGTTTCAATACCCTTTGTAATTTTTCTTAAAAATGGAAATGGTAACTATTCTTATTGCCATAGTCATAGCCAGGGAGTGCTTTTAATAATATAAAAATGACAAAAACACCGTGAACAATGAAGATCCTTACCACTTCACTTTCACTCACTTATGATCAGTGGATCATAAACGTTATAGAATTCTAAGACCTAGCTGATGACTGTAGGATCAGTCTGAAACTTTCGATCAAAAATAACGTTGGTCAATTTTTACATCAGTTTGACCCAGAAATTTGTTCGTTTGTGAGACAACAAGAAAAAAAAACTACCTATCAAATTAAAACGGCACTTTTCATCCGTTTTGTTCAAAGAAACCGGCATAAATGACAGACTGCTACAGAAATATATATATATATATATATATATATATATATATATATATATATATATATATATATATATATATATATATATATATATATATATATATATATATCCTTATACGAACACTTCTCGCATGAAGGTAACCAAATAAACTCGTTAACTATGCCTTTCAGCTTGAATCAATATGTCGTTTTGAAGCCCTTTCCCAATGAATGATTTCGTGCATACGCCCACAGTAGAACAAGTTGGCTACAGCCAGTGGATCTCTTCTGAATAATTGCTCCGTAAAAAATAGTGTGATACTATTAGAATAACAGGAAATGGCAAGTTCAGGGTAAGGAAAAACACAGTGATACGTGCATTGGATTCATGCGAGGAACTTTCCGGAATATCTGCATAAACTCCCTTTCCTGGATACTTACGTATGGGTGACATCATCGATTAAGTCCGGTTGAAGAGTGCGCGTTTACTGATCGGTTCCCTGACCTACGTATTCACGTGTTCGTATGCCTGTGTGTATGGATGGTCCAGTGAATCCCAAATTATGGCAGTATTTATGTTCAACGGCAGTAACACCCAGTGGAAATTTTTTGCAGAGGATGCTTAGATAGTTTTACACCTACCTGTCCACATGCACCACAGGATCTGTCCGATGTAGACTGGTATTGAGGGAGAGTGGTCAACGTATTTCCGTCCTTATCAACTATTTTTGGTTGACGATTGAACACAGAAAAGCGAACACCAGTCTTTGTTTTTTCTTCGGTTCACTTTTGCTTATATATATATATATATATATATATATATATATATATATATATATATATATGTGTGTGTGTGTGTGTGTGTGTGTGTGTTGAAAAATTAGCTAACAATACGTAATCAACTATTCAGTCGGTAGTTTCAAAAAAATACATGGAACTTATTTCCCCCTGTCTCTTTCTCTCTCGCTTTTTCTTCCTTTCTTTTATTCTTTTTCTTTCTTGCTTTCTCTGTCTGTCTGTCTGTCTGTCTGTCTGTCAGTCTATCTGTCAGTCAGTCTCTTTCTTTCTCTCCTTCTATCTATCTATCTCCGTGGGTGTGTGTGCGTGTATGAGTTACAGATTTTCTTGTCAGGATGACTTTTCTCACCCTAGAGGAATCATGGTACAAAATTATCTTCTTATTTACAATTCAACCCACCACATTTGGCCGATGTTACTGCAAACAATATATATATATATATATATATATATATATATATATATATATATATATATATATATATATATATATATATATATATATATATACTTGTAAGGAATCAGCATTCGTTTGTGTACTTTTACCCCGTAACAATGTCTAGAAAAAGCTAGCCAATGTGCGTCTCCGATCCTCTTTTGATCTCCCACGAATTAGGCCTTATGTCAAACAAAATAAGTTTTAATGAATTTGGATTCATTATGTCATACCAAACTTAGAAAAGAATTAATAGCATCATGAGAATGCGATCAAATCAAAATTAATTGCTGCTTCATTTTATAAATAAAACTTTAGAGAGGGGCGTCACTCGTAATAAGATACTGGAAATCGTATGTAATGACTTGCATATACCTTAGATTCTTCAAAAAATATTCAAGTGGAAATAAGTTTCAATACAAAATGGAACCGATTCATATAGATTCACGCCCATCCCTCACTTGTAGTCGAAGGAAAGGTCATGAGGGGAAAAAATGTCATAATATTTTAGATTTAATACATTTTTGCATTTTATTTCTTTACATTTTTTGTCATGTCTGTATATTTACAACAATACATGAAAGGAATATGTTGCCAATGGAAAGTTTTAACCATTCTCAAACCAGTTTGTAACATTTAAACGACCTTATCTGAATGATTCAAGTGAACGATGCCTTGCTCCACTTTTGCAAAATATTAATAGTTATGTTTGTGCTAATAATTGGAGTGAGTTATAACAGGGAGTATCCAAAAGTTAGCATTTGTTTTTGAATATTTTAATGATTTATGGTAAGGCTAGAATAACCCAGCAGTTATCATATTAATTAATGCTAGCATTCTTGACATGAGATAGAAACGTATCCTGAGTAGTGAATTCAAATCGTTCAATTCACTCCTAGGGTTCAAAAACGCACTATTCGGGATAATTTTATAATTCAATGTGGTTATTTCTCAGTTTACACTTAGTTATATCAATTAGTGCAGCAATATCTCAAGAGTTCTTCTTCAAAACTGCACAATTCAAGGTATTCCTGAATTTGCAGGCTTGCATTTACCAGGTGAATGACTACCTTCATCCAACAAATAGACATCTATACATGCCAGAGGCTATGGAATAGGGGTGATGACTCTGTCGATTCTTATTTAGTATGTTTGCCAATAGAGAAATAAAGGCACAAAAAGTGGTGTGGTCAGTCACTCAAAAGAAAACCTCACTTGACCGACGTCTTTTAGCATCACTTCGTTTAGAGGATGATCAGTTACGCAATTGGGATTCTACTGACCAGTGATCACTAGAGTTCAGAACCTAAGGATATTTTAGCATAAACTCACATTGCAAATTGCACCCCACACCAAAACCTTAATTGAGAGACAGGGGAATTTCCCCAAAACACCAAAAAATAACAAAAAACCCACACAACTTTCATTGTGAATATATTACAGAGTAAACGTTGAAATTTCATCGGTGTGGCTTGTATGCACATATAGGTAAAGATGTATTCATACATATATAAATGCATAGAAACATACATACACACATGAATGCATACATACACACATACAGGGCCCGACACACCTAAATGAAAACTGGAAAAAAAAACTGCTTATGCTGCCAGTTGACATATTCGATGTATGTGGTGAATCACTGCGCGTATGAATTCCCATTCGACAGGATATAGTGTAAATATGCCTGCAACTATTTACTTTACATATTAGGAAAACGTACATATATGACAACAGTGATATATATATATATATATATATATATATATATATATATATATATATATATATATATATATATATATATATATATATATATCACTGTTGTCATATATATATATATATATATATATATATATATATATATTGTCATCCACAGACAGCTGTTTCAATGTATTAGATGTCTTCAGTGTGGCTATAGACATTAACCCATCCAGTACTGCAAGGCAAAATTGAAACCCTCACATCAGACCGATATCGGCTGATATCTTACCTCTGGACTACAAAACTGGGTGGCCATTAAGGCTGAATTCAAGCGATGTATTCATTCCTACGCAGAAACTCCCCATCCATCAGAGTGCTCTATTCCTATGGAAGAGCATTGCATAAGCTTAAAATGGATGAGTTACCTCACTTATAGAGTACTTTCTCTCTCTCTCTCTCTCTCTTTCTCTCTCTCTCTCTATATATATATATATATACACATATAAATATACGTATATATATATGTATATATATATATGTATATATATCACACACATACACACACACACACATATATATATATATATATATATATATATATATTGTGTGTGTGTGTTTATGTGTGTGTGTGAGTGTGTGTATGTTAAGATGTTTCCAGTCACTATTAAAATATAAAGAATATTGATGTAATAAGGCATGCGTGAACAGACACTTTCTTGTGGCCCGTACGTTCGCATTGATCGGAAGTTCAGGTCAATATGCCATTCTTCAAGCTTATTGAAGATGAGCCCGTCCCTCAAGCATACAGTCCAGATTTAGCCTCTTTCGACTCGTAGCTTCTGCAAAAGCTAATATAATTGTTGAAAGGAGCTAGGATATTTCAGTATTCTGTTGACGTGATTAAGAACACGAGGTAGCTGATGCTGATACAAAAAGAAGACTTGGTAGACAGTTTTGAAAAAAAGACGATGCGGCAATAGATGTGGAGGTGCCGATAATGTTTTGAAGATACCAAGGCACCGTCAATATCTAATGGCTTGGATGTTGGGCATCCCTTTCTCCTTTGTGTGACAGTGGTAATGTATACAACATCCGATATGTTGTGACAACCAAGTTGGGTACACAAGTTCGAATCAATTGGACAATAAAAAATGGAATTTGTTTTTAAAAAAAATATCATATGCAGTTATACGCATGTAAGCCACCGGTAGAACAAATTCGACCTAGATCTGACCCTACTGCAACGTGCACATGGAAGAACCATGTTCAACCTCACATGGAGAAATCACACGATTGCACTATATATCAGGGAAAAACAGGAGAAGAAGACATCATATAATCCATTAGAAATCTTATAATTAGAAATGGATTGGCCATGTTTCAGAAACAGCAGACAACTGATGACCACAATGAGTCACAACATGGATCCCCAATGATCATATGCGTAAGCAAGGCCGGAAGAATACAAGACAGACGTAATAGACAAATTCAGAAAGTAATTGCTTTGCAATGTCAATAGTAAAGAGGTCTGGCGAATTCTGGCAAAGGTTTATCTCTAAAGACAGAGATAAAGGACTGGTGATGATGATTATCAAAAGTCAAGACATCACATCATTTCTTTTAGCTGGTGTTTCAAACCGAAGATATCGTACTATTTAGTCAAAAGAATGTAAGGCTGAATCAATGAATTCGAGAGAGTCTAGTGATGCTCTCTAGAATGAAAGGATCAAGGATTTTACCACCTGTTCATTCCAATAATGCTTAGCTTGATATTACACGACGCTAATCCAGATCAATTTTGAATGAAGAATTTTGCTGTGCAGGTCTTCAAAAATGTTAAAGAGGTTTGTTGAAGAAAATCAACATTCGAAATCTTTCCTCTTTGCTGGCTCCGAATCCCGAACCAGATCATTCCTCTGGTCCGGAACTGTCTGTCCGTTTGGAAAATCAGCATTTAATATATTGGCATTTTCATGCTGGTACCAGTTGGAAATAAAATAAATGAGATGTCGTGATCTTGGGATGGAAAGCAAATTTGGATCATGGGTCGTTGTTTGCCTATCTATGAAACAAAACGAGAACGCTATATTTGACCAATCCCTTTAGCAATCCATCGATATGCTAACCATTCATTCAGATCGTGGGTCGTGGTTTGCCTATCTATTAAATGAATCTAAAATGCTATATTTGATCCATATCGACATTTAGAAATGCATACCTAAAATAAGCCTGTGTGTGCCTATATTAATGTATGCTCATCACTTAACGAATCATATTTCTTATGTACCTATCGTTTGTCGATGAATAAATCCCGGCAACTCTGTGAGTAATGCTTTCTCACCCTCGACAAGGAAATTCGACTGACTTACCTCACAGTCACCGAATAGGTCCACTGTCCTTCTCTTTAACAAGGTATAACCAGAGAGGAAGTTAGAATATTGAAAGAGGCCAGGGAACATAGATTGATTTCCTCGATTTTTATGTCCAAGCACACGCACACACACACAGGAAGACACACACACACATACACACACACACACACACACACACACACACAAACACACACATATATATATATATATATGAAAATGACCCAACAAACAGAGGGATGCAACACGGATCTGCATTAACACCCACGTGAAGAATATCGCGCACGTAATTAAACAACCAAACTTGAGATGCTCAGGGCAAGTAACAATCAGAAAGAACATTGGATGGATCGAAAGTAAAAACTATTAGTGTGCGTGATAAATGAAAGCAGTAGGAAAAGGCTGGATAGAAGACGGAAGGATGAGTTGGACAAAAAATTTTTCTGGGTAGACTTGGCAGAGATTAAGATAAAGGAAATACCATCATCCGACAGTGGTACCCTGATATATATATATATATATATATATATATATATATATATATATATATATATATATATATATATATATATATTGTTGCAGAACGTTGGCTTTCCCAAAGACGTGCCAGACATTTCTATCGCGGGCGTCGCAGAGTCAGTACTTTCTAGTTCAACACGACATCTTATTTTCTGCTGACCAAATTTCCACAATCTCAGGGGATTCACATTGTGAGTCGTGATGTCAAACGTCTGTCTGACATTCTTGCTAAATAACCAGGCTATTGTTATTTGCTTTGCTTTCTCCGTAAAATACTGCGCTGCCTTGTAATCTCTACATGTCATGTCGAATATACTTTTTCAAGTGCATGTTTCGTTGTTCTTGGTTTGGGGGTCAATCTTTTGGTCATGTTCCATGTTTCAACTCCATAGTTGGCTCCCGGAAGGACACATTAGTTGTAGACTCTTCTCTTAGAACTATTGGCACTGCTTTGTTCTTGAAGGTTGAGCTTGGTCCACGAAAAGTCTGTTGCTCGAGAGTGATTTTTTGCTTGATTCTTTCTTTGATTCGACTATTTCATGGAGATTGTCTTCAGAAAATGAAATGGTCAACTTTGTACAGCTGAGTGTGTTCGATTCTGGTTGTTGTGTCTTTGCCCTTGACAAACACTTACTTTACCGATGTGAGCACCAACTTTATTCCTTCATCCATTCAGTTTGTCTGACATTTTTGGAGATCATTAATATATATATATTATTTTGATCCGAAAATAATGTTTATAATCACAATAAATCACAATAAAAATAAAGACGATATGAAACCTCTGTACAACAGATATCAATCTGAACAGTACCGTTTTATGTTTTTTTTTTTAAATTTCATTTTCAAAATAGTAAGTTGGGGCAAGTTTACATGATATAACCTTTCATAGTTCACTTTTGGAATCTTACTGTATACTTCTGTTTGTACATATGTGCACACAGCGAGTCACATCCACACATATAGATAAACATTTGAAATGCTAACAAGAAGTAAAAGGGGATTGGACATCTTGCACAAATATATACATTTGGGGAAACCTGGCTGAGTATAATTGCTTATGCATATTAGAATGATTATTGCTTTGCATCGTAGGGGCAGAGAATTATTCTGTGTTAGAAAATCTCAAACTTGACTCCCTCGGGTTGTAGGATTATTGTTCAGCAAATCGTAGGACCAACTATAGATATTGATTTCTTTTTGTCGAGCTGGGAGAACAAATTCGTCATATTATCATTGACAAATCAATTTAAAATCCAGTTTGCGTCGTGCTGATGTGAATAGGAGTAAAATATATTTGCATTTACTGCTTCTATTTGGTTAACTGTCACAAGGAAATGAATAATGAAGAGTATGATTACACAGATACTCGTATGTATATTCGAATAAAATATGATCTGTCTGTTTTTTTTTCATGTGAATGTCCGCCCCACAATCTAGAAAAGCTATCCTCAAAACATTTTGCATCAATAAAGTCTCGAATACGTGTATATATAAGGATTATCATCTGATAAAGGGTCTGTTGGAAGCACTTGCAGTAGCTGTATGGATCTTCTAAACATAAATATGCACCTGCTTCGTTAAATGCAGAGATATGTTTTAACTTCTATTTTTTCTATTTATTGGCATATTCACGTGGACACGAACATTTGTAACAAATGATTTTTTGGCGTGATTTTCCTGGCTTTCTGTCTGTCTGTCTGGCTGTTCCTCTCCTTTTCTATCTCTCTCTCTCGTTTCTCTCTCTCTCTCTAAATATATATATATATATATATAAGTATGACTGAAGTTATAGAAGTTATAGACACCTTGATATGTTGAAATGAAACGAAACAGTTGAGTTTTGCTGTTAGGCAGAAGCAGTTATAGGTGTTGAGGGGACAAATACACAAACAACTTTGTAGAATTTACATTTCACAAGAAAATGGAAAACGTATTATGTACAAAATTAATTGTATGAAAAACGTAAAAAATGTAATTTTTCAGTTATAAATTAACTTCAAATCGAAATAAAACATACTGGTACGATGGGCACTGTGAGACACACCCGCTGTCTCAAAAGCTATAGGCTGGAGAGTGCTACTTTTCTGTGTGGTACCATTACACAGTATCTTCCTCGCCAATGTGATCATTTTGAATACGTCGGTTGGTATTTTTCTTGTTCCTGAATGTCGTGCCTGCTCTACTGAAAACTTGCACACTCAGTTTGCTCACTTTATTTTTTGTTTCTTGATATGACTTCATCGGGACTCATTGTCCTAAGTTGAAGAAGCGGTCTACTTTCTCAAGCTCTGTATTTCGATTTCATTCGCTGTATCTATGTCCCTAACATGGTTGTTTTATAAGTCATTATTTCGTTGAATTTCAAGTGAAGGCCAACTTTCTTGTTTTTTCATTTAGTTTGTCTCACAATAATTGGAGATCATCAAGGTTTTAGTAAATACACGACGTTGTCAGTAATCTGAGTTTTCTTGGGTATTTTCCGTCTATGGTAACTCCCTTGCATTTCTATTCTAAGTTTTTGGAAGATAATCTCAATGCTGTCTGTGGAGAGTGTGGGTGAGCTGGTGTCACTTAGTGTCTCTCCTTTTTTCTAGTTGAAAAGATTCCGAGTATTTATATTGTCTGAAGAGGGAATCGCTGTGTCGATTGCAGTACTCTGGCGTTTACTGGGTGTACACATTGTTGTAATATTACGTCAATGACTTTTGGGATTATCACCGAATCAAAGGCCATCTCAAAGTCAACAAACGCTAGAGCTCATGGCATTTTATATTATGTTGCTTTCCCTTTTAGTTGGTTGATTGAATGGAGATGGTCGATTGTTGAGTAAGTTTTCTGGAGCCATCTTGTTCCCGTTGGTTTTCATCTAGTGCTTTGGTGATAGGGTTGTCGATTACTTTAATGAAGAGCTCGTAAATATAGTTGAGTTGGCTTATTGGCCTGTAGATGCTGTAGTCTTCTGGGTTTCCTTCTTTCAATAACAGCATTATGATTGCAGTGCTCCAATCTTCTGGGACTTTACTTTGTTTTAGGCAAAAGTTAAATAGGATAGCTTGTTTTATTGCACTGACTTTCCCAGCTTTTTGAATAGGTTGATTGTGATGCTATCAGGTCTGTTTTTTTTTCTTTGTTTGGCTTATGGAATGAGAGAGATGAAGACTTTGTGAATTTTTTAAAAGTGAACGGATACAAAATTATGAACATCTTCTTTAAACAGCCAATGGACAATTGATTCGGATAAGCTCGAATAATGGAACTAAAATCATAATAGACTACATGATAGCTGACAAGACAAACACAATTAAATATATCTAGGTATAAAGTCAATGTTTGAAGCGACTGCAGAATGATAAGAAGGAAAATTACAATCCACATCAAGGTAGAACGCATCAAAACGTTCAACATCAACTGAAACCATTTACCGTTCAAAAAGAATTTACCTGGCCATTCAAACCGGAGCTTAATAACTGATACAAACTCCTCATCGAACCAGAAGAGAGAATCGACGAGCTCAGCAATAATATAACAACCAACCTGATTGAAATTGCAATTACGATCGTAAAATAAAAGTGATCACGCTTGAAAACATGATATGCAAAAAAGATGAAGATACTTGGAATGTTCTTGAATAATTGTTTTACGATTTATTGTGGCTTGAATGATTATTCCAAATGTTTGTAATCATATCTTAGATCTATCTAAGTGTCAATATCCTAAAGGGAGAGTGAGTTCTCTGTAATATTCCAAGATTTGTTGACATTGAGCGAACTTGTGATGAGATTTTGTATACAAATTGTTTTATACTTGAGGCTCACTAGATTTTGGTGAGAGTGGTTCTTGTTACGGGAAGAAAACAAAGTTAACCATTCGAGTTTGACAATAAAGATGCAGACTTCGGAGAAGATGAGACTTTGATCATTATGATCTAATTTTGTAAAAAACAAAATATAAGTTGTTAGCAGGGATCAACGATTGGAAGTATTTGTGTTTATTATTATAGCTGCAAATAATATATGCATGCTCGAGTGAACAGAAAAAAAGTGTAGTGACTGCTTTTACTAATTATTTGAGTGTTTATATGTAAAAAGGTACGTGTGACATCTTTATCAAAGCAGCATGAAGGATGAACATGATTTACTGCCGAAGAAATATGCCCAATGAGGATGATTACTAATTTCAAATTCATTATAAGTTTAACTTGAAATATACCTTATATTCAACTGAGCAACATATCCAACGACTAATATTTACCTTTGAGGCGAATGATTGTAACAGCGACATCAATATAAGAAATCAAAGAATAAATACCTTTTACAAGGATTAGGTATCCGTTGCCTGATGAAAGAGATATGCTTACACATTATATCAAAGATGAAGGGAAACATTGTCTTCGATTGTTGTCAAGAGGTGTATTATCATTTGATAAAAATGCATTTTTCTTTTTAAATCATACACGAAACATGTTTGATACATTATATTTCAGTCATACTTGAGGTATAGAAAAGGCAGAACAACAGCAAATGAATTAAATCGAAAAGTTCCACAAGCAAATGTAAAAATGGATGCCAGAGTCATCATGATCATCATAGGTAAGAGAATCAACAACGTCTTTTGTTTCATCATGATACTTTTCATATTCTCAAATTATCATTTATTATTGTATTATTATATTTCAGTTCCCCTTAATCTCACTATTAGCAAGAGTAGTCATATTTGTAGGCACGATCTTTGGAGGAGCTGAAACTATGTTTTACTCTTTTTGTAATCAATTCTCATTGGGGAACGAACATGAGATCTCAAGAACACGCACATATCCATCCATTCAGTCATACAGTCTCTAATAGTCTATAAATTATTTTCCTCAAATGATTAAAAAAACAAATTTTGAAACAGAGAAGTTACTCCAAACAGAACGCTTTCTATTAAAATAGTACCTACAAAGAACACTGAATCCCTGACGAAATGTGAACTTGAATAAAAAATGAATAAATAAAAAAAATAGATTGAAAAATAGATCAGCTCCGCCACGAACAAAGATTGTTCCTGGAGAGCAACCAAAATTCGACTTTCCAAATCATGACTATTTGCATTTCTTATCTCCGATCCTACTTTCTCTTCTTTTGTTTGGGAGACACTGATAACCTCTTCCGCTTTTTATCTTAATTATATATTGATTTTCTTTTGTTTGATTTCAAAATAGGAATGATCAAAGGCAGAAAACTTTATGGTCATGACCATTAGGGAATACAATTCCAAAACATATATTCTCGACAGCGCAATAATGAAAATATAAATCTGAACAAAAAAACTCGAAGCTAAATATAAGCCTGCATTTAGACAAAAACAGTGTATTGCAACTGGGAGAGAGTTACATATTTCCTAACTCATATATGCGAATATAATAGTGGAATTTCTCGCTTTCCTCGCATAAAATTCTAGAACTTGTCATCTCTCATTTGTTTTATCAAAAGTTTGGGCTCAACAATGGTAAAATATCAGTTTGTTGATTTGAATTGTACGCTTGTCTTGTTCAGGGAAACAAGAACAGTCTCCATGTTTAGTTTTTTAAGCAAAGTGAATACAACGTACATGGCTCGTATAATCCTATTTCATGATACTTATGATACTTAATGTTATCTTAAATTTTTCCAAGTAGTACAAATTATTGCGATGACAACTGAGTTTGATTCTTAATTAATAGAGGGGAAATGATTTGGACATCTATGTTGAAAAGATTTCTATACGAGATAAATAATAAAAACATTACGGTCAAATCCCAGGCTGATACAAATGTGTTGACTTAGTATTGCTTAAAAGATGGGAAATAACTCAGATGTTTCTAAAACCAATACTTTGAAAATTGAAAACAGAAAGGAAAAAGCAAACGACGTCACAACATTAACTTTGATAAATTCTAAAAAGAGCGCAAGCAATACCACAATTTTATAACTGTTAAATTGTATAATTAATGCGAGCAACACTATGATGTAAAAGTCATTAAATTTTAAAACAATCAGAAAGCATCATGGCAACATTAAACCCCACTGAATCCTGGGAATAATGAAAAAAAAAAAAAAAACAACATCACAACATGAAACTGAGTAAATTTGAAAAAACAGTGAAAACAAAAGCAAGGAAAATCTAATTTTTATTTTTTATATATTTTTTGTGTGGGGAACATTTCAATTGTTTCACCATGGCCATGTTTTTAGAGTTTTATAAATTGGACAGGTTTATTGCATATTCATCATCATCAGCAGCAGCAGCTGTCCGGTAGCGTCAGTCATGGGATGTGAACTTCGAAAAAGCTTGCTAATATAGGCATTGCAAAGCCACTACTTTAATACGTCTCATCATCTCGTATTTTGTCGGTTACAGTTTTGCACTAGATCTCTGGTGATCGACGTTGTGAGTCGTGATGTCCAGCAATTGTCTGACATTCTTACAACATGAACAACCCATTGCTATTTGAGTTTTCTAAAGCATTGATTGTTAATCTTTTGTTTATAATCGACATTCCAGGTCCATAGGTGACTATTAATGGTATGTAAAGTTTGTATACCTTTCTTTTTAGGAGATGATCTGGAATGCATGATATCAGATTTACCAACAACACTGTCCCTTTTGATGAAGACCTTCACGATCTTCAAAAATGTTAGGCAAACTGAATCTAGAAAGTAGGCCCTTAACGGAACTTCCGTCATACTTGTATATGTTTATGAGAATGTAATTACCGCATTGTGTCTATGTTTATAATTTGCATGCATAGAACTGCTGGTAAAATGACAAATGGAGAGTGGAAATTCCACAAACATTCTATCGAATCAGCTGACATCAACAAAACATACGTATGTAGGATTATAATTTTTGGGTCAGTAGAATTTTTCAGCTGTTATGTACATGTTTGTATGGGTATGTGATTTTACCATGTTTTATTTATATGCTCAGAAAGTAGAATTATTTCAAATTCCTTATCTATAATGTGCACTGTTTAAAGCGTAATGATGATAAATCAAATTTTTATGCACAATGAATATTTATTTTTCAACATAATCTACTTCCTCTCCAATGCATCCAATTCAGTGAAATATGTCAGGCTGAAGAACCATTGGTCCAGCATTATATATATATATATATATACATACATATATATACATATATATATATATATATATATATATATATATATATATATATATATATATATATATATATATATATATATATATATATATATATATATATATATGAAGGATGATATAACAGAGTGGCGTCGCCAATAGCAGAGAGGGAGATATGTTTGAACATTTATCCGACGTACATGAAGTCCTATTCGAACATGTGCAGTGACATTGGGGCATATATAAAGATAATACTGCAATAAATAAACTACAAGAAATATCAGCAAGGCAAAGATAAAGGAGAAAAGGGTGAGACATGGGGATACAGTATTACTAGAACCATGTCCGGCGAGCCTTGAAAGCATCTTTTGGAAAACTAAAGAGAATTGAAAAGACAGAAAACAATTATATCAGTTGAAATTCGCTGATTACATTTCCATGATGTCAGATACATTGGAAAAAACGACACAACATGTTGATAAGTAAAAATAGGGGAAGTAAAAGATTAGTTAAAAATGAGCTGAACAAAGACTAGAGTAACTCCCAGGATAAGGTCCCTCAAAGGACTCTGAGAATTGAAGGTGATGGTTCAGAAGAGGTTGACAGATTTACCAATGACAGGTAATGAAGACCAAGATAATTTTCTGGAAAGCATTTGGTATGCTTAGGGACATACTGGAAATCACTCTGTTAATTTTATCGAAGAGTTGGATATAGGTTAAATGCATAATACCAGGAACAAATTACGGAAACAAACAAAACAAGTTTAAAACGAGATTAAAGTCACACAAAAACCATAGAAAGAATAATTCTAAGGATAACACCTTGCGTTAGGAAAATATCAACATGGATCAGAGGAAAGTCAAGAGTGCAGAATATTATACAAATAATTGGGTAATGGGGATGGAATGAAAACTTAACAATAGTAGACATGAACTGATGAAGCAAAGAGCCAACTGATTGTTGCCCATAACACACATTCAGAATGAAAAAACAGGCACAGGACAGGAAAGGTTCAATAAAAGGGTTTGAAAGTAAGATGTGTCATAGGGAGGCGTAATTAATGTCGTCATTGAATAAGATGGGGATGTCCTTTGTTGCTGATGATGATGATTAGTACGACGAGTTTATATAAGATATATTTGTGTTTGTGTGTGCATGCCTGTGTGTAAATGTGTGCGTGCGCAAGTGTTTGTCTGCAGGTTATTTTGAATTATCAAATTCTTATGATATATTGCATATCGGTATCCGATAGAGGAATTTTTCTTTCACTGAATACTGAACAAATTTCCCCAAGCATGAAAACGTTTGCAAAAGCTATACGTCTGCTTTCTAGCATGAACCTGCAGCCATATTGAAGAACTAACCGTGGTACGTGAAGAGCTGCGGTACATGAAATTATTGCTGTGTGATTTTATTCTGGAGCCTTGAGTGAGCATATCTAATATGGTATGTCAGACACCGATTTTGTTCAAGATAGTCAGATAAGTGCGCTTAAGGAATCCCTCGACTCCTTGATGCCAATACAACTCTATTTACTGTAGACTTCGATTCCCATGGGAACATGGACATATATAATTCGAACATTTAGGCTATTTCGTATGAATACATAGATGGGTCTTCAGCTTATCGCCAGTACATTATTCAGACTGCTCAAAAGGCTGTGATACAAAGAAATTCTGGGGTTCAAATCTGAACCAATTTGAGACGATGTAACATTTTGCATCTCAATATCTCATAGTGAAACGACGGTTGAACATTTTTATATTACAATTCCAAATTGTTACAGGTTACCCTGCATTCATTCGTCAGCCTTGTTCTAGACTAATCTAAGCATAATAAATGTATGGTATTAAGTGTCTCTCCAAACCCGAATTTTTGATCTACTAGCTTACCAGTCTTGTCAATGATTAATGCAAAGAATTTATGAACACACATGGCATTTTATAGGCGTGTTGGATAGAGAATTGCATTACAATAATATTATTTTGATCACAAACATTTTTTTCCTTTTTTCCTTTTATTTTTTTCTTTTTATTTTTTATACTATTTGCATCCAAACTCTCCACTACATGCCAGAGGGAGATAATGCTATAGTCACTCTCCTTAGTGTGACTGACGACATCTGCTCGTTAATAATTATGTTATATGATGATTCCTGGCTAGCTGCATCCATCTCACTTCCGTATCAGCCTATATATATATTTGAGTCTAAGAGGAGTGCATAAAGTTCCATGGTAGCTTAGTGTAGATAGGTTTGAATTTGACAAGTACAATACTCTCTCTCTCTCTCCCTCTCTCTCTCTCTCTCTATATATATATATATATTTATTTATTTATTTATTTATTCATATATTTATTTACATATATGTGTATGCATGTGTGTTTGTGTGTGTCCAGAAAAAAATACTTGATATAATCTACAAAATAAAACAGACAGAATAACTCGAACGTTAGTTTAAGAAAGTTTCATAATCAAATATAGTCAATATATTCGTAATCAAAACAAATTTTTCTTATTTTTCAATAACATTTTTTGGGGAATAAATCATTCTCAAAACGTAATATTTTTTTTCTAATTTCATTTTGATCATCTGTGAACTTGATTGGTTTTCTGGTAACATCATCAAGTTTGATTTAACGTAATTTTAAACTGAAATTAAAATGCTGGATATCAACAGTCTCTTGAAACTAGAACTATGCCAGTTTGAAAGCTCTTCAATAATGTAACTCGTCCAAAATAAAAGCATGCATTTGTTGCAGAAAGTGAGCAACTGAAAATCAACTCAGATTATTTAGAAATGCCCATCAATTACTTGACTTCTTTGTTGTTCTCTTTCTCACTTCATACAAATACTTTCTACCTCACTCTCTCTCTCTTCCAATTTCTCTCTATTTCACTCTTTTCTCTCCTACCCTCTCTATCCATTCCCTCTTTTTATCCCTCTCTCCTAATAAAAGCAGTTTAATGACACTTAATTGCAGTTCATTTGATGGAAAGATGTCAGCTCCTAAATAAAATATCATGTTGATTCACTCCAAATATGTTTCGATAATCTGTTAATAGTGATACTTGAATGCAAAGACCTTTAAACGATTACTGTGCTTTATAGTACAAGAGTCATACAATGTGAGAATCCTTCACATTAAATGTTGCAAGGTGTAATTTTGATATGATGCCGATGAGTTTACTTGAATATAAATACTGGCAAATGCAATGACAATGTCATAAGTATCGGTTTCTAATTCTATATATCATTCCAACAAATAAACTAAACTCTGTAACTGTTTCACTAAATATTCGACGGTATCTTCTTGGCCTTTAAAATATATATCAGATGGGATTTTCAAGAGGAAACATAACTAAGAATATAGTTATACAGAGTATAAAAAACTGCAACAAATATGAACATTATACGCGGAAGAAAGAAAAATCAAGCAAGAATGGAGAACTTTAAAATCATAATAAAATTGAATATGAGGGATGTTTATAGGTGGATCAATGACGATTCAACAAATAAAAAGGAGTACCGAAGATGGAGATTTGCATGAAATAATGACAACTCCGAAAACTTAAAGATTATAGACGAGATAGCATGAAATGATCATCTGAAACCTAAATTGGGAACACAAATGTATTGGAATAGACAGCAACTACGTAAATAACCTAATAGCAAAGACTGAGATTTCCCATAGAATAATGTCCTTTCAAAAAATGCAAAGTTCATTGATAGAATAGCAAAGATGAAGATTTAACGTGTATGAAGAACATTCAATAAAGATTATACCTGGAATAATGGGAATATAACATAGTTGGACGTTAAACATTAAATGAGAATAACGAAGATAATCGATCACTGTGGCTTAGTCCCTGCCTTCAGTCCGGCTGGTCGTGGTTGAATCAACTGCAGATTCATACCAAATACTTTGAAATGGTACTCAATGACTCTACGCTAAGCACTCAGCCCTCGGACAAAGATCGAAGAAACATTCCGTTAGGCCAAGGGTTACAGCTTAATCGCGTTGTATACATCAGTTTTAGTAAGATCATTGAAGTTGAGCAAAAATTAAAATCTGAAATTCACTTTTGTCTTCATTCCTATTGGGATTTCATTTCAGCCGAATGATTACAAAAGATCTTGATAAAAATTAGCCCTCTGTCGGACTGTGGTCTACGAATGAATCGTTCTTTTTTTAAGAATGAGTATAAACAGTCACGATGATGCACGCCTGTTATAAGTGCAAGTTGAAGAGAACTTCTGTGAGAACTTTCACTTTTCCTGTCAGTCTGCTTGTAGGTCGTCCAAATATCGATTGCAAGCGTATCAGGATCATTCTCGGGAGACTTGCAGTCCGAGTTCATCTGTCAATCACTTTTGGCAATCGCCATGTGAAGAAGCCGTTGAAAATATTATGATAGCGTTTTTCATCTCACCCAGGGCATTGGATCAATTACTCCTCACCTTAACCATTTCAACAACAGTGGAATACACTGATCAATCACAAATAATCACACTTTATATACGGATTTATACACATACACATGTATACATAGTTGCATCTACGCATACATATGAATTATATTATAGCACATGAACTCCGTGATTTATTCTCTCACATCTAGCACGTTTCTTTTCACATCATAGAGAATAATACAAATCGTGGGAGATTTACTAATTTAATTCCATATTTTTTTGCAAATTCAATGTGCAGTTCAATCTTTATGTTATAAATCCTGTTTCAACAATAGTGTCTAACACAGATGTTTGATTTTTTTCACAAGCTACTTCAGATTGAGACATAATGATGCTAATACCATTAACAAATAATTTACAATAAATACTACCATAGCGCTAACCGTTGCAGGTTGGTTCAAGAGCGTTATGTATGGAGATAGGGATACTGATAATAAACCTCAAAGAATCTAAAATATTTTTCTGAAGCATTATTGACAGCAACGGCCAACAACCTGAGAACACCAATATGCGTACTTTATGGGGTCTTTATGACTTCAACAGCGGCCATATCACATACCACATCAAACGTAGAAAACCAAAAAATGGGGAAATGGACCCACAAAAAATTTATGAAATATCAGCGCTAGACCTTCCAGCTCTCAGTTGAATGGTTCTAAGCTCAGGGAATCGGGATATGAAATAGTATCGCGTCTTCGACATTCACGTGATATTTCTCCAATAGATTTTGAGCAAATTGAACTTCATATCTACTCTGATAATGAACAGAGTGTTTTTTTCTTGATTTGCTGTCCATAACGTATGACGCTGCCAGTGAGGGTCGGGAAAAACACTTCCTACCTACCGTTACAAAATTTGCAATCCTCTCGGTAATCAGGTCCAGTATTTGTTTCTCAACAAATAAGACAAGAAAAAAAAAAGAGAGAATTCAGGTCAAAAGTATTTTTGCAATTGCCGAGAATTTTTTCCAATATTCCAACAATACTAAACTAACGTGTGATTCCGTCACAGTCGTCACTTGCTACAAACAAATGCCTCCCCGCTGGTCATTGTTTGCTGTCTGTCAAAGGTTTTGCTTACTTTGTCTTGCGTATTTGCCCAGTTGTGTGTCTACTGATACAATATTCCATCATATATATATATATATATATATATATATATATATATATATATATATATATATATATATATATATATATATATATATATATTCACACTCACACAACACGCACCACTGATGATGGGAGAAATCCCGAAACATGTATGGACTATTGACATATAAGGATTAATAAACCTTACCACCAAAAACTTCACTCCCGAGTCTGTCTCACTCTCTAAAGTACACATTATATATATATATATATATATATATATATATATATATATATATATATATATATATATATATATATATACATATGTATCATATATTATTATATTACTATTGGTCAATTTTGTACCTTCCTCTGTATTATATGATGATTATATTGTGCATATTTTTTCCAAATATAATGGAAATAATTGAATCTGAAAATACAACTACTTTACTTGGTTTATCTAAATTATTTTCAAGTTAAGTAGTATTTTTGTGTGATCATCTCTCTCCCCCTATCTCTCTGTCTCTCTCCCTCTCTCTCTGTCTCTCTCTGTCTCTCTATAATTATATATATATATATATATATATATATATATATATATATATATATATATATATATATATATATATATATATATTAGTTTCAGTTATTTGAGTATGACAAATCCGTCCGGTTCTTTGTTTCCCTTTTTCATTGACTCGACGTTCTCGTTCGAACCATGCTGTAGTAGTCGATATGATTTGACAGCATTAATAAACGCAATAACTTTTTCCTGAATGTTCATTAAATGACAAATTTAATGAAAGCACGAATATCTGGTAAATTATTGCTCATTCTTGTTAAAGACCAATTAACGAAAAAAAATTCTGAACGATATCCCATGATGAAATAGTGAATTTGTCTCAGTTTCATGGTTGCAAATTATGGGGAGGATGCATTTCAATTAGCAGAATTTGTACTCCTGATTGGGAGACCCCCAGTGTTGGGACAGGAAAAAATGCGTCACGGTGCTCAGTATATAAGTATACCAACATAGCCTGAGTTGGTATAAGACGATGTATCCTGAAAAAGCCGATGATGATGAAACTCAATGGCAATTGCAGTCAAAATTAGCTTGCTTCATTGTTATATGAATGTTTTTTGATGAATTATCAGTTAACAATGACAATTTGATACATGATGAAATTAGTACCAACATTAATAAAATGTAGTTGTCTGGTCACTAAAATAATTTGATTGATAAAATTCCAATATTTGCTCTGCGAAAATGTGTAGCATCTAAAACAATATCTTGTAATTGCTATGGATTCGATCATGCTTTTTATACACACAAGCAACGGAACAAGTCATTAAAATTATTGATGATTTAAAATCAGTTTTCATTCTTTGGAGAGATTAATTGAATTATGGTTATCATGTCACCGACCTGTTATCAAACACCAAAGCCGGAACTAATCCGTCACCTTCCATGCTCTGCTGCCAAACTACGCAATGTATTGCTTAAATGCGAAACTACACATCATGAAGCCATAGGTTAAGTTCCTAATTCAAGTGGAACGAAGAAAGTCCGTTTCGCATGTAATCAGGTTTCAGCTTATCAAATCAGCGATATTTCCTGGACAAAATAATTATATATGAAAGTAGGGGGAAGTTTACCCGTTTTTACGTCCATTACAGTACTCCAGACTGTAAGAATAAATCGATGCTCATTTGGGTATATTGTATAGAACGACGAGCGTTGTGAAAGATAAAAGAAACTTTGATTGATTTCAGCAGTGATCGTGTTCTATCGGTGTGGTGTGGAGGCGAAATGTTATTAAATTTATGACGAATTGCTCGTCCAGTACAGTCGACTGTGAGGCAACATCTTAAATAGGGGAACGCAATGCGCAACGTGTTATCAATCTGAATTAATGCCTTGCAATATTTGAAAGGTCACGACATTTCGGATGCAGGTGCACTAATTAGGTGTACATTATGAGCTTTAGTTAGTGTCAATTTAATCGTATAATTGTTGTATAGCGGCAAGTGATGTTGACATCAATAAAAGCAATAATAATAGTACAGAAAGAGCGGACGAGATTAAAATAAAAGAAAAAAGGGAACAAACCTCAGTCAAAATATGAAATATAAATTCAATAACAATATCATTCAAATATCATTTTCATGATGCTGTCAAAGTTTTGAGAATTCAATATGGAAAGTAACATTTATTCCGATAGGATCATTCTAGCGTTTGAAATGCTATCAGTTTGGGGTGTCAATAATCTATATTACCCAACAATGATTTTATTGGTGTCCAAAAAAGTTCTTCACTAGTACATATGTTATATTTTGACAAAGTCATTAACACGATGATACACTTTAATTCAATCGACAGTTCCATTTCCAACTATACGTTTTGATTTCCTTTTTAAACCCGGTACATCGTGCAATGTTGTCAAACATTTCGATTGAGATTCAAAGTCATCGACGCTATCGTGCAACAAAGCGTACATCCTGTTTTTGTATCGCAGCATATTTACTGACACAGCTGTTACTCCACCAGGGTAAATAAAATCTTGGCCTTCCGAACTAAAAAAAAAAGGAGTCCCATGAAGAGATACCAGCTCACCAAAACTCTACATAGCCGGCCTTGAGATGATCATCTGAAACCTAAATTGGGAACACAAATGTATTGGAATAGACAGCAACTACGTAAATAACCTCATATCTGCTGGCAACACTGTTTTTTGTTGTTTTTTTTTACTAAGATCATTCATAATTTCGAAATGATGTTAGACAAATAAATTAAGAAAGCAAGAAGGATGGCTTTCATATCAAATTTAGCAAAATGAATATCATGTACAAAAAAACATTTTGAGGATAAGGACATAACAATTGAAATGGAATGCGCAAAGCTTAAAAAAGTAGACAGTTACAACCACCTAGAACGGTAGATCTCCATGAAATCCTCAAAAGAAGAAGAAATCAAGCAAATAATCATACCAAATCCGTATAGGCATAGATAGAAGGGCCTCCAACCTATGCATCTTCCTGATTGTAACCTATGGTGCTGAAACTTGGAATCTAACCAAAAGATTGCCCTGCAAAAACAGGGTAAGGTGCAACGTGTACATGAGAGAATCATGTTCAACCTGACATGGAAAGATCAGGAGACAGCACAGTATATTAAAGAGAAGGAAAGTGTCCAATTTACTGAAGAAACCATTAGGGATCTCAAATGAAAATGGACTAGACACGATACAAGAATGTAAGACAACCGTTGGACATCAGTAGGTGGATCCAAAGTGATTATATGCCAAATTGTGGCCGACAGAAAGTAAGATGGCACAACTAACGAAGCAAATTCAGAAACTCTTGATAGAGAAGTCTGGTGAATTTTGGGAATAGTCCTTATATAACGATGGATGCTATAAGGCTGCCGCTGTTGCTACTAGTGATTATGTTGAAATGGAATGTATATTTCTGAGGATTCCTTTGTAAGACAAATTGATTAATGTTCCCACTTTCACTAAAACCAGTACAGCTCTTCAATATTCCATCTCCGGGATAACATAGAATCAAAATTACTGTAGTTAAATCTGCATTTTGAGAGCAAAAAATCTTATAGTAACCAATAACGAAAAAATAGATGGTCAATAACTCATTTATAGGTGACCATCTTAATTTTTTATACGCGTAATTGAGTATTCATTATGTTTTTTTCTCCATAATCTTGACTCTCATAAAACCTACGGACATGATTTTTGCAACCAAATCAACATATCAGCAGCAGATTCCACTGGTGATGATAACAATCAAGTCTTGACGGTGGAAAATGAATGCGTGACCATTTAGGATTTCATGGGAAGAAGAATTTGATCCACAAAATCAAAATGCAATGAAACTGTTTGGGGGTCTGAGGACATGTCAACCCATATTCACTGCCATCATCATCATCATCATCATCATCATCATCATCATCATCATCATCATTGTCGTCGTTGTCGTCGTCACTAATCTTGAGTGTTGTCATCATTTCGACATCGTTCCGTACAGAGGGGCTCCTCTGACTTACGCGAACGTCTGTGTGAAAAGCTGTCCGTTTTACATTGCTATCTAGGATTTGAGTATTCCCTTTGATGGGACTTTATTTGTGGAAACGTAAAGTCCCCAAACAGGCAGGATGATGTTTAGCAACTCTATCTACTAGTATCGTAGAAATAATCCTCCGAATGTCCTTATATCATGGCCTTACGCATAACCAAGTAAAACTTTCTAGGCAATCATGTTTGTTATTAAATACAACATAGATTATCTAACTTTAATTCAGATCTTAACAAAAAGTTTGTCGTTTTACCTGACTGAAGAAACACACTAACTCATTAGGTATAAAACATTAATGGAAGGCTAATGGATTTGCTAACAATCTTTAGTATCCAAAGAGATCTTGTTTGATCATGTTGCTCTGAATAAAGTGATCATGCCAATCTGAAGGTATTGGATGCGTTTTGGACCTAATCAAAATTTGAATGTCTGACGGATCGAATTATTTAAAGAAAATCTGGGTTTTTGAAACAAACGTGAAATTAATAACGGCGCGAATACAACCAAAATAAAACAAGTTGACTGAGCGTAACTTAACTGTAAATAAAACTGACGTTGTTGCATTATTAAAAAACAATGCTTAAAAGCATTAGATTTTGTATTCTATGAAAAAAAAAAAGAATTTATACAGAGACAAGTCAGGTAAAAAATCAAACATACACAAGAAAAAAAAACAATAGCACTGTAATGAAATGAACATCTGGTGCCGGCATTTAAAATCAAACCATAGTTAGGCTGCAAGAATTAATTAAATCATGTAAATTAAAAAAATATAAAAACAGGTGTTCTAGAGTTGAACATTTTGCAGAGGATTCATTTAAAGTTCTCGAAAAAATTAAAGTGATTCAAACGATTAGCATAACAGTTTTGTTTTTATTCCCTTTGTTGCTTTTTTTTTGGCTGTCAGCGACAGCTCATAGATTTGAAACCAGTGAAATGTGGGCGGAAAAAGTCATCTGTCTGAGGCGGATCATCTGCAAGTTAATACCGGACGACATTTTAGAGAAATCGAACTTGATCTAGTGCTTTCTTTGCGGTCTTTTTTACTTTGTTTGAAGCGTTAGTTAAGCTTGGTGAATATGTTCAGTTAGTCGAATACCAACACCGAACAATGTGTTGCTGTAAAATTAATCTAACAGAAGGAAATTATTTTTAGAACAATGTAACTACGGATGAAACACCCTTCAACTAATTATAGAGAGATGTAGACTGGAAAAAAAGTAGAAAAAATATACTTTTATTTGGAAAACAGAAGTCACCTACAAATAGAACAAAAAAGTGAAACTATAGGACCGAACCATCTGCTCTGCATCTATTAGTTGACACTGAAAAAAGTAACAACGACAAGAAAAACTTTGTATTTGATTGACTGACGGCAAGGAAATACGACACGATAAATCATGTCTGGATAAATGAATATCTTAGAATGTTCAAAATTAACAAATCAGTCGCAAAAGTGGAAGCTTATTCTATGGAGAACATGAGAATAGTCTTGACTGTCGATCGAGGGTCCTTAGCAAAGTAAGTATCAAACAAAAGTTTCTTTCTAGAGAGATGCTCAATCAACATCAATACCAGGGTAAGCCAAATCCAGACTGTGATTAATTTGAAATATTGTAGAGGGCAATACCAAGGAAAAATAGATCAAGATTCTATTTCATCTGGAATTGCGTAGAAAATAACGTTAGTACCAAAGAAAGACAAATTCAGATTTTTGTTCATTCGGAATCATGTTGATAACGACGACAATACCAAGGAGCGATGGATCCAGATTCGAATTCATTAGAACTAAATCAGAAAACAACGACAATACCGAGGAAAGATTGATTCTGATTTTCATTCATTTGAAATCTTGTAGAAAACAATAACGTAACCAGGAAAAGACGAATCAGGATTTTGATTCGTAAGAGATTACGTAGAAGACAACTACAATACAAAGGTAAGATGAATCTGAGTTGTAATTCATTCGATGTAATGTAGAAGGCTACGGTGATACTAGTGGAGAGGATCAAGATTCTATTGCATTTAAAATTATGTAAAAGATATCAAGGATACCAAGGAAAGACGGATCTAGATTTGGATCCATTTGAAATTATGCAAGAAGTAATGTCGATAGCCAGGAAAGACAAATCTAGATTTTGATTCATTTGAATTACATAGAAGAGAACAACGATACCAAGAATAAATAAATCCATATTCAAATTCATGTAAAAGAATGGAGATGCCGACTTCTATACCGAGGAAGAACGAGTCAAGTTGCATTTAAACGAGCACAGAACATATTCGAATGTGAAGAATTACGGCTGGAAAATTAACAAAAATCTTACCAGGAATTTTATTGAATTGGTGTCCACGAGACTTAATTGTAAGTTTTTTTTCCGAGTGAATGCTATTCTATACTTCGTTTAAGAATAAAAATGAAAATCAATTAAATGCTCCACAGCTGACTCAAATGATCATGTGAGCGTAATCATAATTTGAGATAATGTAAAAGACAACAACGATGATCAAGGATAAACTTATCAAGATTGTAAAAACTTATACAGTTTCGATGAATAAAATCCTATCCGTGCAAAGAAGCCCTCTTTGATTTATTCTATGAAAATTTTTCGTCCGAAATAGGCACATTAAATGAGAAAAAGAGAACAAGGACTACAACAAGAAAAACAAAAACAACAAGGAAAATGTGTTTTTAACGTCATGATCCTGATGTATGAGATTTTTTAGGGTTTTAAACATGTTTAACAAATAGATATAAATAACTGTAGAACTGTAGAAATGATTCACTTTTAGTATTATCTTTAATGCGATCAATGATTAAAAGCTCCGTTTGAAACTCTTCCAATTTTAACTGAGGTTATTTGCCTCCATTTGTTTTGTTATAGAACTGACGAGGTAAATAGCAGAGAACGTTTGATGATTATGATGTAGATAGAACAGAACAAAGACAAAATAGATACAGTAGAAATCATTTGGGGCTGATTGATCCGAAGTACTTTTTTAAAGAAATAAAAGAGAGAAGTAAAGGATGCAAAGAGAACGAATATTCGAGGAGCAAGGCTGTATTATGAATACAGTAAAAACTTTTCTAATGTAAAAGTCATGTAAAGAATGATAGCTACAAAGGAAATATATCGTAGCCAAGAGTTATGAGGAAGAAAGCTATCTTACTTATAATCAGGATAAACAAATATGTATGGTCAATTTCAGAAAACATTTTATTGAATACTTTTTTCTGATAGCTGTTCAGAATTTCCAATTGCCATCCAAGTGTAAAGGCAATTTGTATCTTATTCAAGCTGTATGATGCTAACTGGATATTTTCATTTCGGATCAATGGCAAGAGCTGAGAGGTTTCAGTATGGTACCTTTGTACCTAAGAGAAAAAACGTTTCGTGGTCGTTCATTCAATTATTTGTTCACAGTGGAGTTCAAATAAAAAGCAAATACCACCTATGTGAAGAAAAAGATATGAACGTAAACCACATAACCAGTGAATGTTGTCAACTAACACAGAAGGAGTATAAAAACTGGCATTATATAGTACCAAAAGTGGTGCGATCGGAATGGGGTGATTGAAAAGGGAGTCAAACTTCCAGAAAAGTTGTTATTGCAGGAAGTGGAAATGTGGAAGCCATAAGTTACATTCGGACTTAGACATCCAAACTGACCATCCGATCCAAGCAAGAGAACCGGACCTGATAATTGTGGACAAAAGGAAGAAAACTTGCCAGAAGGCTGACGTTGCCATGTTTACAAATCACCGTGTAAATTCGAAAGGGAGTGAAAAACTGGGGATATACCAGGAAAAAAAAGGAACTGAAGAAGGTGTGGAACATAAGTCATAATTATACCAGGAATAGTACGTGCACTTTGAACGGTAATGAGGACACAGAAAAAATGAGATTGAAGGAACCATGGGTTTGATGAAAGATAGAGGCTCTACGGATCATAACACTACTGGTGATGGAACAGATTCTGAGGAAGTAGTGGATATATGAGACCTACGGGTCTCAGCTGGTATCAATGGCCGAACGGATAATGTTTGGATTAGAAAATTGCTCTTTGATGGTGATGCATGAAAGAAAGCTTGCAGCAGCAGAAGGAATCAAATTCCCGGACAGCAAGAAGATCAGTGATTTGACAACAGAAGAGATACAAATACCTGGGAGTTCTTGGATTAAATGCAATAAAACAGGAAGAAATGAAAGGAAAATAAGAAAAAATGTCCAAGTATCATAAGGAAAATATAAAAGATCAAAATAAATAGCAAGAATATGATCAAAAAATGAACACATGGGCCGTAACAGTAGTAAGATAATCAGGACCATTCCTGGCTGGACAAAGGAAGAACTCTAGACAATTGACCGGTATATAACAAAAATCATGACAATGCATAAGGCCTTTCAACCTAAAGATGACGCGGTTAGAAGTGTGCCCCAAAACAGCACAACGAACAACAAAATGTAGCATATAAAAGATCAATACAGCAAACAAGAAAAGAGAAATGGGAGCAGAGAAGAGTACTCAGAGAATTCAAAAGACATACTGGATATGGTAGATCAGAAATCATGGGCATGGCTACCAAAAAAAAAAAAAGAAAACTATAGGGAGAAACTAAATCGATCATCATAGCAGTTTGAAACAAATGCATCAGGACTAACAATATCAAAACATAACAAACAGCAAATGCCGTCTATGATGTGCGTGCAGATATCTGAGTACATAGGAAAAAGAGTGGAAAGCTGATAAAATACCAGGACCTGGCAGGAGAGCTGAGGAAGCTGTAGAACATGGGAGCAATGGTAATACCAGTGATAGTAAGATAGAACCGTGCCAAAGACACTGAAAGCGAGTTTGGAAGAACTTGGGATGAGAGGAAGGATTGAATCTCTACGGACCATAACACTGGTTGGGATTGCGTGAATACTACGGTGAGGGCTAGAAATATGATATCTTCGACCTCCAGCTGTTAGCAGTGGCCTAACAGGGAGAAAAAGAGGGAGGAGAAAAAGAGAAAATACAAAACACTGCTTTGATAGGCCACGGATGTATGAGAGGAAGGCTGGAGACCTATGGAGACTTATCGTCACTCAGCCTTCAGTGATTACCACCGGACAACCCTTGTGAAACTGAAAGTGTGCACAGGAGGGGTTGAGACTTGAGGAGACTTGCTGTCACTCAACCTCTAGCAGTAACCACCAGGCAACTGGTGTGAAATTAATAATGATATTTGCTACGTGCTGGGAATGATGTGATTAAATTTGGAGCAATTCCATGGGTATTTTTTTATTATGGAGTATTGTATAAATTTTGTAGATGGATAAGCTATCGGCAAGAAGAAAACGCTGAGCAAAATTTGAAGAAAACTTCATGATTTTCTTTTGATAGTGAGGTATGAGTTTTTTGCTGCATGGAGGAAGATTGAAAACAAACTTTAAATAGAATGGTGTGTAACTGAATATTTGTAAAGATTACAAGAATTGTGTATTCTCCTCCGTTAAACAAATTTACTTTCTTGTGACTGTGTTTGTAATTTTTCTGACATTCATTTAAAAAAAAAAGAAAACTTGCAAATTCCGATTCATATTTAAACAAGCAAAGAAAATCCTTAATATTTGCATGTTGTCTTTCAATTCTTCCAAGACTTTGACATTTTTCTGCATTAAATGTCGTCGAGAATACCGTTAACAGTTGGTACATCTTTGAGGACATTTTTAAAACGCCTCTTAATGACAGCTCAAAAAAAGTTGGCCCGACCAACTGCTGAATATCTCTTTTCAAAAAACAAGTCTAGCTTTTCCGAATCGTCCAAAACTCCAAACACAGCGTTAACGATCGATTCCTTTGCAAACTTCCAATCTTCAGAGCTGTAAATATTTTTGTGCTGATCAGGCATTATGTACATAATCTGCATAAAAACACTCGGAAAAAAGTGAGAAAACCACCAAAAGTAGTATAGACACTTCTTTTGGCGTGAAGGATTCAGCTGCAGAAATGTCAGTTTTATGTTGATACACCATTTCAAAGCTAAAATCAATACTGGCATGGGAATATCTAAAAGTACGAGACATATCATACACCTACCTATGCTCAACCGCATAGATACCATTGTCTCCTTTTGTAAAGATTTCTGTTCGTCAGTAACGCCATCCAAACGAATTCATAACATTAGGAAACACTACAGAGATTTGGTCCTCTATGGTAGAACTATGACAGTCTCATGAAATACACCAGGGATACAACTATAGAGATGAGTAAAACCAGGATTTCAATCCAGCTATATTGTCAATAAGTCCTATTGCTCAAGCGAGGGCAGATCTTTGAGCAATCAAAGTCGCTAGACGGACAGCTTTTTTCAAGAAAACGAAGACATTTATCCGGGAAAAGTAAATAACTTTAAGAAGCAAAGTACAATTTGGAATGAATTGAAAACGTATATTCAATATATGATTTTATGAACGTATTTCTTCGAGTACACTGCAGCCTCTAAAATTATACAAATTCCATTTTTATATTTAAATATTGGCAGAAACATTTTGTACACTAATCACTGGACTCTTAAAAGATAGAAGATACCAAAGCTAAAACATTGATATTAAACTCACGTGTTCCTTTCTCTTGCTCAGAGACTTGTGGTTTGTTTTCACCCAAAGATCTAAATCTGTTTCATTAGTTGGCTTTGGTTTGTTACCATAATACAGTGAAGTTTCCCTCGTCATTTTTTAAACGTTTTTTAAAAAAAACACATGTTTAAATTCAGATAACTTTTGATACATAACGAACAGCCTAAACTTGGTAAAATGCTTACTGAAGTAGTTTTCTTCATTAATGCAATAACAATGAACATGAATTAGAAGGTTCAGAGTTTATTTTTTATACCAATAGCCTCTTTTTAAATCAATTGGAATTTATGCATGAAAATGATGTTTTGTTTTTTGTTTTTTTTTAAATTTATTTTCTTATTGCAAAGTGTGTTTGGTTAATCTGTTCCAGCTTTTAAATTATATTTCAGATTATCTACAATCAACTACCAATATTGCTGTTAGTGTTTCAATATCTTTTGTGACTCAATAGAATGGAACAAGCAGAGTTGATGAAAATGTTTGCTATAATTGCTTAATATTGGAGGAACAATTTTCAAAATAAAAAAATATCTACTGTGCATTCCAACATTATATTTGCATCAATGAAATGACAATAATAATAAAAGTGATGATTTACAGTCAACAAATTTCGGTCAACCCTACGCATCACGCTGGTGCAGGATATTACAAAAATCATAATTATATTAGAATATAAACAAAGTACCAATAAAGGATTATAGATAAATTTTCTTTTTTAAGAACTGAGTATGTGTACTTAATCAGAGATGAAAGTGTAAAACACTGTCTAATGCTCCGAATAACTTAAGGATCAATGCATTGTCTAGGAATAAAGTGCTACTCTGAGGCAGTTGTGCTTGAATCTGCGTGTAAGATGTGTGCACTCGTCAAAAAGTATTAAATGCCCCCCTCTCTGTGTGTGTATATATATATATATATATATATATATATATGTGTGTGTGTGTGTGTGTGTGTGTGTGTGTGTGTGTGTGTGTGTGTATTCTCACTTTCTTACCTATCCTTTGCCTCAAACATGTGAATAGCAAACTTCTCTGAGAAACACTAGCTATATTTTCACTGAAATAGATAGCTGATACCCATCGAGATGCATTGAAACACGCTCAGGGAATGGTTAAAAAAAAATGAGAGGAAACTTGTACTCTCTCATGAATTTTCTTTTCATCTCCCAGTTGTCACTTTCATCAACAAAATTGATTTAAATGATAGCTGAATGTACATGTTACATTCCTTCTCGGGCCATGTAAATTTTTCTTTCAAGAAAGCGATGTAAAGACCAGTCTCAAGATATGGCACACTAAAAAGACCAGTATATAGACGGAATATTGTATTCATACACGATAATGCCCGAGCCGAGGCTGTTTTAGCAAATAAATTTTCGGAAGGAATATCAATTGTTAGTGAATGAATCCATCATTCGTAAATAACTTAATTGAACTATTTTTATTGAAATTACATGAGAGAATGATATTGCTTTTCTACTATGTTATTTGATCTAACTTGTTATAGTTTGCTTTGCATGTTATTTCTTTGAATAATTCATCGGTGTTTTTGGTCATTCTCACTCTTTATAATTCTTGCATCACTTTAAATTGATTCTTTTGAGATGGTTGCATATAAATTGGAACGTTTTAGATAATCATATATTGTATATTCCTGCATGAACGAAACCCTATATTATAATTTCCTGAAGTTTCTGTTATTTTTGCATAAATGTAAGGGATTAGACTGCGGCTGATGGTTCTATGAACATTAGTTTCATAATCATTAGCATTATATTGATTAGTTTTTGATGCTGGAACGTATGATAAAGTATTTCGATGTTATGCAACGTACCCTGTCTCAAGTTGCATGGACTCCGTTTATTTTGATTTGTGGCAGTGGATTGGGATTACAGAAATGATCATATCAGAACAGAATCATAATATTTCAATACATTTCCAAATAATCTCAATTATATCCCTCATCGACCAACAGATTGATTTAAAGAGAAATATTTGGCTATTGTTTGCATGGTTTACACAAGTAGAATTGTTAATTATTTACTGAAAGGAGATCTCATTGACCGAAAAGCTGTTCCCCTGCTACAGTAACTTTATTTCAGAGGGGCCACTAAGACTAATGTTCCAAGTTAATTGAGCACTTTGTGATAAAGCATATAAATTCGTGTTCTTATGACAAAGGTATTACATGAACATTTGGATATTGTGCCATCATGAATTATCAGTTTGCAACTAGTGGTGGCCATTTCATAGATGCTACCTACAATTGGTTGCAGATCAATTTTGATCAGCCATAGGTATACTATGTTATTGAGGACATAATAAGTTGAATTTTTTACCATACACAGTTATTGGGAATCGCCATCGGGCTTGTCATTGATTATTCTACATGGAGACCGTAGCTGGTATGATCATTTGATTGCAATAAAGTTATTGAAACTAGTCTAAACAGGACAAGTTAGAACAATACTTGACCAAACCAATGTCTATCTGGACATTTATTTAACGATTCCCTTAGCATTTACAGATTGTAGTGCAATTCAAGGCAGCCTTTTTTGCATTAACACTGCCCAACAAAACCCTCCTGACATTTTCAGGAGACAGGTTCATAGCTAGACTGGCCTACATCAAGTATGACAGCATACATATTATATTGCTTATATATCGAAACTATTAAAACAATACTTGGACTGGGTAAATTCTCATTAATCTTTGTCGAAGAATATCTAAGACCTTTTTTTGCAAAGGCGATGGACTGCATCAGAACAAACAAATAGAAAAATGTTTGCCCGTATGGAGGGTGGCCTAGGCACGTAAAATATCAATGGCAGAGATATAATGAATATCTGCAATGTAAAATATCTCTTTTCAACCGATCTGACTCTCGTAAATTATATAATCTTTACTGGGCGTTAGTTTGGGTTTTGAAAGCATTATCATCTCAAACTCGGCTTTATATCTTCATTCGTTTATCACTTGGGAGGAGGTTGGAAGGAACTCTAGCTTACCAATCACTCACCATAATATTCCTGCAAAGGTCTGCAAATTCGATTTGGGTTTCAATTTCTGATTAATGCACAAATTAACACTGATTCATATTAAAAGGCAAACATTCCCTATGAGAGTATCGGTTCCATATTTCTAGAGTTGATTGACGCAGTGTTGCTCACGCACATATTTTCTCTACATTCAATTCAAGTGGATCTTGTTTCTCAAGCTTTTCATTCTGCTAGTCACGCTTAAATTGCCTTGAATGTTTGAAAATGGTAAATTGATGCTTGCTGCGTAGCCTGCAGACTGAATCTTTTGGATAATTTTCATGATGGCATCTAGGGCTTCGAAATATACATTTTGCACTCAAAATCTTTTATGGCTATATTTAGATTCAAACAAATTCAATGTAGAACGAACTATTACAATCTTGAAGGCTCTCTATATTCGCCAAAATGATGTAGTCAACTATGGAATAAAAATAAATTTCTACTGAATAGGCATTAATACATCAATCACAAGAAAAACAATATCAGTTAAAGTTATCGTAAAGATTTTGAAAAATAAAAAAAACGATAATGATTGGGAAATTTATATTATTATTTTGGACATGGAGATATTTTTTGAGTTTTTGTGCCCAACAATCTTGAAAACTTGATATCTTTTTTTTTAAATCTCTTTTCTCTGGGAAAAAAAGGATTCATAGATTGTTGATAAATATCATATTTTCGTCTCAGATTTTGATACAAAAAGAATGTGTATGAGATCGAACATAGTGCCTCTGGGGGAAATTAGTGCAGAATACCTATTGAGGGATAAAATTGACTATAACTGTCATGTCCTACTTGGTGAGTTGACTAGTCATCGTTCCATAGCAAAGGATGAGTTGTCGTCGATACGTAATGATTTTAGCCCCCCCCTTTTTTTCCACATCTGCAGCTCTTATGTTTGGTCGGTATATTCTATTTGGATGACGTTTCGGACAAATTACTGTGTACTTCATTATGCAATCTCTCGTGCATGATCACAATTTAATCACTTCGAATTAGTTGACGAGATATTTCAAAAGAATTTCTCACTATGAATCTGATATTAATCCCAGAGAATATATAGATGCTGATGAAAAAAAGAGAAATCAATAATTGTCGAAGATCAGCTTACACAATATCTCGTGCGGAATTCCATGATTTTTGCCCTATTGTGGCAAGTAATTGGATCGTAATTTTTATATGTGAATGGAGGCTGGGGAAGTAATACTTGTCTGATAAAGCTTGACTGGATTTCTTTGTCCTGTGTTTTACTCTGGTACTCAATCGGATATTAATTCTGGACAATTTATAGATGATGATGGAGGAAGTGAAAGAAACAATTGTCCTGGGGCGGCTTACAGGATATTTAGCTGATATGACGTCACTTGGAAATATCCTGGCCCAAGTATTTGATGAATGCATACAGTGCAGCGGCCAAGCGGGTTAAAAAATGACCTAACCCACCTGTCAGTAGGACAAGCGGGAACCAGTCTTAAATGGAAGATATAATGTGATACTGGCCCTGCATCTCTCTAAAAGGTGAACAAAAATTCGTTTTAACCACTTTTCTTCCAGTTAGTCAGGGTATTCATCGAACTCATATATTGGCATTTTGTTCTCTTTTATTTCACAATAACATTCGTATTTCACCATTTCTAAAGTTCTACTACTGAAATGAGAAATATAAAGATTGAAGAATGAAATCAGATGGTATTTAATTCAATTTATTTTTAAAAAAAGATTCAATATAAACCCCTACAATGGTATGAAAAAGGAAGAGAGCTAATGTTGAAAAGTAAGGTGATAATGTAAGAGAAGGATTTCAGCTAATGTACAAAAGGGTTTAGTATTAAAAAAGCACTAATGGGTGCCAAATTGAGAATGGGTCTTGAGGCAAAGATGTACGAATGATATTCAAAAAACAGTGGAGCTCTTAAAAACGGTAGAAAGCTTATAAGGATAAGTATAATATTGAAAATTGGACCGTATACTATGGAAAATGGAGTAATTTTGCTAAATAGAATTGTTAATTAGTGAAAAAAAGGGGGCTTAAGGGGCTGATATTGAAAAGAGACAAAAGTTCCCATTTTATTGTAAAGTGGAAGTTCAACGGTCCCCCTCAATCTTGACCAATAAAAATGATGACTTTGGAAAAAATCTTTCCCTAAAATTTGATCTTTAAAAGAGGAAAAGAAATCCCCCTAAATTTTGACCACCCCCTCCCATCTCACATTTCCCATCCTGATAAAGTGAAAAAAATAATCTTCTATCAACTTTGACCCCAGGAGTGAAAAAGGATTCATTCTGATTTTGATTTCTGAAAAAAAAAATCCTTTGTATCATGACATTGAAAGTGAGAAATATCACCCCTTGATTCTGACTTCTAAAAGTGGAAAAAAAAATCTTCATCCTGAATTTGTCCTCTAGATGTAAAAAACATCCCTTTGATTCCACACTCTTATAAGTGGGGAAAAATCCCACCTCAATTTTACACCCCAAAAAGTGAAAACAATTCATTTCGGAAAAAAAAAATCCCAAGAATTGGATCCAAAAGATTAAAAAAGGAAAAACCCCACTGGTATCAAAGACCAATAGCATCCTTTGATAAAAGATTTGGCTTTCATCAAAAGTGAAACACATGATCCCCTCCCCAACCCCGATTTTTACCCATCAAAGTAAAAAGAATATCCTGAATAATGAAAAAAAATCTCTGACCCCAATTTTGATAATGAAAAAAGTTGTTCCCTGCTTATTTTGATCTCCCGAAGCAAAAAAAAAAGATCTCTTGCATTTTTTCCCCAAAAGCAGAATGAAATTACCTCGCAATTAGAACCCAATTAGTAGAAAAATAACTTCTCGACTTTGACTCCTAAAAATTAAAAAAATCTATGTGAAAAGAGTCTACCCCCTTGATCTGACCCATGAATGTGAAAAAAGAATTGCCTTATCCCCTTTGGTTTCAACCCTGAAATTGGAATCAGATGCCCCCCTCGATCTGACCCTTAAGTATGGGACAAAGATACTTTGCATTTTGACTGCCAGAAGTGAAAAAAAATTGTTACTCAATTTGGACCACTAGAAGTAATTTGACCTCTAAAAGAGGAAAAAATCTTCCCATCCCTATTTTGACCTAAAAGAGTGAAAATAAAGATCTTTTTTATTTCAAACCCTCAAAGATGCCCCTGCATCAATTCTGAGCCCCCAGAAGTGAAAGGACTTCATTTGAATTTCACCTCAAAAAAATTAAAAAAAAATCTATCCCTCATTTCTGGCCCGTGAAAAGAGAGAAAAGGGTCTACTTCAATCAACTTTCACCGCTTAATTTCGACTTGAAACGTGGAAAAATCGTATTTCTTTTGGCTCCTTTGGAACAAATCCTCTTTATCTTTATTGATTTGGGAAATTTCATCAATGTAATCCACATAACCTCCAATCTCTGGATTTTGTGTTGTGGAAGAAATATTCCTTCACTCTACTACAAATGCACCGATAAAAGTACCAATATTTGAGGTATTAATATACAACCAATATAATCAAAATATGTGAAACGTCAAAATATGTCGTTGCTTGTTTCTGAATAGAGAATGCAGTCTACAACTCAATTTTTGTCAAGTTGAGAAAAATGATATTTTTTTGGTAGCATCAAAACGTATTTTCTATATCGATGAAAAGTAAATGACTATCCCAGAATTAAAATTCCCTAAAAACATTTTGTTTCTGCTTTTGTTTTTTTAGGGGGATATTTTTCTAAAATAATTTGCTGAAAGCCTGGACTCAAAATAGTCACCACAGAGAATTTCATAGATTTACATCAAGTACTTTTGTAGTGAACGGGTATACACTGACTAACTGACGGACTTCTGGGAATTAAAATAAGACAGGACAATACGAACTAGACAAAATGAAAGTGAAATTTACCAAATTAACACTTAAGATTTTTATTTTTGACCCTTTTTCCACCGATATGATCTATTTATCAATAACGTAATTATGTACATCCATTCTCTCTTTCAGAGATTTACGAACGATGTGTCTCATAGCAAGGACGTTGATAAATATGAAGGATGGGGGCGATTTAAAATACAACAACGAATTCCATTCTCAGAAGATCTTTGATATCATTTTATTCTTTTGAATTTTATCCAAGGAATGTAATGCCATTCAGTAATTGGAAAGCAGGTGCAATTTTAGGTTCATAGTGATCAAATTCAATCCTAGTTTTTAGAAAGACAAAGCTTCACACAGCTCAAAGTTGATTAAATAAGATTGTAAATATTTCCTTCATGTTTCTAATAACACAATATTTGTACTTATCAAAAGTATGAACTCACATGCATCCCTCCATTTGACCCCAATGAGTCGTAGATTGCTTCAAAATTGTGTTTTATCCCATAATATTGTTTGTATATTAAAGTTTTGTTTGGATTTGTTGCATCGGACAATGGTATCAAAGGGACTAACTATTAAAAAAAAAGTTGATAAGTGATAATTGATTGTACAAATCATTTATTTTCGTACACTGTTTTTTCTTTCATCAAGGGGATAATGAATTACATTTCAGTGGAATCAACTATTGCAGTATTTTTAGATAATTCAACCTACGCTAAATTTATGATAATAAATCATTTTCAAATGAGCGATAATTTGATTTATTGTAGAGTTATATTACTTATATCATTGTTTCAACATTTTCTTCCAAATCTAATGAACAAGGTGGCACATTTGGAAATTTTCTCTGCTGCAGAGGTCAATGCAAGAGCTCATGTACAACAGGGATCTTGTTTACAGTCACTATCTTTAAAGAAATGATAGGTTACGTCTTTGACTTCTAAGGATACTGGTTCGCGGGTAAACATCCACGGCAAATTCCTAAAGTGTAAATATACCATCAACGATTGTTTCGGTCATCCAATTCTGACTTAGCAGCATGAATATGAAACTGAATCAATGACTGGTACCGCTCTGACTACTTCTATAACCAAAATATCTCGTGAAACGCCATTTACCTACCTCAGATATTTGGCTCTAATTTCCTATGTACAATAGATACATATTGACAAAATATACTCCTGGAAATCCGTATTTCAGCATGGGACAAGATATATGGGACATCATTCAAGGAATCAATTCACTTGGAAGGGCTTTAGAGAGATATTTTGACCATTGTAAGTCGCTCTTCTGAACATTTTATTCTCACGTACGCCAACGCATAATTTCAATGCCACAAAAGTTCTTGGTCGCCTTCCCATCAATGTCAGGATTTCAAATATCAGTTCTGAAAGGAGTCAGACCAATTCATCTTGAGCAGTCCAACTACCTTTTTTTTCGACATTTTCCCCTTGCAAGACTAACACGTTAGCACACACGTATACACACACAAACACACACACACACACTCACACACGTAAACATATATATATATATATATATATATATATATATATGTATATATATATATATATATATATATGTGTGTGTGTGTATATATATATATATATATATATACATGCACGACACAGATATCGGCGAGTAAGGATGAACTTCTATCAATACATTTATAGAGTGGACAATTTCTTCAAAATATAAGCATACATATGCGTTTAACTTTCAGAGCACATATTTAGAATGGTTTGCTGAACATTTAATATACGAATGAAACTGCAATTTGTAATGCAAACGCAATCTTTGAAATTAAATATGCATACATCGGGATAATGTGCTTGTTTGGAAAAATGCGATTAAAGAATCTACAAACTCTTTAGCATGATGTTATTTACAAACTCAGCACACCTATCTATATAAATAATTTGACATTTTTACATCTTGGAACACTCGTCCAAACGCATACATTCTACACACACACTCACACACACACACATGTATATATATATACGTGTGAGTGTGCAAATACAATTTGTTTCTCTTGATAACCACATATATGCACACCATCGGAAAGATATATATATATATATATATATATATATATATATATATATATATATATATATATATACATATGTATATATATATATCATGACATTTATTATAAGGGTCGGTGTATGTCTTTCGCTGAGAGTATTTTTCTATAGAAGTGAATCGCCAAGAGCCTTTGTTAAACGGCAATTTTCTCAGAAGAACTCTATGTCATTCCACCATTTAGAACATTTCTAAGCCAAAATGTGGCTAGAAATCAATAAATGTTGCCCGTAAAAGAGAATTCATAAATAGTCTTTTATCCGACTTCCATAGAATCATAATCTATGCAAGTATATCATAGCGTGTATCCATTTGAGTGTGTGTGTGTGTGTGTGTGTATATGTGTGTGTGTGTCCGTGTCTGTGTGTCTTTTCAGCAAATCATGTATGTGTGAGTGTGTGTGTGCTTATGTGTGTTGAACCTTGTGGTTGTATTAAATCGCTTTAAGATTGATTAGCGCACACTTCCTTCTTGCCTACCATTGTTCCATGTCAAAGAGCATAGCGTAAGAAAGACATTAACTTCTCTGTTCACCCTTAGCAATGAGTAAGCTTCGCCCACCAATATCTTTGAGTATCTTAGCTTGTATTATGGTCAGCCTGTTACTGAAGCAAGGTCATGATGTTTTGCATGATCATCGCCCATAAAACATCCTAATTAGCTTGACAATCAAGTAAGTAGCAGGAGTGATGGTTTTATAATTAGTTCAGGTTTAAAACTAAGAATTATCTGTAAGGGTACATAAAAAATTGAACAGTTTTTGATTTTTAGAGTATCACGTCGTAGACAACAAATTCACCTTGAATTGGATATAATCATGTGAAGTTTTTGAATATTGATGTGTTATTCCATACATGCACATATCAACTAAGCTTGAATCATGAATCTTGCTATGAGCAGGAAGAAAATGTAATCACCAATAAGATTAGAACATTTTGCTACTTTCAACGCCCAAAGTGCAGGATTCTTTGTAAAGAACATTTTGATAACCAGCAATTGCAGACAATAGTTGAACCTCCCTAACGTCAAACTATGACGTCATATAAAAAAATACATCAAAAAATAAATAAGATCGAAATAAATTTTTTGGGGGGCATCAATAGAAACTATTTGACACAATGAAAAAAAAATGAAAAAAGAACAGCTATGGTCCGATAGAAAAAGGATTTTAGAGGGATACTGATGCAAATTCAAGTGTGTTGACAGAATGTTATGGCCAGGAGCACTGTGAAATAAACATACGCGCATTTAGAGAGGAATAAAACATTTCTCCACTCTCGCGAACTATCCTTGTTCGACTGGAATGGAGTCGGTAAAAAAGAAAAAAAGTACAGTACAGACTATTGCAAGTTACAATCTTGATTGGATAAAGGTATTTTTAATGAAAATATTTGAAATAATTTGAGAAGTTCAATTTGATACTTTTTCTAAATTAAAATTGATGAAAAATTGTCCGATTTCACCCAACTGGAAAAATTGATTATGATTTAATTTATTTTTCATAAATAGTAATAAAATCAGTAACTTTGAATTAAAATAATTGATATTTTCGGACAACAACTTTAAAACTAAATCAAAGGATAAGTATTTTTTTTTTTGTTTCAAGGAAGTTCCACGAGCATACACAGTCTAAAAAGTATCATTTCTAATCAAAAGGATATATTAACGTATTTCTGTTGAATTTTCCTCCAAAATCTTTTTTCTGTAATTTTTGGTGAGCAAATTGATGAATGTGTCATTTAATTACATTTTCTGATATAAAATGCTACTATGTAGAGCCTTTTTCTGTAAGCATTGAGCCAGTTTGTTCCTTTAATTTGAACGTTATCTTTAGTATCTAGCCCATTAAGAGAATAATTCATTATTCTCAAAAAGGGTATATCTGATGAATATGTTGTTTGTTCATTACTTGTAAATCATCTTTTTTCGATTATTCAACGATGGAGCTGAAACATGGAACCGACGGTGTGGCTCTCGAAGTAAAAATCATGCGACGTGCAAAGGAGTGAATTATACTTGGAATTTATTATTGAATTTCAATTCATGTAATCTTTGTATATTTTATAAGTTTATTTATTCAAAGATGACTGCATTTTCTCCGAATTCAACATTCGATAACAACCCATGTAGATATTATGTTGTGCATAATAATACCTCCTGCATATGGAAGTTTAAGAGAAGGGTATGTGTTTTGCAAAATTTACAACACACTAAATTTAGGGTATATTTAATTACTTTAAAATTTGAACAGCATCAAATATTCTCTAAAAGCCACTAGAGAAACTCTTTGAAGCTTTGATATACCAATCTCTCTTCGGAGAATAGTTCCCCTTGTTCAGAAAAATGATTGCAACGGAATTATCATATTTTTAGAGAAGGACTTCAAAGTTATTCCCCGAGATCTCGATTCAGTAATCAAAGTTCATCAAACAGCACATGATACATGACTTCACCTGATTGAATTATGTGAAGCGAACACTAAATTTGATTACATCAGTCAATGAATACATTTGGGGTTAGAAGCCTTCTAATAAATAAGAGCTTCCTCGGTGTGTAATTGAATACCTGATCGATGGTGATTGAAGTAAAATTCTTGAGGGAATCTTACTTGAAAATACTTGGAGATCTAACCATATATGCAAGTTTCCCTCGCTATCACTTAGTAGAGTATTCCTACGGTACCTCTTGTACACGAAAATGGCCTACAGCCAAGAAGCAATTACTTCATATGGTGAAACATTTTGGACGTTTCGAGACAAACTAAACTTGCATGAGATTTGTGCTGCGACTGACGGTGTTGCAATGATTGGCAAAAAGTATGGCTTTTATTGGAGAGAGTGCATAAGTTTAAGGTGGTCTTCAGGATGTTATAAGTGCTTACAAAAAGTGTAAAATACAAAAAGGTATGATGCCAAGCTCTCACGAATACTATCACATATCAAACTTTGTATATCAACCAGAGCAGATGGCATTACTCGACATCGAAGAAGAAAAATATACAAAATATTTTAGCAGCTCAATGTCCTACGATTTGAGTCGATGATAATTATTTCATGCTGCTTATAGGGGAAATTTATGTAGCTTTTTCTCTAAACCTCTGTGTCATGGGTATTGCAGGGCAATGAATTTATCTCGCTCATCATGTCACTATGAATGGGGCATACATCGATAGAGAAATATCAATAGTTTTGTTATAGACGGATATTTTTTGCTCTCACGTCCATATTTTCATCCATATTTCAATGTTAATACTACTTTATTTTCACCTGTTGAGATGGAACACTGGAGACAATTTATAGTAAAACGAATATCAAATGTATTTAGAAATTTACGTTTCATGGTGATAAAGTGTCGTAATAAATTTGAAATTTGGTACCTTTTCATCGAGCTGAGAACCAGAGAACGGCAAAGCAGTACATTTTCTGTGAAGTCACCGGTCAAGACTCCATCACCCCTCATAAGGGATCAAACAAACACCAGATGGCTGGAATTTTAAAAAAAATAAAGCATGAACGTTGATTATTTCTATAAATATTCGGGCAATCCTCATCTTGGTTGTTTTTCATATAACGTTTCGGCCGTTGTACTCTACAGCCTTCATCTGGTAAGTAACAAACCGAACCCTTTATTTAACCGACAGGTGTATATCGACCGCACTCCCCTCTTAGCAGTATCATTATTGTCTCACACTGGGATTGAACCTAGAACCAACGGATTACATGCAGTAATTTGTCTGATTCTGTAACCACTACGCTATGTGTCCATGTTGACCTTATGATACCTGATGGGGGCCGAAGAGTACAACGGCAAAAACATTGTATGAAAAACAACCAAGATGAGGATGGTCCGAATAACAATAGAAATAATAATAATACCTAATCTCAATAATTCAGAGATATATGAACGTTTATGTGATATACCTAACACCCACAATGCATAAGGGGTATATGCATACTGAAATATAGGATAAAAAAACTTATATTTGGACGAGTCTAGCTTTATGACAATATTGCAGTTTTACAGCATTAAGCTGTAATCATCATCATCAGCAGCAGCAGCAGCGGCAGCTTGTTAGCAACCATCTTTGGACACAGACCTTCCATAGAGAAATGACCTTATCTTGCTCGTCAAGCCATCTTTCTTTTTATCAGCTACAGTTTTGCTTATGATCTCTGAGGATCCAGGTCGTGGATAGTGATGTTCGGTAGTTGTCTGACATTCTTGCAACATGTCCAGCCCCTGGCCATTATAGTTTTCTGACAGTTTATATAATGTCTTAGACACTGTTATACTGTGCTGTCTTGAGAACTTTTTTGTATGATGTTGGACATGATTCTCTCACGTGCACGTCACCTAGTTTTCCTTCCGAGAGGCAATCTTTGGGTTAAGTTCCATGATTCAGCAATATAATTGGCTATCAGTAAAATACATTGGTCGTATACCCTTCTTAACCTCAATTTAATGTTTTCCAAGCAAAGGAAGCCTGCAGTAAGCATAAAATCTTCTTGCAAAAAAATGAACAACGATAAATAGCCAAGTCTGGGTCTTATTCAGTACTATAGAGCCTTCAAGATTAGATTATTAATCGTCACTTCTCGACAGTTACACACCAAGTGAGAAAAAATTCAGGGATATAAGGTATCTATAAACACAGTGAAGTTTGCTTTGTGCTTCTTTTTCACTTTTACAAGAGACAGACGAAAGCGAAGCATCTATCAATTAAAGTTGTAATATGCACCCTTTCCCTATCAGACACCTGAGTTATCTGAATATCCAATCACCCAAACATCAGCCGAACATATCTAACCCTGGAAAATCACAGAGATTTTCTCATATTTATTAATGATGATTGCTTTTTTGCTTCCAGTCATTTCAGTTTAGGGAGGTATTACTTTAAAGCAATGCTTTGCTTTTGGATCCCTGAAATTAATTCTGGTAAACTCATATAGGATATTGGGTCAATAACCCTGTTCGATGAATATTATACGGAATATTTCGCTGAATAATTTCGATCTATGTGATGTATGGAGAAGCGTTTGACCAGGCTACGGAATCATTGTCCAACCAAAGCAGGTAGTTTATTATCATATAATATCAGTATTTTACATTGCCACAAATGTGGGCCACCTATTGGAAATCTATTTCATTATAGTAGTGATGGTTTCCAAGATCAACTTGCTACTTCATTGCCTTTAAAACCCTAATTGAACTCATATATTCAATTTCGTCTATCTTACTGCCATATTGTATTCCCTTTCTCTGGAATTACGCTTTAACCGTAAATTCATTTTCTCACTGATTTAGTTGCCTCAGTCCACAAATATATCAATGTTGGAAAAATTATTGAACATTCGAATGTATGTTGTTATACGTTTCCATTTATCGACATCTTATTTTCTGTGGGAGGGAGCATGTAAAAACAATTTCTATTTATTCCTGAAATTAAGACGTACAAAGCAATACACTGTCACTGTTCGTTACTCTCCTTAATAATATACATTCATAAGATACGTTTCTGTTATGTGAGTCTGCAAAGAGGGACAGTATGCATAGTTCCTCAGTCTTAATGTAATGTACAGATTTATTCCTCATCTTGTTTTTTTCAAATACTGTGGTTTGTTTTGCGACATGTTCAGGTGCTGAAGTCTGAGTGTTTAAAAGGTTTATCGATCCACATTTTGTATCGCTTTTTCTAACTGAAAAAGCTATAAATCGGGAATGGAATACATTCTTTGGTTGTCGCATAATATGTTTTCATTTCCACAAACTCTGTCACTATAAATGAAATGTCATACGTGTATCTGATATATTGATTTTGAGATTTTATGTTGGTGTAACTCTGAGAACAAATGATTCGTTACCACTTATCAAGCTATCTGCCATCTTTCATATCCCTGCAGTGGAAGGGATTAACAAGTTTACAGTGTTTTAAATAAAGTCTTTCGAAGGGCGCCATTTCAATCCGAGATTTGAGTTGTCTGAAATGCTTGAGGCCTTTTTTTCTGTTCACTATAATCAGTGACTTGTTGAAATCAAGATCAGGTTTATTTTTTTATTCATTTTTGGCAAAATCATAAGTACATCTTGTTTCACAATCATGCTTAATTCCTGTTTTTTTTCACCCATCTGTTCACTAATATACTCAGACTCTAGATTAACCGAGAACAAAGATTGGGTTGAAGGATTGCAATGATCAGATAACAGTGTACTAATCTTATACAAGAAAGTTCGCTGAAAACAAAAGAAATGGGGCCCCTTATAAATTCTAGGATGTTTATCAGAGTGAAAATGCATCATAAAGCCATCTAACAGAATACTTTCAGAGGAAGAATATGAGTACACATTTCATACTGTAGAAATGAATACAAAACCGAGTGACTGCTCTTTTGAGGATGAACTGGAATCAATGGACACGTGATAATTATGAAAATTCGATGAGGTAAACAGGTATATATTTTGTTAGGTAAAAAAGATAAAATTGATAAGCAACAACGATGGAAACAGATTCTCAGTAGCTAATATATGTGTAAAGTTGTGGATTATAGCATCATTAGGGCATGGATTGATAATTTTCTAAATTTTTCTACCGCCAGACATCGTGTTGATCGTTAACGAATCATGTGTTCATGAATCATGGCATTATCTTAGACTATGAGGATGTACTGACTGGATGATGGATCTTTTCGATTAATACCTTGTGGTGGAACTAAGGAGGGAAAGCAATTTACCACAAAGGCTGTCAGGAGAATATGATGATTGTAGTGTTGTAAAAGTGAAGCATTGGAAATCAGTCAATAATTTGAACTGAAAGAAAATTAACAACTGCTATATTAATTCCTACTTGACTAATAGTGGATTAGCTCAGAGACAGTCATGGGGTGGCAGCAGTTGTTTTCGTTCTCTATGGGCTGCTCCATCACTAGACACTGTTGCTGACATTGGTTAGGAATCGACATTTCAATGGAGTCGATTGATTTTGTCACAAATTTATATAGTCTTCTTAAACGGAAATATCCAGTGGACCATTTTTCCAAGCATTCTGCTTTCAATTTTTCTCCAGACACTGATGATAGTGTTTGAACGAATGTTTCAACGCTAAATCTAATTACAAGCTGTTGTGTGTATGTAGCCAACATTGTTAAGGTATACGTCAGTCTCAGTTTTTTATTACTTTCTAAATATACATCAGCGTATATTTCCTCACTTACTGATTGGAAGACGTAATTAACCTCATTTTCAATATCTTCCTACTTCAAGCTGAAATACCAGAGGATTTTTTACCAATTAGTTAACAAAGTACATCTGAGACGCACGATTCAATCTCAAAATGTTTTCTGCTTTTCAGTTGTCCGCCTTTTTATAATCTTTTCTTTTTACAGTTTAGACAAACAACCCTAGTCAAAACTTATGCTCATTATTGAGATAAAATATGTACAAGTGTGGAAAAAATTCGGTAATCTAATCAGTGGAACCCATATTACAGCAAACGTTGAAAGAAGGCAGATATCTTGATAGGGATACGTGTATCTCATCCAGTTCCGTCTATTATTATTAGCCCTAACGTTATATATCAACATTATGGCACCTGGCTTTTTGGATGTTCCAACTGACACAATGTAAAAGAGGGATGGATATACTAAATTTAATGAGATAGATACGAAGGAAATATCGGTCAAAACGTTGGGTTAGAAAAACGTAGATGGTAATTATGGTCTGGAACAAAATTTACTCGTTATAATCCACTATGAACTTCAGAAAATTTCTCATTTTATCCCAAGGATACCGTCTGGAATATTCTTCATTATACCGTTGATTCCGTTATCTAACCAGCACACACAGACAACCACCAAAGATACTGCATTTAGATATAGATGGGAGTGTCTACCAGTTTTCAATGAGGGTAATGAATAGCTGGAACAAATTGCCTTCCAGGGTCCTTCAGGCTGAATGGTCTTCATAGTTTTATTGAAGAGCAAAGCCAGGAATAAGGAAGGACTATCACGGGATTTCTCCCAAGTCATAATCGCATAATATTGCTTACAGTTTGATTTACCGCGTCTCAAGAACTTTTTTCCCTTTGGACGCTTGTTTTTCAATTTGATTGTTTATACACATGATGTAAACCCTAACTTTTGTTCAATCAAGTCCAGGAAAACTTTATGAATCTATCAACTACTTTTTAAAAACTGTTACATAGCTTCCCCCTTACCTTAGTTGATTTCTGTCTCCTCCCTCTCCTTATTGCAACTACATGTATATGTATGTCTGTCTTCCTCCTTTTCTATCTGAGGATATGTATTCATGGTCATATGTGAACGGGATTTTACAAAAATGCAATAATATTTCTTTTTGCTTCGTGTGTTGTGAATTTGATTTCAGGGATGTTTGACAGTCTTGCTGGTCTAGGGAATGTTCGCTTTCAAAATCAATTTCAAGATTTTATCAAACTCAAACCAAATTTTAATGTTTAGCCATCATATATATATATATATATATATATATATATATATATATATATATATATATATATATATATATATGTTGTTGTTATTGTTGTTATCGACTTCTGGATTGCATAGACTGATTTAGAAAAACATTTTTCTCTTGTAGTAGGCCTGTTTTTAGCTGATATATTCGGCATTCGATGGACACTCCTATTAGGCATGTGTGTCCGTCAACGCAGCAGGCTGGGCTACAATTAATTTCAATTATTACTCAAGAATCTATAGAACATTTTGAGCTGAAACAGCCACGGTACCAAGTATTTGTTATTTTCAATACGAATAGAACATGTATATTTGTACACATTTTTATAATTGTCCTAACTTTCATATTCGGAGGAATCTATAGACATGTCTTCAGCGACACTTTTGCTACTCCATCGTGCGTTATATCTTCACTATGAGTTAGGTAATTGAGGTCGTATTCCGTAGTTGGAAGGAAGAGATAAATGGTAATATGTGTTGACATATCCCAGAACCACAATCTGTAATATTCCATTACTTCAGAATAGATCTCTTATAATATCTGAAACGGATCTAATCTACATCTAGATAAAACTGCCGTAGCTCTCCATCAGCCCGTTTGGCGACCAGTTCCAGTTACAATAGCGGAAAGTTTTGGTGGCCCTGAATTCTAGCCACTCATACAAGTGTGAACGCGATATTTGCAATGTTCCACCATTTTCTGTCACGGCAGCTGCATGTGAGGTTTTAGAGGAATGTTGACAGTGAATTTCTTCAGTTACCATGCAGTTTTTGTTCTCTTCTAAACACTCTTTCTCCTCTTTTTTCTGGAGAAAATGAGATAGCCAAGAATAGTCTCTATCGCTATAATTTCCTGCAATGTCCTTGAGTTACCCACTGCCTTTTATCAACAGAAATGAATGCTTTTTTTCAAGGAGTCTTTGTCATTTTTCCCTGGCATTTCTCCGTCTGAATGACCTGTTGGTAGTTTGATAAAAAATATCAACATTGATAACAGATAGTTTTCATTCCCTAGCTGATGACCTACCCATAGTAAGTGTATCTTTTTTGTTTTGACTGGATATTTTCGATTTTGAGATGTAGAGGATTTTCTGATAAAATGAATTTGCATCAGTGCATCTTGTGAGTGATGGCAGTAGACTTATCTCCAATTCAACACAATCATATTATTTTCTGTCTTCCGTTATGTTCTAAAATAATTTGTTTGCTATGGCCATTATAGTGTCTATCTCTTAGTCTATTTTGTGTCTGAAGATATAATACACACGGGTGAATAAATATCAAGTTACACCCTTAAAAAAGATAACTGCATATTCCAATTTGTTATCAGCGTTGGCAAGTTGAATACCCTTTTCAAAGTTAGTTTTTATGCAATGTAGTGTTTACAATGTGATCAATTTTGGCTTCATCATTAAATAAATGCTATTCGACCTGAAGCTCTATAGTCTTTGCGTGTACTATAAAACGTACTGCTTGCACACAGTGTGATTCGAGGAAAAAAAACGTACATACAGATCCAAGTCCTTCAATAGCCTGAATGAAAGCAGTCGAAATGATGACACCACATTGTCGTACGCCATTAGCAATCATGAAAGAGGTGGAAAATCGCTGCTAACTCATACTGGATCGAGCTGTACTTCATGCTGGAATGATCAGACCAGCTGGCCAACGAAGACTTCCTTTCCGTGCGCATCTCGACCCTATCTTTGCTAGACAAAATTTAGTAGTGAAGGTTCATATACAGGTGATATGGTAACATGCAAAGCTTAATATTCAACATTAGCAGATACTTGAGCCAGATTCCATCACTATTTAATTGGGAGCATTCGGTAGAGGGTGATTCATTATGAGGGACAGATTCTCTCGAGTAGGAAAAGGATGGCGGTTCAATGTGTACCTAGTATATGGACTGTTTTGTTTTTTTTGTTTGCTTTTTTTTAACAATCAGGTGTTTCTAAATTGCTTGGCCGTTTTCATTAAACCAGCTTCCCCTTCTTTTTGCTGAGTATACTCAGCTGTTATGTGAGGGTTTTGGATGTCAGATAATATAATCACGAGTGCAGAATCCTTCTATTCATTTTGGAGTAGTTGAATTTTTTTTCACAATTTCAGGTGTAGTTGGAATTCTGTCTAGGACTCCATATCTTGTCAGAATTCAAGCATTATTTCCTCTTGGATCTGAGGACTGGGTTGCAGGATCCACTACGGTTTTCCGATGGCACTCTGCGCTAAACATCACTTTTGTGTAATGAACGTTCTATGTCCCCCTTTCTCACAGTAATACAAGCTCGAAGTACGACTATAAATTCCTGCAGTTTCCTGACGTTTTCCTCGTGATGAAAAGTTAGTGATATGCATTCCCCTTCCATGCAAAACACAATGAGATATTTATTTTCTTTGGAAGTCCCAGCCTAATGTAGCATTAAAACTGTCTACAATGGCTGCTTTAAATGTTGTTAAATTTGATAAAAATGTTGTAAGCTCTGCATAAAACCTGTTGAAATTTTTGAGTATGCTTAGAGTGCTGGAATGTAGCATAGTATGATTTTTTTGTCATGAAAGTGAAAATGCACGGTGATAAGATAATCAAAGCAGTCTGTCGGTGAGTGAATTCCGAGGGGATAGAATATTTGAGCATGACGATTGAATGGAAGGCATATCGCAACTTCTTCCCAAGCACGAGAGAATGCCAATCACCCTGTTCACGTAAATTACATTAACTAAAAGTGAACAACATCTCATTTCTTGTTCATTGCTGTATGAAGTCTTATTGATGCATTGCAATTTTCTTATATATTCTCAATTTCAACTAATTATCGTTGATACCCTGTTCTCTCATTGACAGTGTGTTCAATCCACGGAAATCCTTATCTAAAGTGCACATGAGCGAAACAAAGTGGTTTGTCGCGTTTTGGTGTCTTTTCAATGTAAATTAATCTGGGCATTTACTTTGTAATTTGGTAATCATTCATGAAATGTGTTAGTTCACTTTGTTGGTTGTCATCCAGTGTCTTTGTTAATCAATGTATAAGTTTTTTGAGGATAGTTTGTAACACAGTGGTGACTGCAAATGTATTCATTATCTCCTTTATTGTACAAAACGCCTTCGTCCGTTTTCACGTCAGAAGCATCACACATGTTTTATCAGAGTTTTGCTGATTTATCTTTTAAGATCTCATACTGTTTTTTCAGTAAATCTTAAATATTCTCCCTACTTTGGTTCGTTTTGCTTCTTCTATCATCCATTGCTTTTCAATTTAATTTGCAGTCCTTGCATCCCCCCCGAATCTCCCCTTTTCTGGTGGCTTTTATCATCTTCCCTATGTTTCCCTCTCCCATGTCCTCTTATGTGTTTTTTTAAATTCAATTTGTGCTATCTAGAATTAATATGGAAAATATGTTCTATTAATATTATTGATATGTTTGTATATATATATATATATATATATATATATATATATATATATATATATATATATATATATATTTAGTATTGACGTTAGAAACACTCACACACTCACACTTTGTTTTGCTCATGTGTACTTTAGAAAACCTTTTCCCTGATTGAACACACTGTCATTGAAAGAACAGGGTATCAACGAGAATTATTTGAAACTGAGAATATATAAGAAAATGGCATGTACATAGTTTTCTACGCTATATTATGTGTTCACTGTGTAATCGTGGGAGATCTTTCAAGTAAGATTCTGAATATAATAAAACGCAATATATATATGTATGTGCGAGTGGGGGGGTGAGTTTTTGTAACATCAAATATTCAAGCAGATAAAATCAGCAGGAAATTGGAAAAATTCGGCAAAAATAACGATTGCTGTTTATTTGCAGAGACTCTCATAGAATCCAGTATTTCAATGCACATTAAGATCGAATGCATAAAGTTACTTTCATGATTGTTTGACCAAAGCAAGACATGACAATAATTTGCAGGCTGAATCGTTAGAATCCCTTTTAGTTTAGCTTGCGTATATATTTAATCTTCTGACATGGCACGCAGCTGCTGAAGTTTTATCCATTAAACGAAGCAAATCTCAGGCAAAAGGAAATAACCAATGAGCCGTGTGATTGCTTTAATTTAAGATAATTCGATATGCAACAAACTTTTGTGGTTTGCTTTGATCTCTCCGATGAGGGTACTATTCGATATCTATGTGTTCTGAGATGTTTGGATATTGTTGTAGGAAGGTTGGTGGGGAAACATTTTTATCTTCAGAATTATTAACCACGGCGTTTACCCGATACAATAGCATCAGTCAGGGGAGAATGGATTTGAATAACGTCTCTTTTCTTACTTCCATATACAGGAACAATTTGGGCCTATTTGAAACATCCATCACGTTGGAAATCAGTTGAACTGATGCAATTTGAAAATGGTAAACAAAGGACAGTGAACAATTGATCATTAACACTCTAGTACTACAAAATTTGAATCTACATTCTTTGTTAATCAACCAAACTTCTCCAAGCATCAAATTCAGAATTCAGAAAAATAAAACGTCAAATGCAGGTTCCTCAATTGCAGAGTAGTCTAGTATTTTATTAATCGAACTTATTTTGAAAATCGAATCACATGACTATTGAGAAGTCGATGCAAAAAATCCAAATATACATATATCATCCGAATACTCGATCAGGTTCAAACACGATATCGATAGGAATAAGATTCCACGGTTGATGCATAGACCGATGCCATCCCATTAGTAAATTCAATTACATTACTTACTGCATCGATGATTTTTTCTGGTATAGTCCAGTGGTTTATAGATAGAATTACTGCCAAGATATATGAGCCAGGCGTTCAAAACACAGGAGGAAATGCAAATATGATCAGAAGTATTTTTTGACCAAAATGAATTATATTTTTTTTTTGTTCAGGTTTAACTTATTGGTATAATCATAAGGGCGTATAATCAGTTACAGTCTTTTAATGAATGATTCTAAGGCTATATGTTCAGGAAAATGATTGATGCTGGTAGCAGGTAGATAACTGCAATATCATAAATATAGGTTTGATGACTGAATATATATTGTCTCACTGGTTTATAAACTCATCAAAATTTTTGTGTCCATGCAAACGACGTATAATTGTTACCCACTTCATAATGTATAGAAAAGGGGCTATTTCTATTGTCAAGTGTCTCATAAGTTATTGCTATTTTAATCAGCTATTGAGTGCATGCTAACATTGTCAGATTAAAAAAAAGTATTCTAACTGTATATCTAGTCCTTAGTTTTTTCAAAACGCTTGGAAATTTGCACCAATTATTTGTTTGTTTTCATTTTCCAATCTCTGTGAGATCTGCTGATGAAAATCTTTGTCTACTTCCAAATTATGCATAAATCCAAGTTTGTATCTCATCTAAAATCTGCAACGTTGACTTTTAATGTCACTGCGTCGGTTATAAATATAAAATCTTAATGATTTTGTGATGACACATTTATTTGAAAGTTATCTTTCTATTTGCATAGCTTTTGATTTTTCTCTCCCCGGGATGTTTGAATTAATCTTTGGTTTTTGACCGTACAGTGGATATCTTATGTTTTGAAAAAAAACGTCTGTTTTCATATACTGTTATTAGTCGGTATAGATTTCGGAGTAACTCTTAATTTTCATTGAGATATTTTGAGCAGATTACCCTCTGAGTATCTTCAGGCATACATCCCATTTAGTAAAGAGATGATTTCGAAGAAAAATACTCTCATTACCCTAATGGAGAGTTGGGAGTTATCATGTCTGCTTTTATCGCCTCGAGGATCCTTCAGAGTGACTGAACATAATACTCTTCTTTACTAATGTTTCGTCAATCGATCATTCTCTGACATGGCTGCGTTGGTTTCTCCAAGAATCCATGTGTTCCCCTGCACACCTATCAAAAAATGTGCGTATAAAACCAGGAGCAACCATCATAAATTCAACACACGAAATCTGTAAGCATATTGACCAAATAATAATAATCATTAGGTACTATGCTATTTGAATCATTTAATTGTTGAGTTGCCCAAACGAATTATTCGTTCTTCGTTATGCTTTTCAAGCTAATACCGCATCCGATGGCTTGAAGATACGTTTAGAAAATATATTCCTGCTCTTATATACAATGTTAAGGTATCAGGCAGGCTTATGTGTACCCGAACACTGTAGAATACTAGCCTAACTCTATAACATTATAAAATGTTTTTAGTAAAGTATCCGCATCATCATTAATATTACGAGTAATTCAATCTTGAAGGCATCATCATGGAAGTTGGAGGTTGTTCATAAGATAGTAACAGTAGGATGTGCCTATTCTATACTATTGGATACAAACTAAAATTATTAAACTACACTTCTCTTATGGAATTTATTTCATGCAAAGTTCCTTATTTTACAGTAGCTACATATTTCGATATGATCAAATCCTCAACCTTAAATTCACTAGTTTTTTTTTTTATTTACTTCAAAATTCCCCGCTGAAACAGTATATTCAGGCAGATCTGACATGCCATCGAATTCGGTTATACATTTCTAAGCGGCAGAAGTAATCGTGAATAGGATTCAATTATTAGACTTCTTTCTTTAGAGAGCTTTCCAAATTTTAATTTTGATTTATGACACAATTGGTCGAGAAATTTCGCCTGATACCATCATGTGCATATAACACAGTAGAATGACTGAATCTTAATAAAGATTAAATAATGGTTTGATGTATTGGAATAGATGATGTCAAGAAGAAGCGTAAAAAATCTTATCCACTTGGGTATGACACGCACACACATAAAGAAGATTGCATGAGGTTTCAAATAAATGGTACATTATCGATTCAAGATAGTGTGGTTTCTTGATTTCATTCTATTGTGAACTTACAAGTAGTGTGGATTTTACAAGCAAATGAAAACCTTGCTAGGTATTTTTGTTAACGGTCGACTGAGAAGAAAATGGTTGATTAGACGACCATCATCCATATTTGGACAGTAGGTTCAGTGAATTAAAATAGAATTCTCGAACAAATTCAATAATTCTTATTAGCAGGAATTTCTCAACGAAGGATCCTCTTTGCCCCAAGACATTCATGTGAGTGCAGGCGTTTGAATAGACCGAATAAAGTGCGGGGGTATCGAAGCTTTATTCGTTTTGGGACCTACCTTGACCGGGAGAATATGATCTTACCCTTCTGTTGGAGGGTGATTTTTGATCAGTGAAATCATAAATTGAAGTAGTAGTGAGAGTTCTTAGACTCAATCAGATTGTTACTAACGATGAAAAGGTTGATCGAATTTCAGTTTTTGCATATGCAGTGATGCTATGGGTAGTAACATCATATATCTGCACGATTTTCAGAAGGCAATACATTCCTTTCCTCAAAACTCTCAAGCCCCAAACCGTAACCATATGATTTAATTTCCTCAATGATTGTTGCTTTTTATTGCATCTAAAGTCAGGTTGTTTACTCTCCAGGTGTGAGTGTTGTATTGATAAAATGCAAAAAAATCAAGACGAAGGTAGGCAGTAGCAAAAATGAATAATAATGATTTAGATCACTTTATCTAAATAATAAAGGAGATTTAAAAAGTGATAATTTAGTTCCACGTGATATTAAATACATAAATCATTGTCTTGAAAAACTGACTGTTGTTTTTCATCGTATTATTCCGATGTTACTCTAACAATTCCATCTAACACATACAAACTGTTTGTAAAAATGATCAGAATAAACGATAGTTGCTAGAATAATCAGAGAGGCTGCAAAACATATCGAGAATATTCTCAACACCAGAACAGACAATTCCTCTTGAGAGCTGTAAATCTGGGACTGGGCAAACAAAAGAAATTCAAACACGCGAAAATAGTATCAGCACAAACTGGAGACAAACCTGGAAAAAAGAAACTACAATTTTTTTTGTGACTTTGACATTCAAACACCCTACCAAAGCGAAAAGAGCAGACCTGGTCATTATAGACAAAGGTAGAGAACGTACCTAATGATAAACGTTGTCGTATCTGCAGATAACATTGTAAATAATAAAGTTGGTGGAATGGTATGAAAATACCTGGAGCTACACTGAAAATGAAAATGGAAAATTGGGATTAAGAAGAAAGATTGAGACTATACAGATACGTCACGACTGAGGAATGCAGGAATACTGAGAATTACTCAGGATATGATGTGTATGACCCCCAGCTGTTTGGAATGGTCCAACAACCAAGGAAAAGACATAGTGGAGACATTGCAAACCACAGAGCTGCAGTGTTAGGTGAGAACGTGCCTAATGTTAAGCACGTTGTTTCGAAGTTATCGCTGAAGACGATAACTATCAGGCAAATGGTGTGAAGCTGTAACCCAGGACATTTCTGTGGACTGTGAGGGCGTGAGATGACTTGCTGTCACTTAAACTCAAACGATGACCACCTGGTACGGGTGCAGAAATATTAATAATAATAATAATAATAATAATAATAATAATAATAATAATAATAATAATAATAATAATAATAATATTCAACCATGTGGAAAAGTGGTATCAGCACAAGCCAGGGGCAGTTTTGAAGATTGACAACCACAAACTACTCTGGGACTTTGACATCCAAACTGACCACCTCATCCAGGCAAGAAGACCGGACTTAGTAATAGTAAACAAAAAAGGAAGGCCTGCCAAATAGTAGACGTTGCTGTACCTGCAGACCATAGAGTAAAAAAGAAGGAGGGTGAGAAAAGGGGAAAATACCAGGACCTAGCAAAAGAGTTAAGGAAGATGTGGAACATAAAAACCAGGGTAGTACAGGTCATAGTGGGCGCATTAAGAACTGTCCCCAAAACGCTGAGGGTGAGACTGGAGGAGATCGGGATTAGGGGAAGGATAGAGACCGTACAGACCACAGCACTACTGGGAACTGCACGGATACTGAGGAAGGTGCAAGAGATATAAGTACTGCAACGAATTGTAGCTCTGTCATGATATGCCAAAGAGAGAGGAGACGTTAGCTGAAGACCTGAGGAGACTTATTGTCACTCAGCCTTCAGCGATAACCACTTGGCAACCGGTAACTGTAAATCGCAGAATTACTGCGACCTATGAGTGATAGGAGAAGAGGGCTGGAGACTTGAGGAGACTTGCTGTCACTCAAACTCCAGCGGTTACCAAAATAATAATGATAATAATAATAAATATCAACGTTGAAAATGGTGTATTAATTTCCATATCAGTGGTTCAAAACAATCGTCCGGAGGTCTTATTCGAGGAAATATTGATAATATGCGAGAAAAGCTTGCTAACTATTTCTCTACAGTGGGATGACTAAAGACAATGCGTTATAAGGCATCGTAGTATGCAATACTATAAGCAACAGATTAAGTGATTCAAGAGATCCATCAGTAAAATCTGGTTTTTTTGTACTGCAAAAATATATTGCACACAATTCACGAATAAAAATAATAGTGAGGCGGGACGCTGACAAAGGATATTGAAAAGTGTGAAGGAAAAGTACATCAAGACAAAATGGATGTGACTCAAGATAAGCAAGTACATAGAGACAAGAAATTGAAACCAGAAACAACCAAAAATGACCCAATAAGAATATAAAAATAGAATCGACTGGGTACGGACACTGACTCACAGGGGATTGTTTAGGCGACTTATATTCGCGTATACAAACGGAGGGTATAAACACAAATCTTAAGTTTTCCCTTCAGAACAATAAATGTAAAATACTTTGGGACTGAAATGCTGCTTCATCTCCCCATCCAGACCAATGAGCTAGATGTAGCTTTTACGAGAGTGTTGAAAAACAAAACAAAAAAAAAAAAAAAGCAAAAGCAAAAACAAAACAACTATCCATTAACGAATAATTTTCGCTATGACCAATACCGGTGTGTGATAGAAAGGGTGAGAAAAGAGATGATATCAGGTTTTTCACCACGAGCAATGGAAATATAGATTACGAACGTGACGATCGTGCCTATTATCATTGAACAATTCTGAATAATTATAAATAACCTCTGGGGCGATAGATCAGTCGGTATTCAGATGCTGATGTTTTCATGAATACTAGCCAGATTGCTGGAAATCTGAGGAGACTACATGTCAGTCGGCCACCGGTGGTAAGCATCTGATACCCGTGGTGTGGAAATACGAATGACTATTAAAATACTCTCGGATCTAGATTAAATGAATGGGGAATTTTCAGAAGAGTAGATACTGTCCAGACCTCTGCTTTAGCGGAGTCCAAGAGAATACGTACGGAAAGTTCTTATGATTCGATGAGACTGACTGACATTTCATTTCCAGGGATGCCAACCAGATATCTGATTTGAACAAGTGAATCCATGGAATAACAATGATGATGATGATGATGATGATGATGATGATGATGATGATGATGTCAGTTCACATCAAATACCGAACTATGGATAAATCATAAATATTAGACTTTTTCCTCTACTAGTTTTAAAATTTTTGAATCTCTTCATTCATAGCTCCTCTGATTTGACATGTACATTCGATGATGCAGATTGAACTTCGGATGATATTTACTCATTCTGATATCAATTATTTTAATCATATTGTTTCCTGAACTTCTACAATAAAAGGTAAAATTGACATTCAAAAGAAGCATGATGCGCTGAGGTAATGCATTTTCCCAGATGTTGGGTATAATGCAAATATTGAAACCGGTGGTTGAATGACACAGGCTTGCATTTCTAATTTCTGACTTAATCATAAATTTTTTTTTATACGCTAAACAATGGTTTTTCTCGGTAAGGAAGTTGCTTCTTCGCATCGATCTTCAACTTTTCAGGAAATATGTTTAACCGAATGATAAGCAATTCTGATCACTTCTTGTATGTTATGATTCTATTATGAGGAGAACTATTCATAACGTAAATTGAATTTATTAATATTTATGAATGAATCATACCACAGCGATTGAAATATTCTGATATCAGAATAGGTTTAGGAAATTGTTGATTTGCTTTTAGGCAAGTCATAAAAAAACAGATATTCGATTATTCTACTGTGCATGAAATAATGATTCTGTTGATATATTTTTCAAATACCTGATTAGAAACTAAATTGCATGGAATAGTTTTGTTAATTTCATCTTAGTGTTTATATGTATTCTTATTCATAGAAATACATTCTGAATATTTGTATTAAAGAAAAAAATCACTTGTATATATCCTGGCGTTCTATTTTGATACAAAGTTGTAATCGTGTTATGTATCAACGTTGTGTTTTGAAATAGTCTTCACAAGTTTTAAATCTTTATGGAAGAGTTTTTGACTTCTCAAAATGAAATAAGTTCTATGGAAAATCAATCTAACCCAAATTTGTTCTTCACAAGAAGATGCTCATGAAACTAATAACCGTCGTAATGCTTTGAAGGTGAAAAACAATTATTTGAAAAAATAGATCCCATTTCACGAATGAGAGACAAACTGCCATATGAGATAAACACTCAAGTTCGAATGCCTGAAATATGTGATTCTATTGTGGTACATTGGTTTTTTTCCTCTGGATGCCTTTCTATCATAGCTCTGTGTCATACTGAGCTAAGCTTTGCAAATACATACCGTAGTAGAATTGTATAGTTTTACTTGAGATAGGTATAATCTACCTATTGCTAATTGAATTGATATATGGATATGGTTATAAATCTTTTTTGCATTTTCCCAGGGACTCAGATATTTTTTTTATCGCCTCCCTTTCTCTTACATCAACTGTTTTGATGTTCTTTCTCTCAAATCCTATTTGTTTTCATGTTCTCCTCGGCTTACATCAACCATATCTTTTGTCCTACCTGTTGCCAATTTGATAACATTTTACATATCTTGCATTTGACATCGACAACCCCATCAATCTAATGTGATTAATCTATTCATGCTTTTGAAAAACAGACTAGTTTCATTTCTTATCTCTCTTTCAATCCACTACGATTCGAGACGGTCCATCAAGATTAACAACATCGGTTTCTCAAAGATTTTAAGTCAGTCTACATGGTGCACTGAGTGGTTTGTTATATGTGAAGAAAAAATTATTTATCTCCGATCTTTTTCTCTACGATTAAAAAAGTTTACACTGAATCGGTCCCTTACTTTGTGTTCGGTAGCATTCAAACTTTTGAAGTGATGCCTGACCAACAATGGTAACAGAAGACAGTTCAACCTTTTTTCTAATTTTCAATTGATTAATCCCAACAAGAGATACTGCGAACATGTACATTTCTAGTGAGAGACTAGCCAGACCCTTTCTTTGAATTTCAATTTTTGAAAATTATGTCTTTTATCCTCTCTTCTTATCGACCTTCCTTATATTTCCATCACTCTTTTTCCCTTTTTATCTGTTTCATTTTGTTTTGTCATCAGTCTTTCATCGTATGTTGTTGAACATAGACTTTCCCCTGGATTTTATAAATCTTTCTGTCATAGGCGTTGCAAATCCTATAATATCTGAACTTATCTAGTTCCTCCATTCTGCCAGCCTCAGTTTCGCATGTTGATCTTTGGGGATATAATTTCAGTCGTGATGCCCATCAGTTGTCTGACATTATTACAACATTGTCGGCCAATTGTCTTTTGATTTGTCCGATGATTCTATAATGTTTCAAACTTCCGTTCTTCCCCAATATATCAAAGTGTCTTATAATCTCTCCATGAGAGGTTGAGAATGATTTTTCCATGTGCACGTTGCATGCTTCCCAGTTTGTAGGTCAGTCTCTTGATTAGGTTCCATATTCCAGCTCCATATATGACGATTAAGAAGATGTATTGGTTGTATACTCTGCATTAAAGAAATAACGGAGTTATCTTGTATTTGAAACTTTAGTTTGGTATACCAAAAGCCTGCCAACCTTGAGTGAATATTTCTTCTTTTGAGGACTTGTATTATCAGATATTGTCATTTTTCTACTCACTTATGAATCGTCGTGATCATCTAATCATAGAATCCAATCTATCTTCATGCTCTCTTACACAGTAACTCAGTCAACATTTTTTGTCACTTTTCATTTGTATTCATCCACATTGGACCATACACCGCTCTTTGATCGACGACCCCCTCATTTTCTGTCAGATCTTTTCCCATCACTTGACATTTTCCCTCTTTACACGTTTTGAAATTGAACATTTTTTCACAATTTCCACGCCCATCCTGTATCTTTCATCATGTAAATATCAAGACATTATTTTCGAGTATATCTTTGTTTGAAATAGGGAGAAATAAAGAAAGAGAAGGGTGAAAAAAGAGATGAAAGAATGAATGCAATGTACGTACAGTCAGAGGAACATTGACAAAGGATACCAGTGGAAGATGAAACGTTTGATAAATGCAGACACTATAATCAGTAGATATTCACGATTCATACTATACCTAGAGCACGGTGATTTGTGCAAAGAGAGATACTTTGATATAACACCCACGCATATGCATAGATGTGCACTCACACACACACACACACACACACACACACACACATACATATATATATATATATATATATATATATATATATATATATATATATATATATATGTGCACACACTGATAAACATACACACAAATGAACACACACATTAACATACACACGAATGGACACACACATAAACATACACACGAATGAACACACACATGAACACACACAAACCCACACATATGAATATGTATATGTATATTCATTTATTTATGTATTTATTTATTTGAGCTCGTAATCTGTTAATAGCATATGAAAAGAAATCAGTGAACCAAGTTGAAATTGCAGCTGTGATCGTTTTCTACTCCAATGCCTCTGGAAACGGCATGAATCCATCTTTCTCAATAAGGTAAGTCATGGATTATTCCCAACTTCTGATATTATGTAACCCATTACACCATGATGTGTTACGATACATCACCAAGTCAAGTCTATTAGCTCTCTAGATAGCTCGGTACCAAGACAATTAAGTCTGTCTAGAGATACTTTGACATTGACCTCCGAATATAGAGTCTGCTTACCATGGCATGGGTGTACGTTTAAGTGAAAGTCGTTACCGTGCTTTAAGTTATTAGGTATGGGTTTCTTGCAGATTTGGAAACCATCATTAAATTTTTTTGCTTATCTGAAATCCACCAGTTGGGAGTTTGCATAAACTTGTACATGCATGAACTGGGTAGGTTGGTTGGTTGTATGGGTGTATAGTCGTCTGTGTACACTTGTGTTATTTATGTGTGTGTGTGAGAGAGAGAGAGAGAGAGAGAGAGACTGACAAACAGACAGAGACAGAGAAACTGAGAGAGAGAGAGACATACAAAGAGAGAGAGAAAGACAGGGAGAGAGACAGACGGACAGATGATCGATTGAGATTGACTTGGAGAACAATTAAAGTGTTTTTCACATTCAATACTCTAATTATTGGTCGACGAATTCACATAAATCCCGAGAACATTTTTCCTAGCCCTAACTGCATGAAAACAGAATTGTGCACAGGTTGCGTGATAGGACTCTAATATTCAGCATATGCATCTGACATGTTTACAATGCAGGTGTTTTGGAGAATGCTGTCCTGGCTTATCCTGTCTAACTGCAGGCAAGTTAGCCAACATACATGACGCACAGTACCATAAAAGGAAAAAGGGAGAGAGCAGGTATCTCCACTAACTGCCGGATATTTCTATAAATATGCTGGCTTCACTCCAGGACTTTGCAATATCCACATGTGTGTAGCGGGTATTCGCAAGATTGGCAATCTAAAAATATAATTGAGCCTAATCTGATAATAGAGAAATTTGTAATATATGTATATATATATATATATATATATATATATATATATATATATATATATATATATATATATATATATATATATATATATATATATATATATATATATATATACTCCATATAATATATTCATTTTGGAGAACTACAAAAAAAAATGCAAAATATCTTATCCATTGTAAATGTTTTACTTATAAATTCTATTGTTGAAAATGTATATTGAAATATTCAGAGATAGTATGAGATTTGAGATACGTGGAAAATCCACAAAAATAAACCATAGAAATGCATGAGGAAAAAGAAGAGATAATTAAATCGTGAAAGTATCGGTACATACATACATGCATACATTCATACAATCACACACACACACACACACATATACACACACACACACACACACACACACATATATATATATATATATATATATATATATATATATATATATATATATATATATCCATCCAATTGGTAAAACTACAAATAAAAGAAATAAAAAACGTTTTATCCATTATAGATATTTTTTTTATGTATTCTATTGTTGTAAACGTATATTAAAGTTTTCAGAGATAGTGTGAGATTCAAAATACGTGGACAATTCACAACATTAAACAATACGAATACATAAATGAAAAATAAACAGCGGGTAATTAAATTGTAAAAATGATTGCATATAAATTTTTTCATATGAATATATATCTAACATCGTCAAGTTTTCAAAAACCATTAGATCCGATTGGATAATAAGATAAATACATTATTCAAATGTGAATGCGCTCTTAATGTAAACAATTACAAAAAAATGCATATTGCAGATTGCTTTCGAGGGACGTGGGCAGGATTTGTTAGAATCCATGGGGTGTATTGTAATTTTAATAATCCTAATTGAAATTATTATAATCTTAATCATAATCCTTATAATATTAATATATGCACGCTTATGTGAGTGCATGCACACATATATGATGTTTATAAATGTTTAAGTTTTTGCTTGTTTGAACATTTCGTTATTTAGAGTATTTATCATTCTTAACATGTAACTTGTGATTTGTACAGAATGTTGTATAGATCCCCATAAAAATAGAAATGAATAGACAAATGAATTATATTAATAGCCAAAATAATCTCTACAGAATATCCTTGTAAATGTACATGCATATGTGACGCTGCAAAGAAATCGTTACAAGCTGATTAATCTGATTTTAATGAAACAATGATATAAAAGAGACAGGTTTTTCACTATCAAAATTGTATGGAATCGTTGTTTTATGTAGTTTAAACCTTTTCATAAAGAAAATAGATAAATTTGTTGTTTGTTTTTTGTTTAATAGTTTTTTCTAATAGGAACAAGGACATAAAATGAGTATCTTTTACAACCAAAATTTAATGTAATAAAAGTAAAATCAAAATTTTTTTACGAGCAATAAGTAGATTACTCTGATCAAGCAGAGTCAACCGTTTGGTGTAACACATACACTTTCTTATTGTACATGCATCCAGTATAAGTGAACACATAATACATTTTATCGATTTTCCTGCGATCGAAGGATACTACGTTCAAACTCAATATTTTTACTGATCTTAATTCATATTCAAGCAAACACAAATATGCATGCACACATTTACCCCTTCATGCTCACACAAGCACAGAAATATTTTCAAGGATAAATCACTTCATAATAAGCCTATGGCTCGTCTAACAGCTTCTATTTTGCAAATCTTCATTCAACTTTATTCCTTCAACATAAAATGTACCATTCGTCTCCAATTCCTTTCTAAAAACTCTCATTATGTAGGTCCTGTTCTTAGACGAAGTATATTGTATATTTGAGAATTACCAACAACTTTAGCTGACTGTAAGCAATGGCAGCTTGGCCATGAAAGGTGGGTCAAATAATCGCGTATATGTCAACATGAAAGTAGTCTCTGCTCAAAACTAAATAAATGCCAAGTATTTGGATACTGATTTTCTAGACAGGAAGACTTTTCCCAATTTAACGATTGAAAAAACATGATAATGACATTTCTATATCACCCCATTTAGTGAGGCACCAAAAGATTAACCCTTGTAAATATCATGGAAATATTATCAGTGTTCTCTGATAAGGGAGGAGTAGAAATATTTGAAACCAACTTTCCAATGTATTAATTGATAATCATGGAAGATGACGTACATATCGAGGCTAAAATGAAATTCCAAACGATTTTTCCTGAAAATGCGTTTTGCCAGATTAAATATCATTGTGGTGCTACGAATATTGAATCCAATATCACCATCATCACCATCAATCTTTTATTGTCTGTTGTTGGACGGATCTTACCCCAGACTCACCAACCTCATGAGTGTTGCTAAGCCAATACTTTCTAATCTTGTCTAGTTCATCTCGCTATCTTATATTCAGTCATCCTTGATTGGGATCAGTGCAGTGAGTCCTGATGTCCAACAATTGTCAACAATTCATGCAACATGACCAGCCCATTTTCATTAAAATTGTTGTAATGGAATCTCAGACTCCTGTTTTTCTCCCAATATATTATGGTGTCCTGTGGTCTCCCTGTGCGAGGTTGAGTATGATTTTTCTCTCTGAAAGTTACATAGTTTCAAGGATTTGGGACCAGTTGTTTGGTTCAGCTCCTTAGGTGACTATTGGGGGTATGCATTGGGTGTAGACCCTTCTTTTTAAAGGATTTTCTTTATCTTGAAGGTTGAGCTTACTCTCCCGATGGCTTGCTTTGTCTTTCGAAGGATTTCATGGTGATTTGTTGTTCTCTCCACATATACTGGTCTACTTTCTTCAGTTTTACGTCCATGATTATGATCATTATATATTTATCTCTGACATATTTGTCGAACATTACCATTGTTTTGCTGAAGATCATGTGAAGCAGATTAGTGTCCAAAAATGTCCCCTTAACCTTGGCTTCACAGAGCTGTATACTTTTGAAAAAGATCACGACATGTATACCGATACAACTACCCATTTTTTCAAGGATGACCAGGATGGAACGGCCCATTGGGCTATTGGAGACGGTTAAACAACTGATACGCATATACATGCACAATACAAGTTGCAATATACTTATCAATTCTTTTTTTGACATAAATGGTTATATTAATCCATATTTGTTATCTTTTTGTTAACATACTTAATCAATGGTTTCATAATCATGTAAAGAAATGTCAGATATCAACCAAACAAGAAAGACTTTGAAAGAAGATATGCTATTGCTTTTTATGATATTTTCCAATAAAATAGTGTGCATTTTATTTTTTACTTTTTCAATATTGTGATGATTTTGCAATGATATCATATCAGATTTGGTAAATATTACGTATCAATTTTTCTTAGAAAACCGACGCATTAACATTCAGTCATTTTGAGATTCAAAGCTGCGTTCCTGAATGTTTACATATAAACTTGCAAAACTATCATTTCCTTTAATATGGGTGGTAAACAAATATAATTCAATCATGTAGCTAAGATCCAGTTCCCGAAAATTATAAATACCACAATCTGATGGACAAAATGGTCATATTTGCAGACAATCTGAGATTTTTTCCCCACTTTTATCATCGTGGAATACTCCCTTTCTTCTTTGCAGTCTAAAATCTATAATGTTTTGCTGAATGAATCAAAGGCAGACCCTTCTGACGCATTTGAGTATATGCTGAATGATGGAAATAATCAAAATAGCTTTAAATCAATATTTTCGTGATTAGATTTTTAGGATCCAGCTTATATCACTCTTATCTATATCGTGGGATTTTGCAAAAAATGATAAACTGGCAATTTCTTATGTCATCTACTACTATTGATTTCAACTATTGTTACAGTTTCAAAATTCGGATACTTTCTGATATTCGATTCACTATAGGTTATGGGTGAAAAAAGAAAAATCATCTGGTTAATATATGAAATCCATCAAACCATATACTACAGAGACAAAAACACAACAATCGGAATCGAAAATGCAGAGCTGGATAAAATAAATCACTATTTACATCTTAGACAATAATTCTCTATGGAAGCATTGAAAAATGAATAAATCAAATGAAAGATCACTGTTGGTTGCCGGGCCCCCCTCCAAGTACAAAGTGGTCCCTTTATTTTCACTATGTAACGTCTACAACCAGTGCATAACCCTGAAAGTCAAATATGAAGCTCAAAGATGGAACTAAAACTAAAACTGAAATTAAAAAGCGTGCAACGTGCATAAGAAAGAATCATGCTTAATATTACATTCGGAAATAGCAGATTGCGTTCGAGAAAAAAAAGCAAAAAAAAACACCCAAAACAAGAGTAAAACATCTAAGTTGACGTGACAACTTAAACAGGTCTGGAATATATTGCCGCTGCCACACTGACGGAGGGGCCTGTGCAATCTTGAGGAAGGTGTATGTCAAACGACACATGTTATAATTATTTCTCTAGTTTAGTCCCCGATCCTTAAGTTTGAAATGTAGAAAAAGGCCCCTCGTCAAATTAAAATCCACATCAGTTATTTTTGAGACTTTATTTTTGTTTGGCAGCGTCTTGCCAACTGGGCAATGATGGATAGCTATTGGCTGTCATCTAAATTTAGCTATATAGCAATATTCTAAAACTAGTAATAATTGATAATGCTTTATCTAAGAGATAGCAATCCGATTTCCATTTTTTGCTGCTCACATACGGATAGCTTCCTTTTCTCTCCTCAGCCATCACGATTGAATATATAATATTTTGATTAAGTTTCCTCCAGATATATAACTGTTGTAGATATTGCCATATCGTAGCGATTTTTTCTCTTTAGATAGCACTGGCTAAAACGAAGAATTCTCTGGTTGAAAATAAATTCTAAAAGCGAGGGTTATTATGAAAGCATCATTTGATATGATAAAACTGAACAGAATGTAAAAAGACAAAACAAAAAGCAATGATGAAAATTTTCGATAAATATATACTTGTCTTCTTTTGTGTTCAACTTTTGAATATCTATTTCATAAAGAGGAAAATAACAGGGAATTTAGAGTCAAGTAGAGAAGAAATGAATGGAAATATAATGAAAGAGCTAAGCCAGGAAGATAAACTCTTGATTTTGCTCGAGTATCCTGTCATAATTGAAAAGCACTAGAGGAGAATTAAAAGGTTAACTTGGAGAATAATAGTCTAGTTCATTCATGGATTTTTTTAGAGATTTGCTGAGAATGGGTATTGTTCTTAATGGTTTGTTTGGCATTTGAATATGAATTATCAGGGAAATATTTCTTTACAGATTTCGAATAATTTGGGTCACTATTGAAATGAACTGATTTCGTGCATAAAGAATTTTATATTCATCGACAATATTCATCTGATTCTAGAAATAACTTATGCAATGTTCATAACGTCTTTTGAATGAATGCATTTTAGTCTCTTTTCCGTTTCAGCCTTAGTCAAATATAATAGTAGAATACATGTAAGACATATGCAAGTGAATCAGATTTTTTTTCAAAATAAATACATAGATATTTATATATATAAAAAAAGAGAAAAATGAGAAAACATGCTTATTGAGTTATAGAACACTGGTTAGAAAAATGATTGATGGATGAATGTGATTAAAACATTTGGAAGCAGAGAAGGTTCACAATCGATGAGATTGCTTTAAAGCGTTTGCAAAATATATCTTACGTCCGTGGAGAACAGACAGGCCACATCTAATAAAAGGCAATGCTGAGTTGGCATTGAGATAATGAACAGCCTTACATCTACATAAAATATATAAACAAAGTACAAAGCAAAATAAGGCACTGAAAATACCTGCTAAGATAGCAACTTATCTTGAGAATCTGTGTGTCTTTTTGATTTCAAATCTTTTCACCTGGGTTTGATTTAGCAATTTTCTAATTCATGTTTTATATAGAGCGGTGTGCTTGACTGAGTTTATTGTATATTTCATATCTCGAAATTTGATAAAAATTATACGAAATCTGATCTTAGTTCGATTCGGACACAATAAAATAGTTTGATCGTGGAAGGAAGATTAGCGAATTTGTTTCTCGTTCTTCAAAGATTACTTTCCCTTTACATTGGACAACGGCCCGAATTGAAACGTAGTACGATACCACAAAAAGAATATGATATCAAAAAGAAATAAAAAACAAAAAAAAAATAAACTTGAAACTACTTAGTCCAACACATTTTTTAAAGGAAACCTCGGATTTCGTCAGAGCAAAGAGAGCAAATTATTTTATTTTTGTTTGTACTTCTCTGGATCAGAAGGCAAGTTTTTCTCTGATATATCTTTGGTTGGTATCTTGATGAGTAGATGCCTTTTTCAGTTGATCAGGTTGTTTTGAAGAAGTCCTAATTATGTAGTTTATGTGGAAGAAAAGGTTAGAGGTTTCTTTTGGGAAAATTATTTGTAGATGAGGGGTGAATGTAACTTTCAAAACAGCATGCTATTCTGTACGCAGGATGCTTTGTAGCAGTGACCTTGTTCTTTTGAAAAAAATGCGTCAGTTTATTTTGTTTAGTTCTATGTTTATAGGTGCCAGAGTGAACATGTGTAGAGAGTGCATGGCATTTTCCTCTTCAATTGAACTATGAGGGGACTTCAAAAGGAAATTGTTTGCGTGAGATTTGTGTTTTAAATAAATGAAAAGTATTTGGGAGACTTTTCGGGTGTTGTAAAAAGCAAATGAAGAAGATTGTCTGAGCTGTACGCAATTCGATGAGTCGTATTGGAGTTTCAAATTAGAGAAACATCGACCTTTTACTCTCACGACCCGAAAAAATGTTGATTTTGGGCGATAGAACAGATATAAAAACGCTGGAAGTGATTCATCAAGAGTGAAAGGGGGATTTTGAACGTCTCATCGGTCCATTAGTAAAGCAATATATTCCACTTTTTTCAAATATATTTTATGCACTCACACTCACACGCACCCACACAAACGCACACACGTATCTATCTATCTATCTATCTATCTATCTATCTATCTATCTATCTATCTATCTATCTATATATATATATATATATATATATATATATATATATATATATATATGTATATGTATATATATATATATATATGTGTGTGTGTGTGTGTGTGTGTGAATATATGTGTTTGTATGTTCAGTCAAACACGTGCAGGCACGCGTGTGTGTGCATGCACGTGCACGTGTGTATGTAAACGATATCACCAAAATGAAGTAAAATTCTCCAGAGTCAATTCATGCACAAGCAATAAAGACTGGCGTAAACTTCTAATTTCAATTTCACTTTCTTATCTTTACGAGGATGTTTGGGATTATCCGCAATGCTGTAGTCGTTATCCGGATGACTGCCACCATCGTATGGAATATTGTCAGTGGAACTCAGGGAATGTCTTTATGCTACTATTACAGTCACTATTTTTTTTTTGCTGTTGCAGTAGTGGTTGTAATACTTTCAACTACAGCAGATTTTTGATAGAATACTGTGAACAAATTTTGGAATGCAGTTACAAATACGATAAAAATGAGTAAAAAAAAAAGTTTATCTCTTCGCTATCCTTCACCTATGAAGTGTATTCACAGTGGGTCTCCAAAAGATTTTCTGAAAAAAAATTTGATAGATTTGCATGGGCAAGTTGTTTGACATCGTTCAAATTGTTCAAAAATCTATCAGCCAATACTTTACTGCTCTGCTATGGAGAGGAAATTCTCTTCTAAAACGGCTATCAACTCCACATTTTAATGGACTTGGTGTTCACTAGATGAATAAAATGTTATCATCGGTTTTCAAGTTTGTGCAATGGTGTTCATATATTCATGATGACGCTTTGTCATTATATCAATATAGCTTTCAAATTTTTGGTGCAATGATAACCTTCGATTCTCTTTCATTGCTACCATCTTCTCTGACAAATGTTTGTATTGTACTAACAATAAAAACCACGAAACCGTCTGCGCTGGGTCAAAGTTCACTCAAATTTCTATTCGGACTGATGGTGATTAGGTCCACTTCAGTTTTGTATATATAATAAATTTAGAGAATATAGCGGTATACATATTCATTGAATACATCGATCCAGTTATTTGAATGGAATCGGCCTGTAGATATCTGTATCATAAATCAGTTCTAAATTCTAAGACTTTTCAACTTAGCTCAATCAGTAAGACAGCCAACAGGCAACCATTCGGTCGTTCTTTCAAATTACAGTCGAGGATAAGGATTTTACTGATATATTTAGATCCCAAATTTTAGAAGGAATTACTTTTGTCGTTTTTTTTCCCTTTTTTTTTCAAGTCAACTCCAGTTCAGGGATTGAATGAAAGGTAAACAGCAACGCTAAGATTTATTAATTACGAATAATGCATAAAATATCTCGTAGATCTGTACGTAGAATATATAAAGCCGGGCAGCAAAATCCCAACATGATTACCACATATACAGACAATCATGGTATTTGGTGGTGTATTACATTCATTGTAGCAAAATAAAAATATTTTTACTGAGTTTACCTTGTATAACAGGCAAATTTGATTCAGCCTTTTTAGACACTGATCATTCATACGACCCTTAAAAACAGATACCATATTTTTCATAGACAAGCAACAATTTTTGAAGCTGAGATGTGATAGGTAATTTACAGAAAATGTAGGTGTAATATTGATAAAACCGATTTAAATGCAAAAACATTTTTAAAAAGTGAATTAAAAGGAAGGAAAACAGTAGCCCCTTCCAAGGAAGAAAGAACAGGAGAGCTTTTTCAAATGTCACTATTTTGCAATGATCTACAAATCAACGTTCTTTCAGGTTTAAATGGCACTCAGAACTATCGTTTTGACGTTAAAAACGCAGCATGCATAAAGTTGTTCTACTAATTTCGAATATTCGTTGTTCTGAGTTTATTAAATGAATCAAAAATTCACGAGGGAAGGTATCGCGTACATTTTTGTCAATTATTTTTTAACTTCATCAAACTTGGACTCGCAGATACTTTTATTGACTGTTATTAAGTGTTTTGAATGTGTTTTTAAATCTGAGAGAAGTGAACATTATATAACACTTGTCTCATCATTTTTCGTGCATTTTACTGTCATTCTTCTTTGAGAGGAGACATATTGCGAAGAATTGGTCCGGAGTATAGCAATATATTCAAATTGTATATATGTACATCATATGTCTACAGAGAAGGAGATGGAATGCAATCATTCAAAAATACAAGAGCAGTAATAATTGTCATTGCACACTTCAACTGTGCTAATGAAATAAAATATCATTAAATACCACAAACCTTTGTACTAAAATGGTAGAATCATCTCGTATCTGAAAACTCAATCAAACTGCGTAAATTTAAACAGCTATTGATACATTATTAATTGGATGTTTCCTCGGCAGGGCGTATATTGACAAACCAAAGACAGACATCAGTTAGTCGTAGCATTAGATTCAGATTCAAATATTCAATTCTCTTCTACCTGAAATTATCTTTAAGCAAAGATGAAATTGATATCGGTTTTAAAATTTGACTAGTCTAAATTAACGTTTCATGAATCCAGCTGTCTCTGGAAACTTTGCGTTTGTTATCTGTAAAATTGCAAAGTTCTATTTTTTCAGTGTATAACTATCTATCATTGTATATGAAATCAGAATCTTCCCAGACTCACACGTTTAGAATATGACTGGATATAATTTCGATTTTCTCTTTGTAATGCATATTCAATTAGCATAATATTAATTAATATCCGAATATTACAAAAAAACAAACCCTCAATTCACAATCTTTAGTTGATTGGATGCTGGTAAACTACAAATATATTTCTCAAAGTTACTTTTACCCTCAAGGGGAACAGGTTATACATTTTGACCAAAATTCATGCCAATATCCTTCCAATCACTGCGGGTTTTTTCATTATCTTGTTGAATGATCTGTATAAATGTAGAAGGAACTCATTTAAAACAAAATCTTTTCAGGCATACATTTTTAAGACCACTGACGAATTGTTCAATTAAATTAGCCAATTCTGCTAGGATTAAACATTAAGAATAATAACGAAGCAGAGTATACTTTGATTGAAAAAAGAGAAGTAAAACTTTATCAATGATCGTCAAAACTAATCTCTCAATTTCTAAAACCATCATAGATTTTTTCAAGAAACAATAGCTTTACTAAAAATTTTTTTTTGAGACGAAGTGGTCAAGAAAAAATTTATTTAACACACTAGGCTTTACAGAATAGAAAAGCCCCATGTCGGTGAGCGATGTGATGTATGCAGGATAAAACTATTCACGTGCAGTAAATTCGGTATCATTTTATGAATGAACCGATGACTATCACGATTCAATTAGTTGCTTTTTTTTTAAAGCCACATAGGAGACACACAGTTTATTTAGAGAATGTTTTCTTGCATGTCAAAGGCAAGCCAGAGTAGAATAGATTCTTTGTAATCAATAGACAGCAAATGGCATCGATATAGAAAAGACTGGGTCTCTGTTGTGTCTAAAAGTCAAAGGAGAAAAGGCAAGAAACATTATTAAATTTAGTTTTTACCTTTAACTTTTTCGCTGTCTTTCGAGGAATAATCTATTTTAGAAATGATAGAGAAAATAGAATCAAAACACAATTTTATACAGGGAAATACTTTCAGCCGAGTAAAATGCAGGAAAGCAGAACAAAAGAATAAAAAAACTCTGAGCCTATGAAAAGTCTGCATTGACAAGACGAGACCTATCCATTTATACATTAAAAATTGTGCAAAATATGTGAGGAAATTAATTCCCAGAATCATTTAACGCAATGGTATTGGATATTTATATCAATATGTACATCTCAAGATGAGCTAGGGCATCAGTGATCTTCATGTTAGAGGTTGGAAAAATTATAATTTCACATTCATGATGATTTTGAAGTTTGATTATAAAGTTCCATAAGCTAAACAATCTAGCATCGTAGTATTGTAGGTATGTACGGAATTGACGCAATATCTATAGGAAAATCAGCATTCGGGAGATGTATGAAATCCGACAGAAATCAACATATTATTTCATTTATGATATCATAGCGAAGCACTAAGGTTTGCTCGTACTGGAAGTCTTACGTGGGTATTTGAAAAAACAAAGAAGTTAAGTAGAAATTCTCCTTGGAGGTAATTAATCTGCAGTTTTATTCGAATAATTATGACTTGAGCTTTCAATCTGAAAAAAAATTGTTCCCTCATTATCATCGTTGATATCGGTGTCATTACGTTATAATTGATGAACATTTTTCTTCTTGTTTAGACAAAGAAAATGTTAATTACTTCTCAAGAACTTCTGGGAATCGAGGACATATTTTTCGAATTTATTATTGTTTACTATCAAGTATCAATCTCATGCGGAAAAAACTTATTCTCTGTCTCTGCTATTGAAAATATCATATTTCAAACAGAATAATAAATTTGATTAAAAGTATGACGAAATGATATTTGCCACAAATATCATTTTTTTATAAAAATCATGGTGGCTGAAATGATTTTTCTAACAGTTGAATTCTTACTCAAATCAGCCATGTAATTGTGTGCCAAAAATGACATGCTTTATATTTTTATAAACAAACGGTTCTATGCAATACAATCTTATTTACTCATCTTCATTTGCAAATAAAATTCTTGGGAAATATTTTTGTATTTGAATATTTTCACTTGTCTTATGCAAATTACAAATTTTACAATGCTAAAATTTCAAACAGATAATATAATCTTAAAATTAATTCCTGTTATAACAGTACAGACCTGTTTCAAGAATCGTCTCGCTTCAGTACACAGCGTATATTCTCTTTGCATCTCGCTATATATATATATATATATATATATATATATATATAATATATATATATATATATATATATATATACACATGTGTGTGTATGTATGTGTATATGTACGTGTGCATATGTGTGTGTGTGTGCACACGTGTTTCCCTCACATGAAAATGTTGAGACGAGATGGGCAGATTTTCAAAATTCTAGCCAGTTATTGATTAGAATTATCTTATGTATGAAGACAGATTATCCCTGCTTAACGAAAATTAACTTTTAGCAATTTCATTTTCATGAATGACCTCATACTGCGATAGCATTCAAGCGTATCTGTGTTTAGATGTGTTTCATCTCGATTTATTTTGGCCATCGGTTGGCGAGATATTGCCTAAGGTATCAGAAAAATCATTCCAGAGCTCGAAAGGATGTTGCGTTCAGTGTAAAATTGTCGTGTTGCTAAGAAGTTTTTTGAGTCTTGGAACACCCTGAACATTTTCAATATGCATTCATGGCATTTTTTTTTGTTATACGCCGTTCCAGCAGACCAAAAGTTCCCATTGAAAGGGCTTCCTTTGGAGAGCTGAGAAAACGTCTTTTTCTGATGTGATCCGTAAATAATGAAAACACCAGTTTCTTGCAATATGCGTAATACTATTTTGAATATTGATCATGATAACATGAAAACATACTTGGGATTGTATGTATATATCTACTACAGGCACAGTTATATCTGAAAGATTCCTTTTTATTGACTTTCTCTCTCTCTCTCTCTCTCTCTTTCACACACACACACACACATAGACATACAAAGACAATGCAAATCAGGCCTCAGCATAGTACATTGGGACCATTGTGTAGTAAATAAGTAAATACTTTTGTCTTCCTGAGTTAATCTTTGTTGTATTGTTTTGAAAACTGTTGGTCTGAATGAGGTATCGTTTCATTGGGGTAGATTTTACAAGTGTTTGTACATTGCTAAGTAGAGTAACTTTGTATCATGTTCGACACATAACTATATCATTACACACGACAACAAGGACTTGGTAATAAAGGTGAATACATTTCACATGTGACAAGGAAGAAATTAAATGAATAGAATGAAGTTCTGATGTATTTGCTGCGGCTCTGTTATGTTGAAAGATACTCAAATCATTTGAATTGTCACTTGCAAACTTGATAAGCGCGTCATACAGGATCCTTTGATAACAGCCGATTCAAATAACTGCTCTGATTTTGTGAAGGTGTGGAACGTATATTTTGCGGAGCACCATCTCAACAATGGCTGAACCTTCCTAACCTTAGGGTATGTCTTTCAATCATTTGGGCTTGTTTTTCGCCGGTTCTCTTCCACATATGAATCTCAATGTCGAACGCATCCGAAAATTCTAGCAGAAAATTTACTCTTCAAGACACGAGCAACAAAACGACGACCAAGATACACAAAACACAGACAATCAGTTCGAGGACTTCCCAGAGGTTACACCATGGGAGGTTAAAGAAGCCATAAAACAAACAAACAAAAAAGAAAAATCTCCTGGACCAGATAACATCATCATTGATCTACTCAAAAATGCTGGTAAGATCGTCAACAAAAAGCTGCCTTTTCCATTCAACATATCTAAAACAGAGTAAAGTCCCAAAAGACTGAGACACAGCAATCATAATGCTTCTACACAAAAATGGAAACCCCAGGGACCTCAACAACTTCAGGCCTATAAGCCTACTAAACTCCACCTATAAACATTTTTCCATAATAACGTCACCAAACGGATCATTAAAACACTATATGAGAACCAACCATGCAGGCAGGCTAGATTTAGAAGAAATGACTCGACCATGGACCATCTTCATTCAATGAATCAGTTGAAAGAGAAAGCAGTAAAATATGAAATGCCACTTGCTACAGCATTTATAAAGTACAAGAAGGCATTCCAGTATGTAGAAATCCCCACGGTCATGAAGGCTGTCACCCTAGAAGGTGTTTACCCTATATATGTCAAAGCACTAAAACATACATACAATCACAGCAACTCCTTTCTCAGCTACATAAGGACTCTGAACCCTCCTGACTCTGAAAAAGAGTAAGACAAGGTGATATCAGCTCAACCAAACCCTTCACAACCTGCCTCGAGATGATCTTCTGAAACCTGGACTTGGAAAATAGAGGAATCAAAATAGACAGCGAACATCTGAGCAATTCAAAATTTGCACACAACATCGTCCTTTCTGCAGAGAACCTACATGACCTCCAACTAATGCAAGATAAACTAAATGAAGGGAGCAAGAAAGTCGGCCTACATAGCAAGCCATGTTGCAAGAATGACAGACAACCAAAGGACATCACGATTCACATCGTATATCCCCAAATATCACATGCAAAACTGAGGCCGACAAAATACAAGATGGAGAAAAGAACTGGACAATTTTACAGAATCATGGCTCTGCAACACCAACGATAGAAAATTGTGGCAAATCCCGGGTAAGATCTATGTCGAACGACAGAAGTAAAAAGACAGATGATGATGATGATGATCCAAGCTAAATCGTTGAGATCGTCAGAAAAAATCCATCCATATCACCTGCCTCCCAGTTATAGCATTTAATGCAGCTTTTAGATTTCTATTGAATTATATTTTGTTTCATTAAATAATTAGCGAGTCCATAATGTAGTATATGGCAATATATTCACGTGTTGAATTGAAAACATTGATTTCAATTAGTTAACTATCGGACTATTCAATATCAACGTAGTCAAATACATACTATAATAGAATTCATTTTAAAACAGTAGTGTGTCTGCGTTTGTGCGCGCATTTGTATGTATGTATGTATGTATGTATGTATGTATGTATGTATGTATGATTGGAAATAATTCCAAAGTGATACATTTTACTTGAAAGCTCGACAAATCTCCTTGCTATTGTTTTTGACAGCAAATAATCGATTTAATTGATCGAATAAAATAATCAATGTTCTTTCTACAGATGCTACTAATTTCACAAGTGCACGATTGCTCTGACTGGTAAGTGAACATGAAAGATGTGTAATCCTGAATTTGTATCAGGATGCAAACAGAATTCCTTACTAATTATCGGCATTCTGAATTCAAGCATTTATCTGAGCTTAAACGGCGACTGCTGGTGCGAAAGATTTTATTAAGAAAAATGTCACATAATCAGATAATCTTATTTAAAGTTATTCTTTAAATAATATTAAAGTTTGCTTTTACATTCCAATTTGCTAAATCGCTGTACTGTATGAGTTTGAGAGCTAATTATCTGTATTTGCAAGATATGTGATGGGTGTATCAGTCTCTGCTCAAGTTGCAAGTTATTGTGAAGAAAAAATTACAAATTATTGCAGACAATATATACTCAACCCAGAATTTTCAGAGTTATAAAGCAGAGAAAATGAAATAAAACATTTCTTCAGTAGGTTTACATCATATGAATCTATGTTTACGATGAACATTGTGAAGAAAAAGCAATTGTTTGCTGGTTTGTTAATTGGGGATTGATTGACAATCAATGGAACGAAAGAAAGACTAACTATCCAAAGCCAAAGATATATTGATTAATTCAGTGGTGGAATTGATGGTAAATAGTGTCTTGGGGAAATTCAAACAAAGGAGACAATATTCATGAGAGAATTTTTTTTTATCTGTGTGTCTGTCCGTCTGAAGGTCTGGCCGTCAGTCGGTAGAATTGGCAACCATAAAAAGTAGGTAATAGCTTTTTCATATGAAAAATAAAAGGAAAGAAATTATGAATGAACTGGAAATGAAGAAAAGAGAAGCGAAAATTATCAGAATACGTACAAAACAAGTTAGCAGAGAATCAGTAAAAACAAAAATCGGAATGGAAATCCCTTGTTGAAATATTAATGGATGCAGAAATAACTGAATAGAATCATGAAAAGGAGGGGGCAATACATTGACAAGAAGATGAAAGAACTGCATATCATTCATAACACAGAATGAAAAAGTTGAACGGGAAAAAATCTTTCGATAAAAGAGAAGAGAAAACAAATGGGAGAATAATGTGAGGATGCCACTAGGAAGTAATCAATCAGTATGAAATGAAGCAAAATCACAAAATAGAAGACGGAATGATTTTTGCATTTAATATTCAATTACTCATTAGCTCTTTTAATTACATAGTTAAAATATAATAAAAAAAAATATCCCGACAAAAGGAAATATATATGTATTTTTTTTCGAAGCAACAAATAAGACACCTATTGAAATGCGTATATGTTCGATCAGCAATAGGCACATCTCTGTAATTGAGTCCCGAGGATATCAGACATACAGAATTACTTTTTTTGTGTGTTTTTCAATTGTTCATTTTTCCTGTAATTAACGCGATCTATTTCTTTTTTTCAGTCTATTTCCCCACATATTTCTCTTCATTGAAGAACTTTTGAGTCTATTGGCTTTTATTGGTCATGATCTACAGTAATGCAGCAATAGTAACAACTGATTTTGGTAAAAAATCTGAATCTACTCTGGGAGATACCAGCGAGCCATTGCATCCGTTTATCTTATTGTATTTCCTCATTTTATAAATCCCTTATATTAGCCGACTTACGATGAATATAATCAACATGGTGACAACTCAAGTGGATACAGTCCACGAAAGGACCAATTTAAACATACCCGTTTAGAAAAAAATCCTGTAACGAATAACTTCGGTGTGATTTTGTCGATGCTTTTTTTATGATGTCTATACTATAGTCCAAATATTACTAGTACTTTGATTTGTGCCTCAGTTTACACCGATGTGTATATGTAAAGAAAGGAGACTAAAAAATAAATTGAAGAACGCAATGTCATAATTTATTGAAATAATACTTATATCTCTTTATTTCAAGTCTCTGATATTCTGTTAATTCTCTCATTCTGATCATTCAAGGAAAAATATAACTTGGCATTATTTAAGCCCACCCCACAGTAATAGAAAGACGGAAATCAGTGTGTTTTTTGAACAAAAATGTGGTAGAAAAATCTTTAAGTTAAGTTGTTTGGTTATTTATTAAGCGTATGCAAACTCTTTGGTAAAGGGATGTAAAGTATTTGATTTGTCCAAAAATTTACATTTTTTTCTACCAAAAATTGTACGCTGTTTTTCGAAAATCGGCTGATATTACCCCTAACTCTCTACTCACTTGCCTCTGCGTTTGTCTAAAAAAGTATAAATCCATATATTTGACTGTTACCTACAAGATTATCGGCAATTTTTATAATTCATCGTACAAAAATTATTACACATATAGTTGTTTCCTGAAGTTTTGAGATATGGTGATTTCCGGATATTCGTTGCTGATATCAAAGCCTACAAGCGAATTTTTCATTGTTCTATTCCTGTCGTGTTTTGTATCCAGTCTAAATATAATACAATCATTTAAAACTGTGCTAAGACTATAAAGATGATTACAATGACCTTTAATAGTGGGGAGCTAATTACTCACTTTTTTTCGAATTGATTCAGAACGATTCGAATGTATAGGTCTATAGAATAACGTATGCCCAAGTATCGAACGCTAACTTTTTTGTCCACATCCCAATATGGCTGGCATAAAAATTATGAATTACGCATTTACGTAACAAAAAGCTCATCATTCGCTCTTAATTACTACATTATATAACATTTATAGTAGATTGGATCGATAACTGTGGAAAAACACCTCGAATTGAAATATTGATGAATTTTAGTTTCCAGAAAATTGAAGATGGCAGCCATTTCTTCCAACTTCTGCTAAACTTCATTTCTATTGAATATAGATGAGTTATTTTTTATTCCGAGGTTTATGAGTGACTGAAAAGAAATAAAATCAACTTGATAAGAGCATAATTTGTATGCTTTTTCAAACCAATGAGTCAATTAACACAAAAAAGTATAAACGCAAATCAGGTATTCTTTTTTAAATCCATTTCTCATAAATGTCAATACTGGAAATCGCTCTGGTGAAGTTACCTATCACGTTTCTATTTACACAGACGTGTGCACATCATCTTTGTTTCCGTGCAATTGCTTTGTAAGTAGATGTTTGTGAAACTGCACTTCACATCCAGGTGGAAACACACTGGGCGAGGGACAGCGTAGTTCAAATGAGAGGACAGATTGCCCTGTTCTTCTTCAAACGACGATCAGTGGCTATTAGGCATCATGGCCATTTGGGCTGTTTTCCAGACACTCACTTGACACTCTTTTTAGGGTGTTGAGCCAAAGGATTACTTGTGGTGGTTGGGGAATTACCTTCACCACTCAATTAGCTTGATTGTCCTCATTTGCTTCCCTCAAAATTGTTGTGATGGTGTTCAGAAAGATCATTCTGATTTTCTTCCCAAGTTTGTAGAAATCCAGATTCCAGTGGCTGAATTTTCAGCCTTATTGTGATGGAAGTTACTGATTAGGATTACGACATCTGTTTCTGGTATGAATCATTCGAAAGGGTGATTTTTGCAGCTATAGAAGAATTGCACTACGGCACGAGTATCGATTGCTTCGTGGTTAAATTGGTCCTTTTGTGGACTGTATCCACTTGAGTTGTCAACATCTTGAGGTGGTAATTTAGGATTTTTTCCCAAATATTTTGAATCGAGAATAAGAACAACATTGGCTGGATACCTCTGAGAATTTTCAGGGACTCTACATGAACCATGTACGCATTGTCAGGAGCCTGCTTCCCGTTTCTTCCGTTGTACCTTGGATTGACTGTGCACTAGCTTTACGCACGAATGCTCTTCCAACTTAGGAATAAAGCACTCTGGTGGATGGGGAATTACGCGTGACTGAATATATCATTTGAATTCAACCTTACTGACCGTCCAGTTCTGCGTAAAGCAGAGATAAGATGCCTGCCTCTGGGTATGAAGAGAACGTCACGATCCCACGTCGTGGTACTGGATGCTGTTTTTATTTACCGTCCCACCATACTAAAATTTAACACAAAGATGTTGCTTAACGTGGGAATCATCCATCCAAAAATGGCTCCAGCTGATGCGGCTTCGGTTTGCTAAGCAACCAAAGCAATCTCCGCTTCGAAAGCATCAGGACAAGTCCTGACCTGTTCCGTTAAGTGAAATGAAACAGTGCTACCCCAGGGCGCCATATTTCCCATAGCTGGACCGAGAAATAGAAATAATGGGCGTAGCAATGTGCAACCTAAATATAACATCATTGGCTAACATCATATCGCACCGGCCCACTCAATCTTTGAAGCCAACCACAACCAAATTTTTCAAGCCCGTCTGACAGGCGAGTATCAGTCCCGGCACCTTGGTCTCATCTAGGGAACAGATACTACACTTTGATCCTTCCAAAAAGGAAAGTGCGCATGAGCTATTTATTCCCTTTCCAACCAAAGCAAAGTATGACTCAAGGTCGGGCTTAACGTGGGAAAATAGGAGACACTCTTCCCAAAAATGGCTTCGGCCGACACGACTTTGATTGCCAAGCGACAGTAGAAGCTGAAACAACTTCGGTCACGAAAGCGTCCACTTTGGGACCTGCTCCTCCAAGTGCAATCGACCAGTGCTGCCCCGGGGCAACGGATCCCCTGCAGCTGAACCGAGTAATAATTGGAGAGCTGAATGACAAGTCCAAAGGCTCCCCGATGCGCGTAGCAGTGCACAGTCTCAGTAAAACATCATTGGCTGATGCACCAGTGCACTCAGTCTTTGATGCCAACAACAACACAATCTCAGGCCCATTCGATAGGCAATTGTCAGTACAGGCGCTTTGGTCTCTGCCAGTGAGCGGATACTACACTTTGATCCTGCCGAAAAAGCCAGAAAAAGGGGCACGTGAGGGTGTAATGGATAGTCTCTAGCTACACTGGAGATTTGTAATATAACAAAACAGCTGTCTGTGGATGACACAATTATTCAATAATAATAATGATGATAATAACAACAACGTTAACGACAATAATATATATATATATGTATATATATATATATATATATATATATATATATATATATATATATATATATCTATATATATATATACATATATATATATATATATATATATATGCTGACTGTTTCAAATCGGGCCACATTCTTTCGAAATATGAAGTCATCCGTGGACACTTGTATCAGGGGGTGAGTATAAAAGTACTCTACTGTGAATAACAATTTAGTCATATTTTGTGTTTTGTTCTCATGGAATAAAAACAATTCATTTCGTTTGTCTAGGGCTGTCAGTAGTATGGCACTTCCTCCCTGTTTTCGATGTACTGCATTTGACCCACGCATCCAGTTTCAAAGATAGATACAGGTTATGTTACATTCTCACAAACATTGTTGTCAAATTTACGTACTTCTTCCCTGTCCCTCTTAAAAAAATCACCTTTGCTCGACAGCACCTCAATAATGCGCTTTGCATGGCGTTGAAATCGTTACTGAGATCTATACGCATTTCACATTGAAGAAGTTCATAATCATTATCTATAACTACACGGCTGATTTCTAGGAGAGCTATAATCCAGCTTTCATATTGAGGTTTTCTTTAAGATAGCTCCTTTCATCCACCTGATAGTTTGTCAGTGTGCATAATCAATGAGTACAGATGAGTTATTGACCAGTTTCCATTTTTTAACTCTATTTAAATGATGCTATTAAAGAGAACCTCCAGGATTTGAATGAAGATTAAAACTCGCCAGGCGTATTTATGGTGATCTATAACAAAGATCATCATCATCATCATCATCATCATCATCATCATTATCGTCGTCGTCGTCGTCATCATCATCATCATCATCATCCAGCGTCAATTGTAAGGCCTTAACCAGCATTTGTCAGAAATCTCTATCAGGTCTAACCCATTATCATTTGAGTTTTCAAACAGTGTTATGATACCTCAGACTCATTTTATTTCAAATATATTGTACTGACTTATAATCTCCCAATCTGATTGCACGTTCCATGATTCTTAGTTTGAGGGTCATTCTGTTGGTTAGGTTTCAATGTCAACATCATATGTGATCATCGGTAGGACACATTGGTTGTTTACCATTTTTTTTATGACAAGCAGGATTTCTTTGTTCTTAAAAGTCGAGCATCTCAACTTGGTGTAATTCTCCACTTGATTTCTTCTTCTTTGGATGACTTCATGGAGACTTGCAGTTCTTCTTGGATGTTGTGGCCAATTTCCTCAAGCTCTGCATTTTGGATTTCGATTGTTGTGTCTTTGTTCCCAGCGTGTTTATTGCACATGATATTCGTTTCACTGAAGTTCAATTATTGCTTGCTTTATTTAGTTAATCGAACATCACTTGGGAATCTTAAAGGTTTTCACCAAAGATGGTGATGTTGTCAGCCAACTTGAGATCACTTTGTTATTTTCAGTCCATCTGGATTCCTTTGTGTTCCCATATTAAGTATCAGAAGATCATGCAGGTTGTAAAGAGTTTTGTGAAGAGTTTGGGTTTGGTGGTATCAACTTGTGTCATTCTTTTTCATTGGACGAAAAGGCTCAGAGTCTCCATGAGGCCTGATGAAGGAACTGCTGTGTCAGCAGATATGTTTCAGTACTCTATCGTATACGGGGTCCATACGTTTTTGTATTTTTGACTTCTGTGATTTCCAATGAATCAGGGGCTTTTTAAAAATCAACTCTAAAATTTGCCGTTATACTGTGTCTGATTGCACATAAATATTATCCGTTAATATATGTATTTAAGTAGCCAGTATACCACATCAGAAACTTGATGCACATGTCTCATTGCATTGGGTACTGCTGCAGTCTGCTTCGTCCCTGGTTCATTCAGATCTTTGGTTTCATAAAACCATTTCAATGCGAATTCCACGTTGCATTACCACGAATGTGTCTTTCAAATGATTCAGAGGAGGTCCATTGTATTTCCTGGCTGGTTCACTACAAATCCTGGGAATAGATCTTGATTGAGGTGCTCTCTTGTCTTTTCTTTTACTAGTCCCATTCAATGTTGATTGATTTCTGGAGTACGTTCCTCAGGGAAAAGTGACAGTAAGTTTCTAATGCACATTTCTGGTCGCTTCAGATCCGTCAAAATCTTAGAGAATGATAACTACTGACGGACATATAAGATCCTTAGTGAAAATTAATAACTATCATGAACATCTTTGAAACCACCTGCGCTGGAATAATGCAGGCAATACATAAACACACATTCTATATTTAGCTTGCCAAATTTGGAATAAGATGCTATTGAGTTAGCTTGAGTAGTGTGTATCCGTCCAATTCAAAATGAAGAAGTACGTCATTCTTTACCCTTGCGTAGATATCTTTTGGCAAAAAAATCATATCAACCACGTTCCCATGACACCTTACAATCAATAAGTGGCTCCCTGAGACTTCTACCTCACCCCAAAAAGAATTTAAAACCGAAGCTGAAATACAAAGAATGTGACTGATAGCAATTCAAAAGACAATTTTACACTGTTTTGTAATGTGAAAGTATCGTGATGCATTTGTGGTGTTCAAAACGCAGCTATTTGAAGAGGTCAAAGACATCATTGCTCCCAATGGACTAATTTTCGTTGATATGAGCTTGTTTCATATTCCTTGAACTGATCTTGTTTACTTCCACAATATTATTTCCCATTTTTTCTTTCATCATATTTTTACTTTTCTGAGAATTGCCAAATGTCGACCAAAACTTCCCCACAAACTGTCAATCTATGCATTTCCAGTTTCCAGTTTCTGAGTTTTTCTATCTGGCTGACTATGTATGTACGTATCACATGTACAAACAGCATCAATTAAAAAAAATAAGGCTGAAAATACATTCATTTTCTCCCTAATATGACTGAAAAATGTTAACATTTTTCCCTTAGTAGATTCTTGCTATGGGTTCGGCTTGTTATTAGTTCAGTTTATAGTGAACTTCATTTTGTGTACAAAAGCATTCACGCTTGCTATTTGACTGTAACTGCATAGGGCAGCCTTATTAAGCGATTACTGTTATGATATGTATCGTCATTCAAATTTGTCTTGATGATTTAGATAATGATTTCATGGTAAAAGGCGATATAATAAACCTGTGTATTTATACGTCCCATTCTAATAGATAACAAACCAGTACCGACCAGAGCGTTGATGTATTTGCTGAGGGAATAAAACATTCAATATTTGGCTAAGTTCCAAGTTTGAAGCAACGGTAGCGGAAGTGACAGCGTCACTAGTCTCAATAAAATAGTGCTGTTCTGAAAGGAAGACTCAACAAAAGAACAAAGACCATTTTTCTCCTGTTAATACATTCCTTTTTCTTCCCTTTTCCCCCTTTTTCTTCTCTTGGCACCATCAGACAATTTTTTAGATTATTGTATTTCCTCAATTTTAGCTTCAATAATAACGCAAAGTTTAAAGTATTGCTGGCCACTATTCGGAGTGCAATGTTTTCTTTCAAATGTTTTTCTTATTTTAGTAATCAGTGGAAATTATGGTATGAAAATTACGGCAAATTTTAAGAAAAAATTGGCAAGCAATAAAAATATTGTTTTCTCATTTTTTTCTTCATAAGATGATGTCCAAACTAATGGAAACACTAATCGCTTTGCTGACATAGAAGAAGAATCAGCGCGAAATTGATACTGATTCTTTGTAACGATTTTCTATGAAAAGAGTCTATTTATCCTCGGTAAATGATTCGTTGAATTGAGGTTATTAGTCGACTGAAAACTTTTAGATATTACTTTAATGTTTCCGCTCAATCTTTTGCCAAGTCCATATTTATCAGGCCTAATAATTTGGTCAGTTTATCAAGACATGAGTAGTGATCGATCGTTCAATTCACACCCGTAGAAATACATCCTGATAGTCACCTGTGAAGCAAAAATATAGAACCTTACCTAACAGAATAACTCAAAAACTGAGGACCGGTAACGTGATTATGAAAGACCATGCTCAACATCAGATGGATAGACCAACAGACAGGGGAAAACGAGGGTCCAAGACATCATAAAAGTCATTATAAAACAAATGGCAATGGGCTAGTAATGTTTTTTAAATGTCTGGTAGACGACGGACATCAAGACTCCCAACATGCTGGTTTCACTAATTTTTACAGCATAATATTGCATTGAGCGGTCATCAAATGATCATCACTCAATCCGTCCAATTAGCTGTTCAACTGCATTATTAATCGAAGCCTCTCGAAACATTCTAGAAAGTACATTAAGCAGTTTTTCAAACAGCTTTGGATTATATACTGTTTGAATAATTGAAACGTTTCAGCCTATAAACAAAATTGAATAGCTGCATATTGGATTTCAGGCATTCAATTTATATTCTATGAAGATTTTCTAAATGCCATGGTTGCACGAGTTAGATTAATCGCACTCGGTGTTACCAGCCATCACCGAAAGATCACAACAATTGACAGATATTGGTTGTCAGTAACATATATACATGGCACTGCAAGTTATTGATTGAATTCGGATGACTCAATTCTTTGAAATTCTAGTAGAAAATGTCGTCTCTTGAATGATGGTAACCAAATAAAAAACAGTTTTCTAATGTACCTGATTCGAATAGAAAATAAACCGACTGAAAAACCAGTGTTATGTGATTACGTGATTGGGTAGATTGGCTCAGAGATGGTGCGCTAGCATTTTAGGTGCCGGAGCGGATTACATTTTAGGAACCCACGGGTTTTGTCTTGTACATTCATTTATTTATTTTTCCTTTTTATTTATTTATTTATTTTTCACTGGGTGGACTTCGAGTGACTTGAGGCAGCCACTGCTACACTGTATTTGTATCAAAATTGTCAGTTTGGGTTATATAGATAGGAAACAATAGGAGTAAAAGTGTAGTTTCCAAATGTCCGAAGAAATAACTGTGTCACAATATCGGCTTGCGTTAGGTTGATCGACCAATCGACGTTGCAAAGAAAGTTGGAAAGCAGTAAAACGTAACGTACGTAACAACTGGAGCAGTGTAACTGACTAAACGGTGAGCAAAGTCTCAGTTCAGGCAAAATAAATAGAAGTATAGCTGACAGAATAAAGATTCTTACATTTGTAGAAAAGTATGTTAAAGATATCAGTCTAACCAAGAGATGTTCATAAAACAATGCATTTATCTAAAATCGGAATGAACAAGTGGTATCTCAGTTTATAATTTAACATAAATTCGAGTAATGTAGAGAGACCTAGCCTCGTTGAAGGTTTCGATTTGAATTACGATACTTTATTGAGTTATATCAAGATTTCAAAAATAATACCAATACAATACACAAAAAAAAAATCAAAATAATTTGGAAGAAAATAAAAATGTGTGCTCTGTATGTGCAATTTTCAGAAAAAAAATATCCATTTATTTATCTATCTGTACCGTTTACGGAGGTGTATCAATAAGTCTCGAGCCTGTTATTCTTATTAGCTGAATTTTCAAATTTCCACGGTATGATAAATCTATGTAATAGATAGAAAAGCGCACAGTTAAGTATAATGACAAGGAGGGAAAGTAATTTGAAGGAAAATATTTGCAAAATGGATGTTTTTTTATTTCGTTAGACTTGCAACTCATTGACGTATCTCTATAAACCTAATCAGCAAAAATGAGAGGACAATTTATTTCAATGTAGTTTTCATCAATAGTAATTACCAATGGATCTTGGAATTTATAGATAACGTAGCTTTTGGTATATACTTAATGTATGAAAAACATTTGACAGAAGTGGATATGAAAAATTGTTTTTTAATGAATGCTTTTATTTGAAAGATAAAAATGGGCAAAGTGAGAGTACAAGTATCCAATATAATTTTTATGATGAAATTTACAGAATGGAAAGTGAACATTGGTGAATAATTTAACTTCAAATATATCAATTTCCCGATACATAAACCTTTATTGGCAATACATACAGCGCAGGAAGTTCCACAAAGCATCACAAGTTTCTTGCCTGTACCTTGTGTTTTTTTTTCTATTTATTCTCTAGTTGACATTTAAATCAGTTATGTTTCTCGTCTAACTTACATCTTATTATTTTCAACAATTTTGCGCCGGTCATGTCATGATTTCAACGTTTTCTCCTCCAAAAACTTCAATAGGAGGCATCATCTTGCATACCAAATGGCTGACTGGCCAGGAGTTACTTGTAGAAAAGGAACAGCGAGCGAGTTTATGAAGTCTAGATACATAATATCATATATTGTCCCATTAGCTTTCACAGCTTGTTCGACAACTTCAGTTGAGAAAATCCCCTCCACTGGCATCTTCAAACTTGACTGACTTTTTGACACACTTTGGTTCAATTTTGTCGCTCTTACGATGCTGATCAAACTGTGTGCCGTCTGATCCAACTAAATGCTATTTACATTCATCGCTGAAATGAACTTTAGACTGACTATCATCATTCTAAACCAAATGTTTGTTTTTCTGAATCTGCAAGTCCAGCCATTTCATCCTTTTTATTTATTGGTGTAGAAGCTGGAGGACAAGCTTTCAATCGAAATGCGTTCAATCGTTTTGGCACTGTATAGTGGTTCATTTTTTCGTTTTGATCCCCTTTTATCTGCCATTGAATTCCCGCTGCAATGTTCAATGGGTCAATCATGGTATATATTTTGATAACTGTCCCTCAGAAGCACATACTATTTCGTCATACCATTTCAAAACTATTGAAATTGCACTCATTAACCGCGTAAACCATCTTGGGACTGCAGGGAAATGCATGTCATCAGTGTTTATCTGAACAATTCCTTTCCAAAGGATGCAGTCACTTTGACGTGTTCCGATTTATCAAACAGCTAATGCAACGCTGTGATCGATGCTACTTATCATTTAGTGAAGTGAAATTAATGAAAAATAAAGGAAAGAACCTTTTTTTCAATGACAACTTCAGATAAATAAAAGAAAAAATGCATTTGTACACGAAGTTTTAACTAAGTGCAACGATTCATATGCATTTAAGATTCATTTTCGATCACTATAAATGAGATCTATATTCGAATGAATCGTTCTCTTATTTTGATAGTTAATATATACGTATATATATATATATATATATATATATATATAATTATATATATATATATATATGATGTGTGTGTGTGTAGTGTGTGTAACAAAAACTCATTCATAGTCACTTACACATATGCTTACATATATTTGTATATTAAGACCTTTGCACTAAATACGTCTGTAAATACACAAATTCAGTCAAGTTCATATTCTTTTCTATAACTATTATCTATTGTGTCGTGATTGATTCCTGTGAAATATTCCATCAGCAAATTCTAATAGCTGATGTTCCTTGAGGACAGTAAACTTCGTGCTATATCAAATCATTTTACTGTCCAACCGCGAAGAACATATTTTTAGATATTTTTTAGACGTCCACGACGCAGGATAGTTTTTTTTTGCTCTCATAAAGGCTGTCTAGTGACTTATATATATAGGCATTTATTAGCTTAACTTAGCGGGTAGCTTAATGAAAGTAAAAACGTCTAATCCAACATTGGTATGCAAAAATTGCATGCCAAATTATCGTTCTATAGCTTGTCGAATCTTCCAATATCAATTCAGCTTTATTTAGCCTGACTCATCATGAGGCACCTAGTCAAAAACATACTCGCTCAAAATTGTTTTCAGGACTAACTTTATTTTTATTCTTTTACTTTGAGAGCACTCGACACATGCAAATTCTTATCACCGAGTAGACATTCTTTGAAATTAGATGACCGTATCTTTCTAGTTTCACACACACACACACACACACATACACCCCCACATATATATATACATTTATATATATATATATATACACATATGTATATATAAATATATATAAATATATATGCGTGTATGTATGTATGTACGTATGTGTATATGTATCTATGTATGTACGTATGTATGTATATATAATAATTGATATAAGATCCAAGAGATTAATTATTTATGTTACATTATTTAAAACCCTTTTTGAATTAACTCCCGTCATTGTATAGAAATGAGTCATTTGGCCTTGTCAACGCAAATCAACTGAAAGATCATAGGACATGAGGCTGTTGCAAGGCGCTGCTTTGACGCAGAGCTCCTTTTCTTATTGATATAAAAGCATAGAGGAAACAGAAAGGCACTGATGACTGCTTTATTCCAAAATTTCGGAAAATTGTTATACGCTCTGACAACATAGTTATGATTGTTTCAATTTTGAATGGTTTCAAATATCTCTATGCAATCCAGAATATATATATCTATATACATATAAACACATACACACACTATATATATATATATATATATATATATATATATATATATATATATATATATATATATATATATATATATATATATATATATATATATATATATATATGCCTACCGATATAACTATATATGAGCATAATGTCTTCAATATCTAATCACATTTAAGATAGGTTAAAAATTTTCGATATCAATAACACTTTATACGTAATTTGTAATTTGTAAGCTGTAAGTTATATTTTTTGCTAACACCCAAAAGATAACATCGACAGCGTTTCTACTTCTAATTGTACGGGTAGGAGTCTTTTTATCATATATATATATATATATATACATATATATTTCCTAAAATTACGAGTCAGTGTTTTCATGATGAATATCATATTTGCAGTTTTATGTCCGCATGTCTATTCCCTGAAGCAAATCAATATACAAGCAACTCAATACTGATGTGTGTATACATGGGTATTCAAAAGAAAATCTGGAACAATTCAGTAACAAAAACAAGCTTATATTTTCACTCAACTGGTATTTAGTAAATCGATCAAATATGAATTTTTCTGATGAATTTGTACAGAATCTTATAGACAAAACTCCTGAACAAGCCATGATTTCATTTTAAAATATATGACTTTGAACTATGCCTCAAAGTCTTATATCTCCTTTGAAATTTACTTGATTTCTATCAGTAAAAACTTCAAAGTCAACAAAGACTGATGCAGGTGTCACTTCTGTAATCACCATATCAAAATGAAATTCCGTTACACTCACTTTATATATATATATATATATATATATATATATATATAAATGAATGATAGGATGTGCCCATCTTGATATCAATTTAGTGTAAAAACTACTATTTCTGTGCTAATATAAAGCTTCTATTTCAAGTTTTTCAATTTATTAGTTAATATAAGTCGACCGTGAGTATAAGACAAGGTGAAATTATCATAGGAAAGCCAAACAAATCGGCGTTCTCGAATTTAAGTCGAGCCTAAAGCAATCATAAAGGTATTTGATGATTTTGCCAGGAGAAAATGTTTAAAAAGAATCAAAAGTTGGCTTGGAATCTTTGATTCAACCCCGACTAAATATAAATACATTGCTAAATACATTAAGTTATACTTAAAAATATACAAAACATACCTCAGAACTTTTGTCTCTCATAACATAAACATGAGAAATGAATATAATCCTTTTACCAGGCAAATGAAGTGACGATAGGAGTGAAAATATGTTAATTGAAAAAGGCGAGTGGGAATTGACTTACAATGGCAGCTATTATTGCTGACTCGCACATTCATTCAGTATAAAGTATCGGCCATTCTACATGACTTACTTGACTATAAGACTGGATGTTCATTTTAGGCTACATCTCAGGTTAAAAATATTCCAACCAATATTGAAAACATAGAAATCAATGAGAATACCAACGTTAGGGGAAAAGGAAATCGGCAGAATTAAAGCGCTGACAAAAAATGGATTATTTCTCTTTATATTTTATGTTGCTTTCAAATCTAATATATCCATGAAAAAATGAGTTTCTAAAATAGCCAAAGGGTCGAGTTCTTTTATAAGGCAACCTAAGGGTGACCTGGACCCAAGCCTTCCGTTCCTTGTATGAATTTGCAGATTAGAATTTTCCAGTCACTCAGCCAATCCTTAAGTCAGCTTGGTAGGATTCTGATTACCCCGAAATAAAACATATTCACCTTTGAATAAATTTTGGAACCATCTCCCATGAGCTAACCTCAAACTCAACATGGTAATAAAAAGTTGGCACTATTTGGATCGAATGGTCCAATATTAGTGCCAAAAAAGAACTCATTAATTCTAAGTTAAAAAAAAAATGTCCTAGAGCTACAGAGATCTGCCTGGGAATGCATGTATAGGAATATGTACCAGTCAGACCGAGATGTGTGTTAATCGAAATTCATGATATCATAAAATTCCACTTTCGTTTTTCTGTATTGTTATACTATTTTAGTTTTATTTCCTGAGTCACACACGCACACACACACACACACACACAAACACACACACATATATATATGTATATATATATATATATATATATATATATATATATATATATATATATATATATATATAAATATATATATAAAGAGAGAGAGGGGGAAACAAGAAGTGATACATATTTATAAACTGAAGTGCCAAACGATAATTGGCGGTAGTACTATCGATGATTTAGCCTTTATCTTCTCATGGAAATGGGCCCAGTCAGATTAAATATGTGTGATGTAATAGGTGTAGAAATACAATAACTGTTGAAGTATAACTGCAGCAACCATTGGGCAGACATTTGTGGCACGTGAAAACTGCAGGCGCCAACATATAATGCAAGAACGGGACTGCCAGCGAGTGACAAGGATAGTAACCACTCAATAAAGGAAATATTGCATCAAATCACATTCTTATCGAACATTAGTGTCCCCTTATTTTTCAAAGCACTGTACAACGTACACTGCATCTTATGGGACTACTTGTTGATATCACGTACGATTATTCCACCCCATTTTGACCTGAAACATGCGTTCGGCCGAATGAGTCTAACGAGAAAAGTTACGTTCCAAACTTTTCCATGCAAACCATGGACTTCGCTCGTGGTGGATATAGAGTATATTTATTCAGCCTGAGAGCACAGTATTGCATTAGATGGAACTGACGCTACAATGGTGCTGGTGTGTTCTATTGCAATTTACTAAAGGCCCTGAATTTAAATGAACATGCGTGAAAACCCAAGATCATTATAACTGCCACGTATCTCAAGGCCGATGATTTGTTTTTGCAAGATAATTTCTTTCCCCTTTTTTGTGCATGGCCGATAAAGACAGGTACCAGGAACATCCAGCTGAATTCAAAACACTACATTGTCCCAGTAATTCCCAGCGAGAAATGCAGTCACACTAATCAAACACCTTAGGGATAGCCATAAGCCGTACAAGTATAGAAATATCTATGCAATGACTTTAGCACCTTATAGATACCATATTGTGCTTTGCAACAATCGTTACTGAAGCAAACAGGGATACAACTCGTCTTTGGTAACTGGAATCTCAAGTGTGACAACCAGAAATCTCTATTTACGCCGTGCTTCCCTGTAGGAATAGTTTGTTCAACCAAGATAATGTAACTATCCATCGTGCACAAATGACACGAAGCTGGTTCCCGGGACAGTTGGCTAAGTCCTGTTCACAATCTAATTCGGTGTATATTGAGAATGTCTCAGGTCTTAGTTAAATTCAGCTACATATAATGAACACAACAAAGTTATCGAAAACCATGAATCGAGTCTGGATCGAGCCTGGACAGATATACCAACATAACAATCCTAACACCTACCATACTACATCACGAACTGCATAATAGCCGTTATCCAAGTATAGGAGTGTCTTGCATACTATCAGATACCTGTCTTGAATTTCATCTTACTTGAGTTTATTACTTGAACGATTACTTATTTCCTAATATGTTTTTTAGGAAAATCGAACTACTGCTAAGTTTGTTGATGTGATTATTCAACTTGCCAAGTAAAAAATGTAGTTTCTAGCATCATATTTTCCGATTGTATACAAAGTGTACAAAGAAATACACACACCTATGTTATGTTACATTCTGCTTTGTTCATTCTTTTTTTTAATTCTCCTGTTCTGGTTTGCCGTCTGTTTTGCTGACATTAATTCTAATCCAGCACTGCAACGGATTTCCTGCGATGTTTCGATATTGAACAAAGATTTTGATTCAATGTTTTCTATAAATAAGCTAATAAGTTAAATTCTCTTTTTGTTTCTATTTCAAACCGAGCGCCAGGCTTCATTCCATTGTTTATAGAAGATACATCACATCCATATAAAGGAAAAAATCACAGGATTTTGAATAATGGAAATAAGTAATTCTCAGCATACATTTGCTCAGTATGCATATTTATATTGCTGCTTATAAGTTTGATTACGATATTGGGCCAGCCATACAATGATGACCATGTACGAAAAGAGTGTGTTCATAGGCTATTGATTCTAAGTATTGCATTAGCTGCAAATCAGTGAGAGTATGTATAATCAATTTTGTGGTGTGTCCACCAATGATTACTCAGCTGGCTACTAGTAAGAATGACGGTAAGTGCAACAACTTTTGCAAAGTTATTATACCAAAATAGTACTTGTGACAGGATGGTTAGTAAAACGTGTCATTAATGCTAATACTATTTATAATCAATGATACCATTATCAAATTTTTTCTAAATAGAAATGATTTGAGGTTTCCAGAAATTATAGCCAAATTGATTTCAAAAGAACAGTTAGGAAAATTACTGTCATTTCGTATATAGATGAGAGATATATTGCGAGTATTTGTATTAACGACTCTCAGCTTGGTATAATACAAGGTTACATGGAAGAGAATTGACGCAAGAAAATTGCAGTATCGATGCAGAAGCACAAACAAACAAAAAAGTCACTCATAAGCAGAGTCAAAGGCGAATTAGACATCGGTTATTTCTATATATTTACATGTCAAACGTCTTCACATAATGTTTGCTAATTTGTATATTCAGAATATGACGTAAACAGACTATACAAAGCATCAATATGTGTATATACGTTTATCTTCTACATCTGCATTCGATATGTTCTTCAGATCTTGACCGATTTCATTGGGTAAGAATTGCTTCTCAAGCATTGCAGGGCAAGAACGTTGCACATCTTGATAAGTAAAATCAATTGAAATGGTGATTCATCAATTCATTTGAATATTTACGATAAATTAGGGTATTCAAGCGGAAAATGTGTCGGTATATAATTATATATATATATATATATATATATATATATATATATATATATATATATATGTGTGTGTGTGTGTGTATTTGTGTGTATGTATGCATAAATAAGTATGTTTACACATATACACAATTCTACGTATACCTCTCAGTACCAACATCACATAATTACACACATATATATGTGTATGTGTGTACGTGTGTATGTGTGTGTTTGTGGATGTATGTGAATATTCAGAGTAAATACAATTCCAGTCAATAAGACCACATTGGGACCAAAAATTTTTAGCCCAAAAGCCAGCAACACTAATTACTGGAACGACAAAATCTAAAGATTCCTTTGTTTCAATAACACATAAAAAAAAGTTATATCCCTCCTTTCCCTCGAATTTCATTCAGTTGAAAATTGCTGTCATCAGCTAACAATTCTTCAGAGACACATTTTAGTTATTCTATCAGATTTTATTCAAAAAGACATGACTTTGATAACACTGCAGATTGTTGAAATATACAACATGATAAATGAAGCAATGTAGTGTTGATTACATATGTATGAATCGGTTCTTAGAAAACTGGTCCTATTGTGCGCCCAGTCTATAACAACTGTTGGTCATATTAGGGGAAATCACTCAATGAATCACACATATAATCCCAATAACTAGGAATCAAGGTGGTGCTAATTTCTGAAAAGTGACAATGCAATTTCACTGAAAAGTGACAATGCAATACATTGACTGATTACCAATACACCATCAAAACAAAATATAACACAAGAATTTTGCTGCATCCGGCGATTGTTATCATGTAATCCCATTCTGCAGAGTTTGATGTGCAAATAGAGTCTAGAGTCAGTCGTTCATGGGATGAAATCCATCCAAATATCTACATGTATACCTAATAATAAGAAAGTTATATGCATCACTTAAATATCATATAGAAGGAGTGAAAGGATGTGGAGACCTTATCTGAGAGTCAATCAAGTGACATATTGATTAAATAGTATATTATACAATGTTCCAGAGGGTTCACATCTTCAGTAGCATGGGTTTACATTTTTGTTGATAAAAACTTTAGGTCTCCATAGAAAAAAATGAACATCAAATGTTGTGCTTTGAAAACTAAAACTAAACACAAACATGCATGGGAAGCTATAGTCGAGAGTCTGGACTGATTTTCCTTGCATGTGAAGGAATCCTTGGTGGTTTAGTTGGATTTTTTGTTGTAAGTAGTAGCAGCAATTTTCAGTGTGTTATTCTTTGTATTGATCAAAGGGAAGGCATTTGAAAGAAATGGTTGTTATTGTTATTGGGAATCTAGATCATGATCTAGTGTTGAGGATTCTGTGTATTTAGTAAAGTGATATAGTGCTCGTGCATATATATGTTTATGTGTGATATTGCCAAAAAGTGCTTCCTTAAACTTACTTGATGGGGAATGACTGTAGGTGTATCAATACTATGACTGTTTATCCAGTGGAGGTTTGTTAATAATGGGGATAAAATATTCGGAATTGTTTAAGAGTATTCTGGTGGTGGGCTATGGGATAACAGGTCATCTTTACTGATAATCAGGATGATGGGATGTAACGTTGGCAGGGTTTTTGTTATGTAAGATCGAGTATCAGTTGGGAAATGCATGTTATTTAACTTCAACGGTCATTGCAGATGTTTGGAAAAGTCAAATTGCTTTGAGCACTACTTGACCATACATAAGTAACGATAAGAAGGTGTCCAGATGACTACGTTTGACATTCCCAATGTTTGACATACATAAAAAAGATTCAGGTATGAATATACTAAGATGAAAGTTAAACATTGATTATATATAATCGAATATCCAGATCATGCAAGTTGGGCTGTTGTATACATGTTTACAGGTTTGTGTACGGATGTTACAGTGCACATTGTCCGGGGTATGAGTATATAACCGGTTGTAGGTATATAGATAGTGAGTGGGAAAGAATAGAGTCATTCGGAGTGAGAGGATTCATGGAGGAGATCCCAGTTTTATTAATGTAGTTATTTTTAGTTTTGAGTCTGTTGGGGGGGAGAGGGAGGGAGAGAGGGAGGGAGGGAGAGCTCACTAATCAAGATATCTCAATGTAGAAATTCAATCGTGTCAGGTGTATTTTTTCTATTTTTTGATGACGGTGAATCTAGCATCTGTGCCAAAATTGTGATCTAGGTAAGAAAGTGTTCTTCGACGGATGGGATATTCAGGTGATTCAATCCTGTGCTTTTAGTTAATGTTTGATTTTTCTCTCTCCAATTTTTCTATATAATGCATTTTGCGTTTAGTATATTTTAAAAAATAGATAACCTTTCTGCTAAGCAAATCTGCATAGAAGTGACGATTTGGCAATTTTTTTTTGTGTGTGTTTGTACTAATCTTGTCATAGAGAATTCAGTCTAAATAGATTCTTGTAAGTATCACAAATGACTATTTGGAGCTGTTTCTACGACTCAAACCATGTGTATGGTACAAAAATGCCAAACATTTCCATATTATCAGTGCTTTATGCCAGTATTTGACGTGATATAAACTGACGTTACATTTTCTTTCTTTCTGTGAAATGGCACTCTCTAAAGAAACATTACGTTTTGTGTGCATAATTACACTTCTCAGTTACCATGGTTGGTTGAACCTGGAATAGAAAGGGCACATCAAGGGATCCCTCATAGTCGTGCACTGCAGTAGGTAGATATTTGAGTATTTCTTTTATCTGTTTGAGCTTGGGGTCATAGGACAAAATTCCTGATGCTTGCAGGAATTTTTTGTCTTGAAAAGTTTACAATACCCTTTGGAATCTCGTGAAAAGATCAGTTTCAGGGCCAACAGTTGAACTGAAAATTGTGTTGAAAACATGAAGAAGGGGAGCAAGATTGTTGCCATATGTCACTACGTTGTCTTTTTTGTCCTGTTTTCTTTGTGATGACGTATTGAGCTTCGAGAGCATGTAATCAATGCAGATAATGATCAAAGGCTCTTACTCTCGTCCAAGTTATATTAGAACCAGTCCAATCCAATAGATTGGTGGAATACATTGCCACACTTACTACTTGAGATATAAATTCGTTCTTAATCTCAATCTTCTTTGGGATGTTTTGCAGAACGAATTCCTCACGGGGAAGCCATTGGAACTTACGGTTTGTAGTCCCCTCCAGCTCTATAAAAATGATGAAATTTAGAATGAGTGTAAAAGTGCAAATGTTTTGTTGCCTTTTTTAAAACTTTCATTTATCTTGATAACTTTCTTTCCACATTTTCTATTCTCTATTCTGCCAAGCATTTGCTCCATTTTAGCGGTGGTTATTTCACCAATACCAGTCATATTGCAATATATACATCAAGCTGCATACACAAAAATTTTTGATATTCTTTATTGATGATTGTAAAATATCATATCATTAGCGATGTTGGAGAGTTCCTGGAAACTTCATTGATGATTGTCACGCTGCCTTGAGTTATTTTTCAGTGATGTGAAGCTATGGAAAGGCATTGAAGATTTCCTGCTGCGAGTTCAGTTCCATGCTTCTATGATTCTCGGTCATGCCTTGTTCAAACTGGTGGAAGTACCTTGATATTCATTGTAATTGATTCATGATAGAATTGGATCAAAAGAAAGGCATTCAACAGGCTGGGAGCAAAGACGTTGAAAGGTATCAGCTGGCACCTTCAGAAGCCACACGAGAGTGTTTGGCCTAGGAGAGGATTCATATAGCCAAAGATAGCAACTAAAATGTATAATCAATCTCATGCATCATATTGATAAAAGTTGCCTTTAAAGTTGATCGAAAATCTAATTTACAAATTAATTAGATTACGAAAAAATATCATCTAAATATACTTTCATGAAGTTAACAGCCATTTTAATGCAGATTTAGGTATGACAATTTTCAATTTGTATGTCTCGTTTTTACATCGTATATTCTTTATACATTCAGTGGCTACATATTAGAAATTTCAATATGATCTGAATGGATCTCTTATATATTATTAAATAGTACAAAATATCAGTAAATAGAAAATTTATATCCAAAAGAATGTGATAATTATGATCAATATTTTAGTATTAATTTCATGCAGCCGTTTCTTCAATTTTTAACGAAATCTTGGACCGCTTGCTTCGCTTCAAAATCGAATTGGTACTGAGCAAAATGTCTGATAAATTATATATAAAACAAATCTTAAATCTTCATAAAATCAACGTAAACCTATAAACGGGGAAGATATCTATTACTTCTTTTTTTTTTTTAGAATTTGGGCCACTTTATATCGATTTGGTGGAACTGCATTCATGTCCGTCGAGAAGGAGAACATTATGACATTCACCGATATAGTTGATATTTTGCACACAATATTTGCACTGCACTTAACCAAGAGACCGATTTACCATACCAAGAGACAGATCTACAAATTGAGAAGCATGCAACGTACACATAGAAGAATCATGCTGGACCTCACTTCGAGAGACCACAAAACAGCACAGTATATCCAAGAAAAGACAAGAGTCAAGGACATAATAACATCAATTAAAAATCTCAATAGCAGTGGGCTGGCCATGTTCCTCGACATGGATCCCCTGAGATCACAGGCGCAACCAAAGCCGGCAGAATATTAGATGCCGAAACGAGCATGACAAATTCAGAAAGTACTGGCTCTGCAACGCCCATGATGGAGAATTGTGGTGAATCTTGGGGGAGGTGTATGTCCAACGACGGACGTTAAAAGACTAATGATGATGATGGTGATTTTTACTGCAAGGACAAACTGCAAGTTTGTTGAGGTTATTTTCATAAATCTTACAGGGTAAACCAAACTGTTAAGTTGGGCGTGTGTCCAGGGGGCTATTCTCTGAAGCTGATATACACTCAACTGATTGACCATGAGTGACAGAGAACATGGATTCTATCCATGTATGTTTCCTGACTTAAAAGGAATTAGGATAGATCGCCTTGACTATCGGATAGTAAAACGCTTTGCCATTTCATTCATGAAAGTTAGTAGCATATACACGTTTGGAGCACGTAGTGAAGGCACGGTGGCGTAGCTGTTTTGCTGTTCATAAGTGTCATGCCTCGACATTGGTGAAGTGAGATGGGCAAAGTTAGTACAGAATTAGGTCAGAATGCAAAAATAGTTGAGATCAGATCAGGCAGGTGGTTTGCAAAATGTGTGTCCAGTTCTTCTATAGGAATTGTCATCTTAAGTGACGTTATCAATATTTAGCCAAAACGGATTTCGTATTTAATTCCAAGAAAAACAGCATAAGGTGCTACATATGTGAGTGCGCGCGAACGTGCATATGAGCACGTTTTCATTAGTAATAACTGTTTTTAGTTCTCGAACTAGTCAACAGATCCTGGGTTCCGATAAATGGATTACTAATTTTTTGATTAAACTGATTTTTGTTCTTGATAGCATACATATATACAAATATAATCTATCTATCTATCTATCTATCCATCTATATATATATATATATATATATATATATATATATATATATATATTAACATTTACGTAAACTTATATTTTAGCTTGTCTTTGTCTCTATTTCGCTGAAACTACGAGGCCTATCGATTTAATATTCCGCCAACCATTTGTGGTATGCATTTGGAGAAAAATACAACTTTATCGAAATGTCTTCATCAAAGAAGCAAGGATCATTATTATCATCATCACCATTATTATTATTATTATTATTATTATTATTATTATTATTATTATTATTATTATTATTATTATTACCAGTAGTAGTAGTAGTAGTAGTAGTGAAACACAAGCGCACATACTGCAAAAGCTGCTGTCTGTTGCGAATATGCCTCCTCCACCACTAATTTTCAGCACTTTGCTTGGTCGTTAAGTAGTCGTCTGGTTGAGTAAATTCATACTTAACGTAACACCTGCATAATATCCAACAGAGTTTAGACTACTGAAGGTTGTAATTTTAAGTGAACCGAAAATAATGAGTAATTATGTGGAAAATAGAAGAGATTTGGAACATCAAAAACAATTTAGTAATATATGATCCAGCGGTTTGCACTCAAATGTACACACATCACGTGATCCAGAGTACCAGGCCTAATAAACCCTTCACAAAACTATACCATGGTTAAAGTAGGCTATCCAATTGTTTTATCCTGGGATATATTTTTGGCCAGTCATATTTTATAAATCTGGATGGACCTTTCATATCGACCTCGGCTAGATAATACCCTGGGTATAAAGTAGGCCAGTTTTATGAAGTCTGTAATTATGTGTGAATTTGTGGAATGCGTAAGTATATATTTTGTGTATACATGACATATTCAAATTAGTATGTGCGTACGAAGCACACCTGTGTGTATCTTGCATTTGTATGTATTTGTATCGTTGTATGAGGGTGCATTTGGCATGTGTACGTAAGTCTGTGTGTGTACATAGTTGTATTTGTAATGAATATGCACATGAGTATGTAGTACTTATGTTTTTAGTATGTGTATATGGTGTTAGGAATGAGTGTGCGTATGGTGCATGCATATGCATGTGCTATGTATATGCATGTGTATATCCACATGGTATATGTGTACGTGTGTGTGTATGTGCATATATGTTAATGTGTGTAACATATTGTACCAAAATTGACCGGTTAATGCAATTGCAAACTAATACTGCAGGCTTTAGTACGAAGAACACGGTAGAACATGCGTTATATCTCGATCTAGAGAATGTGACAGAGTGCTTCATTTATGTGATCAGTGTTTATAGGTCGTGGAAGCTTAACCAACGACATTTCATCGACTACGAAATTATCGACAGCAAATAAATGATATTGAGATGTATGATTCATCGACATAGAGTATATTGAGACGTAATTTACTCAAAATTTGAAAATAAGAAAGAATTCACTGGAAAGAAAAAAAGAATAAATTAGCAGTGGTTGGTTAAAGGGCCCATTCAAAAAGAATCAGTAGATATTTTGGATGAATGATTCTAAATATAAATCCCATTCGCAAAAAAATGAATGGACGACTTTGATAAAAGTTTTTTTTAGTAATAATCCCATACGTAAAAATTGAATGGAGAATCTGATTAAATTATTTTAGATATTCATCCCATACATTATATAAAATGGATGGAGGATTTGGATAAATGTTTTATTCTATTGGTAAAAAAATGTATGCTAAAATTTATGTATATTACGATTTTTGTGTAAATAAAATGTGTATTTGTGGAAGGTATTCTATAAACAATTAGGTGACTTACATCTGGTGCTTAAATCAGGTATTTTGCAGGTTAAAGAGCTGTTTCAGATTCACCTCAATTTAGATTAACTGCAATTATACATACCTAACTCACAACGTAAATGATCATTCATTACACAGCACATTTCAGACGTTTTGGTTTTCTTCGTTTATTTTTGCATTTTTTATCACATTCATTACACGATATATTTTTCAGGCATTGAATTCAACGATGGAAAAATGGAATGGGCTATAAAAAGTAATCTAACACCTTCATATTGATTTTTGATTAAAAAACAAAACAAAAAACAAGTGATCCTTTATTGTTTCAGTTATTTACCGTTGTCAATTAATTCTTTTTTCAAGGTCTAAGATTTCAGAGCGTTGTAGAAGCAGATATCCCTTCTTCTTCCAAAATAAGTACATCATACCTTCGAACACTTTTATTGATCATTAATACTGATGTTTAACGGCGGGTGAGCTTAAATTATTGGTTTCCGACGAGAATTTGTTATTTTTTCATTGGCTTTCCTCTGATTCCTTTTATTATATCCCAATTCCTAGACTTAATAGTGAACTTCCAGGCCTTGCTCGTGATACAATTGAAAAGAAACGATTCAATTTCTGTTTAAGAATAATCTATGACTGTAAGTCCAGTTCCTCACAGGAACTGACACGTTCTCAAAAGTAAATACGCTTTTGTAGATGGAAAGAAAACATTTTTTTTACTTGCAATTTTTCTTTATATCTCTATTTAAATGAAAGCTTCAACTCATTCAAACCTGAAAGCTACCATCAGCTGTTATAATCCTCATCTCCTGTGATTATGAGTGAGATTCCGTTAAACTTTTCCATGTCTGATCAGCTAACCTTCCTATCTCGTCTCTCCATCAATATCTTGAGTTTTCCCACTGCGTTTACTGAACTGTCGGCACAGACTGGTTAGCCTTTTGTTTAATTCATTGTCCTTGTTTCTTCCTATACGCCCTGTCTATCTCTATTTCTGTTGCTCAATTTCTTGTGTGATATTATTCATCCTGGTATTCCCTTGAATCCATGATAATATTTTTTTCTATCGCAAAGAGTCACTCCAAAAATTGCCATTTCCATGCCTTCTGTGCCATTATTCATTTTCAAGTGGTTTTATAAGTATAGTCCACGGACCACTAGCCTCCACAAAACCTATATCGGAGGTTTGTGAGGGGAAGACCACTGTAAAATAATTGCTATCCGAAAACTTGTAAGATAATCATTCTAACTATACACATCTAAGCTTCATAAAACATTTTACGTCTTCACACAGTTTTGGGGAGCATTGAGTTGTCTGCAGTCAAAGGGTTTTTGAATATTAACTTGCTTAAAATAGATAATGTAAATGCATACACACATTTCCACAAAAAATGTGCTCATACTCCTCTACATCTAGTACGACTAGTACCACTGGAGAAAAAATGCATTTAAGCAATAGTTCTTCCTTAAACCATGGTGTGTGCCTGAAAGCGTGCAAATGCCATGTGCTCGGTAATTTGGGAATGAATAAACGTTAGTACAAAGAGATCAAATTTCTATTGAACCTGTCTGGATAGCCAGTAACAGAAAAAGAATGAGAAAATGAACAAGTCCATCCTTTCTGCTAGTGGACTGTTCTTTACTAATTCTATACAGTTTATTTGACATTGTGTTAGATCTTGTTTCACTGCAACGTCGTGATCATTTCACATTCTACAATCGTTAAGTGGGTGACATATATTAGGAATTAATGAGTGTCACTCCACTGATATTTAGGCTCTCTCACGTTTGTTAGATTAGCTGCTAGTTCTCTCAATTTTCATCTCTTTTTTTCCTTCTAAATTGGAATTTTGGAGAGTCGTATTTGGTACTGACTTCTGGGTTGATGAGAATGATCAGCCAACAATAAATCAATCTGTAATGAGCTATTGAAAAAGATATTTACTCATTATATATATATATATATATATATATATATATATATATATATATATATATATATATATATACATACATATATATATATATATATTTATATATATATATATTTATACATAAATACATACATACATACATACATATATATATATATATATACATATATATGTATATATATATATATATATATATATATATATATATATATATATATATATATATATATATATATATATATATATATATATATATATATATATATATATATATGTTTATATATATATATATATATATATATAAGGGGCTGGTGTGTCGGTGTAGGTGTATGTTTATGTATTTCGTGAGTGCGCAGATGTGTAAGCATGCAGATTTGAGGGATTTATATTCATTTAATCTCTACTTTTATCAATGTAAGATACAGATTAACAATAATCGATACACACGTGTATATATATACATGTCCGGCATATACAACGAACTGTTTATTGTATTGTTTTACAATCATTTATATGTAAAATGAAAATTAATGGAAAATGCCCAATCTTCAAAATTATTCCCTCCATTGTTAATCCAGCAATATTATCTAAAAAGTGAATTTAGAAGCTAATTCTGCGTCCTTGGAAATTCTGAAAATACAATTTACCATTTATTTACTTAAATACGAATCAATAATGTATAGTCTAAACCGAACATATGCTCGAACACCATGTTTAAGTTAGATACTAAATCTTATATGATTCAAGTGTGTAGGCACATCTAATCTGAATAATTGCTTTAAAAATTAGTTGCTATCATCAAATCTTCACCATTTTGGATTCTTCGGGCATCTGATTGTGAGAATATGCATGCTGGGTGATTTTTCATCATAGAACGAAGAAATCTGAGACCAATCTTAAATCACATGCTGAAGCCAAACAAGAGACATGTGACAACCAGATAGAATCAACAACTCAAATATCTTTGGATAACTTTCATGCATTGAGTGGGAAATGATATGCCTTTCAGATATTGGACTTCTAAGTCATCATTGAAGACATCCAAGACAATCTTTCGGGCAAAAAAATCGCTGATAATGATGACGACGACAACGATGATGATGATTGATTGTTGGAAGATTTGATACTGAAAAGATATTCGTGTGCAATAGTTTATGTATTTTGCAAAAACAACCTTCATTCCAGAAACATGGAAGTTTCTGAAAGCTTAGTTAAATGCAGATATATCCCTTCATGTTAAAAACGTGTGATTATATTGGAGAATATGTTCATTGAGAAATATTTTTACCCTGCGTGTATTTTGATCAATAAAAATTTGGCGTATTTCGCTGACCGTGCATTTGTCATTTTTTTAAAAATGCTTCGCGTGCAAATACGCAATCATATAAAAATCAATAAATGCTTGGAAAGAATAATGGTTAATTAAAAAGCCAGAATGAATTAACTATGCAGACCTATAACGTTTGATGACGCACATCAGAAGGATCGTGTTGAAACATGTTAATAATTAAAAATACTTTGTACTTCCCCGACAGCTATTTAAGATTTTCCTTCTAATAGGTTTCAATCAATAAACATGCACAGCATTATATAAGTATATACAATCGGTGAAAAAGTTACGAGGAGGAAGGGGTAATATAAGTATGAATGGTTTTGTTAGAGGTGGATATTTCACTGTAGATTAATATAAGCTGTAATCACCAAAGGATATAATGATTTTTGGAGTAGAAAAATACATTTTGAGAACTTAAAAAGAAGAAAGATTTCGAGGTACGAAAGCTTTAAGCAGCTATCATTTTCGCCTCATATTTTTTTTGTTCACATAATTAAGATTCAGCTGTTATTGTTCCTTCTCAAAGGCACTGCATCTAATTAGATATTGGTTGATTCTTTATCTTGCATTTGCTACTGTTTATTGATATATTATGCTAAACTTGTCTCGCTAAATTTTTGTTCAAATCTAGATTTGTTGACAAACAACATTAATATTTTATATACATAGCTTCAACTTATATCTATATACAACAGTATCGAAAAAAAAAATCACATTCTTGGATCAGTTCTCAATTGATATCAAATAAACTGGATTCTCTAATGATCAATGAATTATTCATATCTCATACACAGCACGGTCAAAGTTACTGTGCACTTATTCTAAAATGTACTCATTTAATTTTTTAATATCATTTAAACTACATAGATTTGAAATGTAATACATGATTTCTGCATTGTAGAATTCTCTGCAAGTGGAATTTAAGCCATTTTTGAGTCTAACGAAAAAAACGTATCGATATTCAGTGAACCAAAGCTTGAAATGGTCATTGTTATCGTATTTTTTCTGTCCACATAATTAGAACTTAATGAGTGGAAATAATCATTTTTTTTTAACATAAACTGCATTTATTTCGATATGAATTCAGTTCTGTTTTCATCATCCATATAGTGCCTAAAAGGTTTTTCAATGAAAGCTGCTATTTATGTAAACTAAAACAAACGAAAACCATCGTCTTAATTTTTAATACTATTCAACTTCATAGTGCAGTCACCCAACTTATACTTATTCTATGACTGTAAAACAATTATTTTACAAGGCTCTGAGGCCGTACATTGCTTATATTTGGGTATCATCGCCCGGATGTATTTTCACAGAAAAAATTTGATTTGAACCCCGTTAATATAGACGAAAATAAATTGACCCACAGTAAGAATCAGGAAGTTTAAAATGGGCAAGTACGCTTCGTATAGGTGGGGGTTATCACTGAAAGTGATTATGACTGCTCCTGCATATAAATTTTTTTTTCAAAACTCAGATCCAACCAATTTGGCACGAACAAACGAACAGGTTACAATCTGAGATTTGGAAAACTGAATGCAACCGATGGAACTTTCCGCTTCAGAATTACTCAAGACTTTTTCTGTTCGTTCTTATGTTTCTTTATCCGAAACCAAAATGGGAAGGGCTCATTGTTTACTATCAACACGTTTAGCACCACATTTAGAACATAAAACCTGAGATGCACTTACCACTGTTAATAGTGTGACATACGTTATATTAAAAAAATATATACGCTGATGGAACGATCCCAAATAATTTTTTCAACATTTGATGCAACCAAAAATAATCTAATGTTATACATAAAAAACATCATCTAAACCTTATCAATGTGAAAGTAGTAAATGGCATTTGGCATTTGTAAAATTTTACTCGAATGAGAGTACAAAGAAACCACATGTCACTTTTATAGCCCGAGAGATAACATTCAATTCTTGCTGAGTTTTTGAACGTAAATCAGACATTTTGGGAGTTTTCATTGTTTAGTTTCATCTCTTACCATACGCCACGATTTCACAAATGCTTAAAGATCGATCAACTTATTTGATTTTGCCATAAAACAAAAAACAGCCCTGAATGGATAAATGATGCACTGACAAATTGCAATATCCTATTGGAATATTCAACTACGAAGTAAACTCCTTCCCCCTGCTCGGTCTGTATAACTCAATTTCTGCCGTTTCCTGTGCTGGATCTAACAGAGGATGATTGTTTTTGTCCGAAAACAATATAAAGGACCACATTTCATGTGTCCGGGCCAGAGGTTTTTTGGTTAAGTCCAACCGAAATCCCTGATTCTTCGGTGACACCAATGGCACTTACAGCTACGTATCCATCAAGTGCAACGGCCAAGAGCTGACCTCGGAGTATTCCATTCGGCTTTGGAGTCGAATTTTGATGCTCTCACTATCAGCAAATTCCTTGTTACACTGTATAAATAAAATGGGTGAAGTCCTAGATTAATAAATAACACTGACGCTTTTGGGCAAGGCTAATCGGTCTGGGCGATTCTCATCTTATTCACGGATACCAGATTTGGGCCCTTCGGAAACACAACCTGGTATCACATTTTCTGCTTCAAAAGGGCATTTAACTACATTTGTACTTGGTTTGCACTGTTGGATTTTATTTGCCGAGCTCTGCTACACATTGCTTTCAGAGGAAGCTATCTCGAACAAAAACTCCACACTCATTCTGGTGGTAACCGCTGGAGTTTGAGTGACATCAAGTCTCCTCAAGTCTCCAGCCCTCCTCTCCTAGTACTCATGGGTCGCATTAATTCTGCGATTTACAGTTTCACACCGGTTGCCCAGTGGTTATCGCTGAAGGCTGAGTGACAATAAGTCTCCTCAGGTCTTCAGCTAACGTCTCCTCTTTCTTTCGCATATCATGACAGAGCTACAATTCGTCGCAGTCCTTATATCTCTAGCACCGTCCTCAGTATCCGTGCAGTTCCCAGTAGTGCTGTGGTCTGTACGGTCTCAATCCTGCCCCTAATCCCGATCTCCTCCAGTCTCACCTTCAGCGTTTTGGGGACAGTTCCTAGTGCGCCCACTATGACCGGTACTACCTTGGTTTTCATGTTCCACATCTTCCTTAACCCTCTTGCTAGGTCCTGGTATTGTTCTCGTTTTCCACTCTCCTTCTTTTTTACTCAATGGTCTGCAGGTACAGCAACGTCTACTATTTGGCAGGCCTTCCTTTTTTTGACTACTATTACCAAATCCGGTCTCCTTGCCTGGATGAGGTGGTCAGTTTGGATGTCAAAGTCCCACAGTAGTTTGTGGTTGTCATTCTCCAAAACTGCCTCTGGCTTGTGCTGATACCACTTTTCCACACGGCTGAATCCCATTTGTTTGCTTAGTTCCCAGTGTATCATCGTTGCTACTCTATCGTATCTATGCTTATACTCCTTCTGGGTGAGCTGACTAGTTATGTGGTTTACTGTCTCATCTCTTTCACCGTACATGCAGCATTTGCTGTTTGTTTGTGTTCTGTCGATTTTTGTTTTTATGTAGTTTGTCGTTATGCTTTTGTTTTGGGCTGCCATGATGAGCGATTCCGTTTCTCTCTTGAGGCTTCCTTTTAGTAACCACGTCCATGATTTCTCGTCTGCTACATCTTGTATCTGCCTTTTAAACTCGCCATACAATTTTTCTCTTCCCATCTTTCTTTTCTTGTTTGCTGTACTGTTCCATTGTTCTCTACTTTGTTGTTTGTTGCACTATCCCTCGCACTCTTTATGATTTCTTCATTATTCGTTTGCACATACCTTTCTAGGACTACTTAAGCTCCCTGGACACAGTCTTCTATGCTGATGAGCCCCCTGCCACCTGCTTTTCTTTTAAGGTATAGTCTATCTGTATCATATCTAGGGTGTAATGCTTCATGCATTGTCATAAGTTTCCTAGTTCGCCTATCCATTGATTTGAGTTCTTCCTTTGTCCATCCTAGGAATGGTCCCGTGTATCCCACTACTGATACAGCCCAGGTGTTCATTCCTTTTATTAGATTCCTGCTGTTTAATTTGGTCTCTAATATTTTCCTTATCTCTCTAAGGTATTCTGTCTTCATTTTCTCCTTCATCAATTCCTGTTTCATCTTGTCACATTCAAGGACGCCCAGGTATTTGTATCGGTTTCTTGCGGTCAGTGATCTAA
>OY735198.1:26225680-26233180 GCA_963457665.1 Thysanoteuthis rhombus
GATAACAGTATACCAAGGCATATAAAAACAATGATTTTTCTAAGCAATGTAATAACGTTTTTATCTGAAATGATGCATGATTAATAATAAATATGATTATAAATATTTTTTTTGTATTTTATGTCATAAAAAACGTCGCTAACACAATATAAATAATTGTGAGGAGAATAAGAACGATCAAATCTTGAAACGTTGGTTGAATCCGTCTCCAAATTTCGAAATGACTGATCATTTCTTCCTACAACCCGGATAATACAAAGGAAATACCTAGAGAATCAAAGGTTGGTATCATGAGCCTAACCTGTTGCAAGAACAAATAGGGTAATTGAAAGTTATCATGTCACTGTACAAATCTTCCAAGTGGCAGAAGCCCGTGTTCCCTGGAAATCAGCATTCCAAATCAAACCTCTATTAGTGGGGTCTAACATTGATGTTTTTTATCTTACCACGAAATCAGATCGACAATGATCTTGAAATGGTATAATCATGGCGGCAAATTGAACCTTGTATATTTTCCTGGGATATCCCAAAATGTTGTTTTTGTTGGAAGTACTTATGGTGGAGTTGAAATATTACTGATTATCGGTTGTTTTAAGGTACAGTAAAGTCTCTTTGCACTTGAGCCATCTGTGTGTGATGAATTATATTTGTAGGGAAGCCTCCAGAAGGAAACATTTTTTGTGTGATACTATTAAGAACACCGATGAAAAGTTTTCTACTCACTGTAGCACCTATATCCAATAAAATATATTAGCTGTCATGGTCAGTAGGCCTCTGTCTATTTCCAAATCATCCTGTTCCGCATATTGTACGGTTTAATATTCCTCTGCAAAGGTTTTAGGTGCATATCCCTAGTATTCGTCTTCGAAATTTAGAGACTAAATACACGATTAAAATCTGGTGTTTCACTTGGTACATGCCATACCTATGTAAAATTCAAAATTGATATAACTTCTTTGGATCCTGGGAGAACGCCCATCTGTCATAAATTCTAACTTTGAGTTTTGATCTTACTAAACTTCAGGGAACGTCAACTTTTCAGCCAATATAAAAACACTTGCTGTTTATTTTCAGTTTTGTTCTAGTAAAATAGGTGATTACAGACTGAGATAAAAGATTCCATACACATTCCTTCCTTGGATTGAGTAGATATGGTTGAATATGCTGTAATTCGTGAATGCATGATTTATGGCAGTTCAAATAATCCATTCTCCAGCTATTCTTGCAGATGTATTAGCTTGCATGAATAATATAAAAAGTTATTAGACGGTCTTTTGGGGAAGAGCGAATTATAGATTTCAGTCATCTGTGTTTGTCTGCCTAGTTTGCTTTCTGTCAGGATATCTATCAAATGACTACAGACTTTCAGAGAAAAAATGCCTGATGTTGTGTAGATCACATGGTAATAATTTGAGACGAACTTGTTAATGTTCGTGGCGGAAAGATTGAATCATTTTTAGCTTTACCTGATCAGATACACATAAAACTGGAACTAATACTATCTCTGTATCTCTACTTAAAAATTCCATTAGTTTTAGAATTTATCGTAAACAGCATTGTATAGCTACGTTTACTTGCCAGAACAATCAAAAGTGCAGACATAGTCTCTATTATGATATTCCACTTTTTTTAGCGAGTTGAAACACGGGTTGCGGTGATCAATTTCAAAATGCGATATTAGGTTTTTCATGGAAACATCAACGACCAACATGAATCGACCAACTCCATTGTCGACTATGGCCGATTGCACCACTTGACCTATGTTTTTAGTCGTATGTACATTTTCGGGAAATAATTATCTTCATTTTTATCTATTAACATTGACTCTTCTTCACATTTATTGCTTATTACATATCTTATACGTATGTCCGTATGAGCATCGAAAACCTTCTTGTCATTAAAAAACACACGCTTTCTAGTAGATCCCCTTTGTTTAAAGCAAAATGTTAATTTATGCATGTATGTATAAAAATGAACAGATCCTAACAAAAAAAAGGAAGAAATGTAACTTTTTGAATTTGTCTAGCTCGTCTCCCTATCTAGAGCTCTGCTGGGCTTGGTTTTGCATGTGATCTCCGGTGATCAATGTCGTGAGTCGTAATGTCCATCATTCGTTTGCAACGTCCAGCCTATTGTTATTTGAGCTTTTTAGAAGATTTCATGACGTTTCTGACTCTTGTCTTCTCCCAGATGTATCATGCTGTTTTGTGGTCTCTCCATGCGAGGTTAAACATAATTTTTTCCATGTGCACATTGCATAATTTTCAGTTTACGGATCTGTCTCTTGGTTAGGTTCCATATGTCAGCTCCATAGGTGACTATTAGGAGGTTGCATCGATTGTAAATTCTCCCTTTTTAATATTAACAGTGCTATGCACGAAACGCTTAAAATAGTTAAAGCCACAATATGTTGAGAAGTAAAACAATTTGTGTTGCAAAAAGACTAAATAGAAAAACGATGGGTACACGATGAAAACTCTACTTCCCTTTGGAATAAAAAATATAAGTGATAGAGGTTTGAAAGATGCAGATCTATGTTCCATTAGCGAAGATACAGAATGATTAGGAAAAACAAGCTATGAATGTTGGACTTTTATTCTCTAATGCAAAGCTTCTCTTTATTGACGATTCTGTTCAGCCGTCAGATCGCCAGAGTGAATCCAGTTCATTCACTGGGGAACATCTGTATATAAATCTCTTATTATTTATAAGTGATTCGTTGGTTCTCATTGTTTGAGCAGCAAATATGTCAGGTTGATTTAGGTTTTCATTCTCTTCTTAATTTTCGTGAATATCTTACCATGATATCCAGTGAAATAAAATGGAAGTTGCTCATTAAAAGGATGGGAAATAATCGCTGAAGAGAATAACAGCGTTGACGAGAGCGAGCGAATGCATCATAGAGAGATATCCTACTTCAAAAATACAAAATTTCACGTCTTACCAGATTGTTATTTGTACGGACTAACCTTGAATCTTGATGTCCCCTCTGTTTTTTATTTTTTATTTTAGTGGATCCTAAAGGCTTAATAGTAAGCCACTGTGTCGTTTTATAAATCATGTTTTTTTTTACCATTTTTTTAGTCTAAAGTCACTATGAATCGGCATACTCAGTTACCAATTACTTCACAGGTTTACTTTTTTATTTACCATACGTACATACTAATGGAGCAAGCACACACACACACACACCTACATAGGCATATATGTATATAGTTTGTGTTTGTGTGTGTGTTTGTGTGTTTGTGTGTGTATGTGTGTGTGTGTGTGTGAATATGTTATCATTACATGGTTTGTATGAAGTCCAAAATTAGAGGTGATACGAAAAACGAGTCACGTCTATCGTTATACCCTTTGATCCCTCATCATCAAATACGTTTTTTCCGGGTGTGTGGGGGGGTAACTTTCTTTTTCAACAATATCAAATGATGTTTACTAGAAAATGATACCGTGGTAATATCTTATATAAAATCACAGATGACTAAATGTTGTATGAAATGAGCTGTATAGTAAGATCATAGCTGAAGTAGCGTTGGTGTTTGCTCAACACTGTCAGGCACCCCTGCTGATAAAAGTGTTCTGTTTTTTAATTCCTGAAATAGGTACATGGTAAACGAGGAATGTCCTCTACAAGGAAAATTCACACATGATTCCGAATTCTGTGTAAAACATTAAAAAAAAAAAACATCGAAGACAATTGCATAAATACGATTTGCAGACACCGGTAAATAATTGACTAAATTTTTTTGTATATACATTCGATGTTTAAATCTCTGAAGCTTTAAAGCCCCTCGTCTCTCTCACTCTCTGCTTTACAACTGCTGTCAGACAACTGTTGGGCATTTAAAATCACAACGTGGATCTGCACAGATCATACGCAAAATTATGGCCGACAGAAATCAAGATGGTATGAAGAGCTAAATATTCTGAAAGTACTTGCTCTTTGATGCTGATGATCATGAGAGTTGATTAGATGACCTATTAATATAGACCCAATTATTGATCCAAAGAAAGTCACCTCTGGATGACGTATCGTCGGATATGAATGTATAGGGTGAAATCAGAGATGTCTATGCCTGAAGGATAAAATTCCTGATTTTACGCGTGGAATCTACGAGGGATTTGTATAAAATTTAGATATTTTTATCTGCAGTAGCATTTAAAAAAAGATAAGATTCCCACTGATAAAAGATTAAGCTCCTGCCAAACTAGATGACTCGCGGCTGATTTGCATGTTTTCAACCACTGCTTGGAATCTATGTTAAAATTTTTGAGAATCCTAGTTAACAGCAAGATGTTCGAATGCTGATTTTCAAGGTTATGATTTTTTCTCAAAAAAGTTCCACAACATTCATTTTTCCTTTTGCCATTTGTTCTTTGGTAATTTTAATCTCAGTAAATAACAATACGATGGCTTATGATTTCTGCATCTACAGATCGCAAAAACTGGCAAACTCTGGATATGCAATGATAATCAAAGATATTTTCTTTATTATTTTGATTATAATTTCCATTAGGAAGTAAATATCATTGTTAGTCAAGGTCAGTAATTATCTAAGGAGCAAGTAAAACGAGAGCATGTTTCTCTTCATCATTAAAATTCATGACCATTCGATGATACAACGAACCATACAGCTGTAATGTAAGATGGTTATCGATTATTTAAGGATTAGTTACGACTATCATGTGATGAGATATTCTGGATGTTATCTTTACCTTGATGGTTTTAACATGGTATCTGCCTGAATTAAGCTTCCTGTCTTCATGAGGTGGGGATTGCATCTTGTTACATTTGAACTGTTTAGTGAATAATTCACATCGCTTTCCCAACAGATCATGCCAAAATACTCCCCAAACTGTATTTTGAAGCTCCTGAAGGTTAGCCAATGTTAAAATAAAGTCAATAGTAAGGGTAATCTTCCTTCTGAAACGCTCATTGATAAGTAATATTGTATCAAAATATTTCCCTGATGAAGCATCAAAACACCATCAAACATAATCTGATCAGAAACATCACAATCATTACAATGTATTTACAAAAGTTTCTACCGCTGTATTTCGGAAAGTAAAGCTGAGAACCAATCATTATTTGAGGATGAGACGATAAAAATGCAGTAAAATCCTGAACCTGGACTTCGTGTATTATGGCAATCTGGGTAATTTGAAATATGTTTGTAAAATATTTAGGCCAAGTTTACACGTATTGTACATAATGTGATACTGCTCAACATAGAAAGTGAAAAAACATGTATAGGTATGAAAATCATGTATTTGCTGATTGCATGAATAGGACAAATTACTCCTGCCAATTCATCATGGTGAAAATATCTATCGGTGCCATGGATATAATTTCATGTAAAGGAAAGAAAGAACCATTCAAATTAGGGATTTATGAAGAGTTTAAAGATTATCCGAACAAAATACACCTGGTGATGTACAGATATCTCATCAACTGAGATGTTGTGAGCGCGTTTTTGAGATGTTTATTTAACAATACCTCATCTTCGATTTTCAAATAATATAAAGGAAGTAGGAAAGATTAACATCAACAATATCGAGATCAAAACAACTTGTATGACGATACAACTTTTGCAATGACGAAAATTCTCCGTATCATTAAGTCAAAAAACATTTGGTAATCCTCCAACACTAAAATATTTCAACTTATCACCGTGTATGATTTTCAGCTACAAGAATATAAATAATTTTAACGAGTCTATCCTTGGCTCGCAGTATTCAAAATATAGCCTTTGACTGTGAGATTATCAGTTCTACATAGATATTCAGATAAATATTTACGTAGTCAACAAGAACCTATGTTTGCATCAGGGGATACGATAAACCCTTCCTTAAATATTGATCATTACGAACTGCTTTCATAAAATAATCTAGGTTCATTTTACTATTCAAAAGGTCAGACAGGATAAAATAATGAGAGACAAAAATAAAAACGCAATACTATGATGATTTGTGTCTCTTGACTTTTGAAGCAAACGAGGCAGAGAAATACCCAGAAGCGATGGTTTGGGAAAAAGAGAATTGATTTTTCTCACTCATAACTGCTCTTCAATATGCAAATTGGTTTTAAATTGTATTGAGGAATTTTAGAAGGCCACAGTTTTAATTAAAATTTGAATGAAAAAACTTTGGCAAAAGTTTTGATTAAATTTGTGATTGTTAATGCATGCATAATACCTTCCAGTTATATATATATATATATATATATATATATATATATATATATATATATATATATATATATATATATATATATTAAATGCAATATTAAATTTTGAAAATCCACTTTGAATGATCTCCAGTTATTACACGATGGATATAGCATTTGGCCTAGACAGCATGAATAGAAAAAAAAAACAGAAGAAAATGTGTCTGCAACAAGAATCAAACCTGCAACGGATAGATAGCTGATTTAAAGTTATGCTGCCCTAATCATTGGGCTAAACAGCCACAAGAAATGTCAGGCCTGAATAATTGCTTTATCTCTTAATTCTTATTTCGTCTGTTCGCTGTCTATATCTGCTCTATTTGTTTCTTGATGCAGACAATTGCATTATTGAAAGAATGATATATATTCCCTCAAAAATAAATATAAATGCGTTAAATTACATCTAAGATCTTTTCAAAGAAATCTCCCGCCATCACACGGCGAATGTATCAGCATAAACATAAGGAACGATTGAAGAAATGGGGCTGTCGAAGGAATCAAATCTGCGATAGCTGCATAGCTTTTGAAATTGAGATGAAAACCTACAGCTTGCTGTTTAGCTCAATGGTAAGAGCAACACTTTGTTGAACAAATATAGTCTACCGACAGCTCTTTAGCTTAATCATAAGAGCAATACTACTTCGAAGCGGCAGCATATTGGTCGCAGGTTCGATTCTTGGAGTAAAACCATTTTATTCTCTTATTTGTATATATGTAGCTAATCTGTTCAACTTGTGTCGAAAGCAGTCCCTGAAGACTTGAACACAGCCATCATAATGCTTGTACATGAAAAAGAAAACCCAAAAGACTTCACCAGCTACAGGCCTATGAGCCTACTGAACTGCATTTCTAAACTGTTCACAAAAATCATCACCAACCTGATCATTAAAACAGTATATGAAAACCAACCACGGGAACAGGTTTGATTTAGAAGGAGCTACCATTGACTACTTCCGTTCAATAAACCAGAGAAATAAAAGAGAAAGCAGCAAAATACAATATGCCTCTTGCTGTAGCATTAATAGACTTCAAGAAGGCATTCGACTCTGTAGAAATTCCCATGTTCATGAACATCATCTCTCTACAAGGTGTAAACCTTGTATACGTCAAAGTATTACATCATATGTACGATCACAGCAACTCCTTTCTCAGTCTACATCAGGATTCTGAACCCTTTCAACTCAAAAAAGAGTAAGACAAGGTGATATCACTTTACCAAAACTCTCCAGATGACCTCCCGAAACCTGCACTGGGAAAATAGTGGAATCAAAATA
>OY735198.1:26238180-26368180 GCA_963457665.1 Thysanoteuthis rhombus
TATATATATATATATATATATATATATATATATATGTATGTGTGTGTGTGTATGTGTGTGTATGTGTGTGCATGCTTGCACGCATAAATGGATCGTATATAATCTCTGGGGTTTTGAGTCATGTATCTATCGTATGTCTGGGATTCTTGCAACATATCCAGCTTATTGCCCATTAGAATTTTCTAATAGTTTCAAAGATGTTCTATCTAAAATACTGTGTTGTCTTATGATGTCTCAATGTGAGGTTGAGCATGATCATAGCATACGTACATTGCATGATTCTCAGTTTGAGGAGTGAAATATGTTTAATACTTCTTGTAAAACCCATTACAATATTGGTTCATGTGTGTTGATAAACATGCCTTTCATATCTGTTAAATCTATCTATTATTTGCTGAACAGTGAAAATATACATTTGCCTTCATCAGATATCCTTCAGAAGAGCCCTTTGATAATGATAGAACGTATATCTTGCGACCGTTCATTGGGGCCAAATGACAGAGTGCTAGCTCCTGTACGAAAAAATTTAAATAGAACACAGTGCCACTCTCCAAGCACTCAGCATAACAAATAAGATGAAACAATTCTCCAATGCTGAGAGGGTTACACCATTTCTCGTAAGCTCACCAATGATAAGCAACGACGACCCTATCCAGTACGTATGCCATCTGGGAATACCAAATGACATAAGTATGAAAAATCTTCCACAGATGTAGCCAGCCAGAAGTGGTTCTCATCAACAATCGCCTGTGTTTATCTCAACCTGCAACACTTTAGATGATATAACAGTTTGAGGGTGATGATACATACTTGCATGTCTTGCATACATCGTTAGTTTTTCAGTAGTAATGATATCTTGGAATTATATTACTCTACAGCAATGCAATTTCATATTCTTCTTGATATGAGATGGCATAAAACAACAAGAACAGTCAGATTGATTTTACTTGGGTTTCCAACGGAGTAAATTCAGATCCTCTTTTGTACAAGTATATAATGACGCCATTATACAATAGTTTTCCTCAAATAATTTAACAGATGCGTTCAGCATTCGGAAAAATCAAGTCAGGCTGTACATCTCTAAACCTTCTCTTTATTGTGAGTATTGAATAGGAATAAGAAGTTATCTGTTATCTCGATATTTTATTTTCAAATCAATACCAACTTTAAAATCAAATTGGAACAATAGACATTTCGGATGTTTTGTCATAGGGCTAGGCCTACACCTTAACTTGAACTGTTATTAGTTATGATGCCACATTTTGATAGTTTGATAATAATCGACATCTTTTGTGTGGTAAATGTTGATAATGTAGTAACTGACTGAATATCTATTCAATTGTTCTTTTTATTCGTGATGCTGACAAATTTGCAGTATTTTCTTTAATCCATATTTCGATTTGCAACATGCTTTAGCTGTTTGATCTCCTTAAAAATATTGCACAGATTTAACACCAGTGATACCATTTTTTGATAGTCCGGTGAACTGAAGAGCAGGAGAGACTTACCTTGAATTCTTTAGAATATCAGTTTATACCATTGCAATAATACTACTGCCTGTGATGTGAGTTCAAACTGGATAGAAAGCCAGAATTTTGAATCCTGAATATTGAAGCCAACAAGAATACCCAACTTATCCAATTTGTACTACTTTGAATACTAACTGAGTTCAGCTTACGTCAGTCAATATTAACTGCGTCACAATTACTTCTAGCGGAGTGGAAGTTTCCGTAATTTAGCAAAATATTAGATATGATATATAAGATGATAATGGGATGTTGAGCATGAATCTTCTTTGTGCATGTTACATGGTTATTATGACTGGTTTCCATGTTTCGGTTCCGAAGGTGACTATCAGGAGGGCATGTTGATTGTATACCTCTCTTATCAGGGCTATAGATATTTTTCAAGGTTGAAATTGCTTTTCTGAAAGCATTGGGTTCTTTGCTAGACTTAATTTCATTTCGAGAAGTCCATGGAGATGTGTTTTCCTTGGTGGAAGTAGTGGTTTGCTTTCTTCAAGCTTACGTTTTTGTTTTTATTTTCATTTTTATGTCTTTGTTTTCAACATGATTTGCAGCAGTTCGCGTGAAGATCAACTTTCTTGCTTTTTCCATTCCGTTCGACTCACATTATTTAGAGATCATGACGGATATCAACAGAACGACGATGTTTTCTGTATGTCAGAGGTCACTTAAGTATTTGTCATCTATTCCTTGTTTATTTTCATAGTTCAAGCTTCAGAAGATCATCTCACGGCCGTCATCGGAGACTTGAAGTGTGCAGATATCACATTACATTCTTTTTGGGCCGAAATTGATTAATTAAGAAATCATGTTGGTATATGTTACAAAACGGCAATGGGGTGGTCATAACCAAATAATGTGAAACAACGTATAGCCCGAGAAATCATATTCGATACTATGTCCAGCAAAATGTAACCGTGATGAAGTAAACAAGCTGAGAAAATATTGGCTCCTTGATGGCCATGACGGAACAGTCTGGCAAACCCTGAAGATAGTGTAGGTCCTAAGACAGACGCTGAACAGCTGATGATGATGATATATCTCTACCTTGGAGAAAATCTACAATTCAAAAACTGCTGACTATGAAATACACTGATACCATAGGGTTATTTGTAAAATTTTGAAAACCCAGTGTTTTGTGATGTTTCATACACTGTTTATTTGACTGTATGAAAGCCAGTGAGATACTTTTAAAATCAAGTCATCCGTAGTTATGAACAATTTGTAACCATATTTTGCTCAAAGATTCACAGAACTACGTCGGTATGAATGCGACGCAAACCCCAATCTATCAATATTGATATTTCCAGGAATAACTTGTAAAAGACATTCTTGGTGTCCCCTTTGTGCACTAAGGGAAATTGTTTAGAAATTGTTTAGTGGATATGTTGAGTAAGCGGATTTCTGTATAGAGAATTTTGAGGAAATATTTCTCTGCCGATTTTCGAGAACTGCTGGTTCATACAAGTTTTAACTTCTCAACACTGCACTGCCTTATGCTTTGAACAATACTCCGAATTTCATGTTAGTACAGAATTCGTATCTTTTGATAGAATGGTTTCGTTGGAGCGGACAGCGGGCAGTTTGAATTTCAAGACCAGCATACACTCACTGCACGCTTTCATGTAGTATTTGTACACTTTTTTTCTGAACTCCCTTGAGTTGATTATTATCATTAGTAGTAGTAGTAGCAGTAGTAGTAGTAGTAGTAGTATTTTGCATGAGATGTGAAGTGATGAATATACTGGAATACAGGATCTTTTTCTCTATGGTTTGATCTGTGCAATTAGTTCGTGCATTTAGTTTTGTAAGTAATAAAGAGGTCCTCATTATATTACTCTCATGATATAACATTCGTTATACTTCAATTGTTCCCAACAAAAGACGTATCGTGAGAGATTTTATAAATCACCCATCTTATTGACAGATGTGCATAAATGAATGCATATTTCAAGTGAATGAAAGCAAAGAGAAAGACAATATATATATATATATATATATATATATATATATATATATATATATATATATATAAGATTTGAAATCTTCCATTCGTCTATACAAAACAAAAAATGAATATCCATATCTATATCTATCAATGTCAGCATAATACAACACAGGCTATAATCAATGAAAGTTGGGGCAACATTTTGTCGTTAGTGGAAATTATCTGTCTGCTTAGAAAAGTGATATTTTATATCAGGGTTCTACCTGAGCTCTAACTCTGACCACAAGCACTTGTAGAAAAGTAAACAACACATTATGTTCAGGTGATGATATTTTTTATCAGGTGGTAAAACATAGCGTCTCATCATAATGATGGCGCAAGAATATAAGGTAGCCCTGTCCTTTTACCTTCGTCATGTTGCCAATAGTAATCTCCTGTGACGTGAATCCCTCACGTATCAAAAACATAAATCTATAAGCACGCTATATTTAATAGTGGCCAATACACAGCATATAAATCAGTTGTTGTAATGAGTAAGATTGACTGCTTCAGATTGCGATTCCCTTGTATAACTACCCGTATCTCCAAGTGAAAAGGTCTCTCAAGATTTTCGAGAAGGTTGCACTTGTCTCCTGTGTTTGTCTGTTCGTTCCCTCTTTCTTAAGATATCTTGGAATATTTGTAGGTACCGGTTGCTGTCTTTATTGTTAAGATATCAAGCGAAGAATCACATCCGGATGGCAAGCCTTTGGCAGAGCTAGCTCAACCTTCAAAAATAATAAGATCCCATTAATCCTGAAGAGAAGGATGTATAACCAATGCATCCTCCCAATAGTCACTTATGTAGCTGAAACATGGAGCCTAACCAAGAGACAGACCCGTAAATTGAGAACCATGCAACGTGCACATGAAAGAATAATGCTGGGCCTCACATGGAGAGACCACAAGACAACACAGTACATCTGAGAGAAGACAAGAGTCAGGGACATCATAGAATCCATAAAAATCTCGAAGGGCGGTGGGTTAGCCGTGTTGCAAGAATAGCAGACAATTGATTGACATCATGACTCACGACATGGATCCCCCGAGATCACATGCGCAACTGAGGCTGGCAGAAAATTACATGGAGAGACAAGCTAGACAAGTTAAGGATGTACTGGCTCCGCAACACCGATAATAGAGAAGTGTGGCAAATCCCGGGGAAGGTCTATGTCCAACGACGGACGTTAAAAGAATGATGATGATGATGATGATGATGATGATGATGATGATGATGATGATGATGATGATGATGATGATGATGATGATGATTGACATCAACATGACTGAAGGTTGTGGAAGGCGTAAGTTATATTTTCTGTACTGCGTTACCATTACAGCATTATCACACGTTCAGTTAGCTTTCAACACAAATAAAAATTATCAAGATTAACTTTATCCAGAAGTTGCTTTTCGTTTAATCTTGGGGAACATTTTACAGGGTATATTGTATTGTTAGAGAAAGTTTTTATTAGAATCGTAGATATTGAACAAGGTGCAAAGTTTGTGGAACTAAAACCAACCTTGTAGTTCGGTTGGTACAATGCATTTGCACTCGGCTACGTACTCTGGGGCTTTTCAATAAAGGCTTCAAGAAGCTCTAGCAAAACGAAATATTGAATGAAGGAAAATGATGAAAAACCAGGAAATACCGTAATAATATAGATAGATTCTCACTGAGTGGTCTTGGAAATTTGGTCAGGTGATTGTAGTTAAGTTGGGGTTATGCTATGTGATAATTCAATAAGGTAATTTCCGCATAGAGAAGTGAATATTTGAATCATTGCATCGATGTGTATTGAGAGGTTGTTGAATTATGTTGATGCATTTGTAATTTACAAAAGAATGGGTGATTGAATAATATGAGGATAATCTTGTTAACTTGAGTGACAAATATCTGTACTGACTATGATATCCTGATGTCCTGTAATTACCAAATCAGACAGCCTTCAGACAATGATGCAAAAAAGGTATTCAGTAGAGTCTTTCATAGTACAAAATTGAATCATATGAAACTTTAGAATTGCAAAAAAGGAATTATGCTGCTAAATCTAATTTAGAATATCACCAAACAATCTTCATTTCAAATTAACAGAAGAAAAGTAGTTCGGAATTTGATCAAGAATCTTGCCAAAACGCAGATCAAACACTTAAGAAAGAATGACGAGAATCGTTTTTTGCATTGCAACAGAGTGTCAATTCGATAATCCATACAAAAATATGAAAAATATCGTTAATTCACTAATAATGCTTGCATATAAGAGAGAAACAAATTAGATAGAAGGATAATACTTATTGCATATATACGTAAACGGATTATTACAACTGTAACTTGACACTGAGTCATTAGCTGAACTTTTTTTCTGAACTTTTGATTGTATCATATTCTGTATATGGGGTCAATATACAGAAATCGTTGATTCAAGTTGGAATTAAAGGAGAATAAGACTGTGTTTGAGGATGAATATCTGTACTGTAAAAAATATATTCTTTCTCCATTGACATACAATGCATTAATATACTCAAGTATACATAGGGTTGACTGGAAATGGTTGAAAGTGACGCTCTTTCCATGTAATAATGAGAGCTAATTTTCAAAAGGAGTTTCAAATAATATGATATAATTATCATGTCGGATTATACATCTATTTCTTAATGATATAATTGTCTGCATTTTGAAACGATAATGCAGGCATAAACAGTGTATGAAGATGGTTTTCGATAAATAGCAGTTTTCTGGGCTTTCAACTCACCATCTCAATTGTAAGAGCAATGCAACAGTAAGGAAAAAAACTACCTATTGATCGTAAGTTCCATGGCAACAACATATCTTTCCTTCGTTTGTTTTTTTTTTTTCAAAGTGTCTATGCCAAGTGTCACATTCACGCTGCAATAAAAAGAAGGCATTCAAAACAATATAACACATTCATATATATATATATATATATATATATATATATATATATATATATATATATATATATATTTATATATATGTATATTCAGATGAATGCATGCATATATATTTACATGTATACATTTATGCTCTTGTGAATATGCATATATTCATACATGCATATGTGTGTATATGTGACATGTAAATATATGTGTCTGTGTCTGGATAATGAATGAACATGGTTCATTACAGATATTGCTTCACTTAAAAGATATTCACATACACACATATATATAGTATTTAATATTTGTGTCATCCACACTCAGTAAGTAGGATCGAAATCTTCAGACATTCTAGCGATGTATTTACTCATGCTCAATCCCCAATCCACCAGATTGCTCCATTCCAGAGTTGAAATATTATTGCTTTATATCTTTATAATGCTCAGCTCTGAAGAAGGGAGCGTTAATTATAATGATAATCAATCATTGTGTCATCCACAGACAGCTGTTTTGTTGTATTACAACACTTCAGTGTGGCTATAGACAACTTAATAACCCACCTAGTACCACAGAGTAGTGTTGAAACCTTCACTCCAGACCAAGGGAATGGTATTTCACCCTGCCATACGCAGAACTGGACGATCTGCAGGACGGAATTCAAATGATATATTCACTTCCGCACGATTCCCAATATACACAGATGTATGCAATTATAAGTAAATGTATCAACAGATGTATGCAACTAACACAACCACACGTACATACACACATAAATACAAACACAGAGACATATATATATATATATATATATATATATATATATATATATATATATATATATATATATATATATATATGTATATATATATATATATATATATATATATATAGTCTAAAATCTTTACAGCTTAAAACACTGAACCTTGAAAAAACTTTTCAAGGATTTTTTCTAGCCATTTTAGTCACTTATTTCCCAATATCTTTCAATACAATTATGATTTATTTTAGAGTATTTCCTCTGTTCCACACAAAATTTATCAGAATGACACAATGTATAATTTTTTTTTTTTTGATTGAATAATCAGTTGTTTGTCATGGAACCATTTTTCGGATTTTCAAACAGAACAGTTATAATGGCATGACTCGCTTGCAGTGTATATCAAACAACACCTCGTTTTCAGCAGTGTTTCATCGTATAACTTATGTCATACATGTTGTTTGACAGTTTATATAGGTTATTGATAGTATTTTATAGTACATACCATCTTTTAAACAGGACTCTTTACAAAAAACAAAACAAAAAAAAACAACAAAAACGAGTCACACGATGACCGGCCTATGAGCATAACAATATATGTGACTAGCTGTTTCTGTCATTTCTGTTGATTGTACATCCATGCGGATATTGAATTCGTTGTGTCAGTTTGACTCTCAGACTGCATATTAACTACCTCATGATATCATCTTTGAGAATAATAATTACACAGAAAACTTTTTCTATATATACATATATTCCTGAAGACATCTATAATTAAATCAAAGAATGAATCAAGATAGGAGTTCTGTGACTCTATGAATAGCTGTATAGGACTAAATCTGTACAGTTTCAAATATCAAACTCAATCCATCCGTAATTATCATTCGATGGATCGTTTCACGTTTTCGAGATCATTGTAGAGGAAATACGTTACAAGCATCAATTAGCTACCTGAAATCATGCAGAAAATTATATTCCCAGAAAAACAGATTTTGAGTCTATCATATGTACGTATATGCATTTTAACACGTATATGTGGCACTTGCCTGCTCTTTCTTGTATATTAACGTTTAATTTCAAATGCTATATTCCTCCAACAAGATTCCACTCCACACATTGTTATAGCATCATAACTAGCCATGCTCGGGTTTTTTTCTCGTTATGGAAAGTCAGGCTCGCTGTACTAGAAGCTCGTCCACCTTGTGTGATTCTTCACTTGATTTCTTCTCCTTTTGAAATTTCATTGGACACATTGCCTTAGGTATACGTAGTTGTCTACGTTTTTCAGTTTTGCATTTACGATTTTGATCGTTGTGTCTTTGTCTTCCAAATGTTTGTTGTACATGGCATCAATTTTGCTAAAATACTTGTATAAACAAACTTTCTCTCTCTCTTTATTTAGTTCAATGACGGTTCCTAGCAAATCTGGACGTTACTTAAGCATCCACCATCTATTCCAATCACTAAGCCTTCCTAGTGTAGGGCTTAGAAAATCATCTCCAGGCAGGCTATTAAGAGTTTGAGTGAGCTGATATCACTCTTTTTCATTCCTTAACATTATTAGAAAGAGCTCATGGTCTTTATGTCACCTGATAAAGGAACTGCTGTGTTGCTTGATATTTACATTGCTTTGACATACGTGTTCCACACCTTGTACTATTTTGTCAAAGACTTTGGATATCTATGGAATTTAAGGCCTTTTTAAAGTCAGCAAATGGTACGGTTAGTGCCACTCTGTTCTCTTACTGTTTTTCTTCTGATTTAGCTCATTGAATAAAGATAATGAATGGCTGAGTAGCTTTTTCTGAAGCCAGCTTGTTTCTGTTTTGGTTTGAAGATTTGGTTGCTGATCCTTTGTTGAAATATTTGTGGATGCATTGGAGTCGGTTCATCGACTTACAATTCTTTAGTCCTTTAGGGTCTCTTTTTTGGTAAAACATCATTGTCTCAACTTCAATACACTGTTCTTTGTTTGATGCATCAGTTAAAAAGAATGGCAAGTTTCCAGACGATCAATTTTTGCAGCAAATAGGTTGATGGTTATGTTTTCGAGTACAAGGACCTGTCATTTGTTTGTCAGGTGGCTTACTTCACTATCCGTTCAGTAACTTTCTGGGTTATTTGCAAATTGATTACTCTCGACTTATGTGTCTTGTTCACTATTTGATGCCATTTATTTTGTGAAACTTTTTTTGTGAAATTCCTGAGCACGTTTAGCAATTTAGTGTTTATCGGTCGCTAGGTCTCTATTTGCTTCGAACAAACTAGTAATTTGCTCTCTTCCTTAGAGAGATTTCCGAATAGTTTCGGAGCCCTTATCTTTTTTGTGAATGCTTTTATTGACTGCTTTCCTGTTTCTTCTTCTATATTCTTTTTTGTCCCTTTTGAAAGATTTTGTTTACCTTTGTTGCTTCAGTCTTTTCTCATGTAGTAGATGGCTTAAGACTTCTGCACTTTTTATGTAATTCTCTTCGTTTCTTTTCGATGATTTTGTTCAGTTCTGTTGCCTTGATCTTTTCTATTGCTACTGTTGACGGTTTGAACTTCTGGCGTTCCGTCTTTAGATTCTTGGTTCCTACAGGGAGTTTTCCTATCGTTTGTGTGCTCTTTGGCTTGATGTCAATTAAGGAGGTTGTTATATAGTTGCTTAGCTCGTTGATGTTCTCTTCTCGTTTAGAGTAAACCTCCATCTTTCTATCCTTCCCTGCCTGGATGATCCGATGTTTTTTCAAGTTGTTAATTCGAATTTTCAATCTTATCACCCTGTAATTTTTCCTGACATTAACGTGACTGAAAACCTGGATTTATTTGACAGTGTCGCTCATGTCCGTAACAATTTAGTCTTTTTTTTAATTTTTGATATTGATTGGAGGCTCTCCAAGTCTACTTTCTATTAGGCTTTTTTGTGAAGATTAATTCTGGAACTGAGAAGCATGCAAGCTGGACACGCAAAATCTCCCATGGGTAGATCAAGTTCACTTTCTATAAGGTTTCTTTTGAAAAGATTGACCCTCAAACTGGGGAACCATGTTACATGCATATGTGCAATCTCAAACAGAGAAATATAATCTAATTTCTTTTCATAGACTGACCTGAAAAACTTGGAATTATACGAGGTGCACAGGCACAATTTCACGTGGGACACTCATAAAAATGCACAATTAAAAAAAAACAGAATCCCGGTACCTAGAAACCATTACGAAACTCAAGTAACAATTGGCTGGATATGTTGTGAGAATTTAAGACAACAAATTGCAAGCACAAGCCATAATATAGATTGCAGTAGATCATATGCAAACTTTAGGCTGACAGGAAGGAAGATTGTGGGATGAGATTCAGAAAGTACTGGCTCAGCAATGCCCATTATAGAGGGGTCCAGCGAATCTCAGGGAAAGTCCATGTCAAAAAACAGATGGTAATTGTTTAACGTAGTGTTGTGTCTAACATTTAGTCAAACAGTCACCGATAATGCAAAGGCCGAAATGATAGCTTTGACTGCATATGCTCATTTGATCACTCACTATCTATATCTGCTCTGTTTGCTTCTCTAAGTGGACAATTATATTTTGTATTTTGAAAAAGTAGTGATCACTGTGTACAAGGAAGTCACTTTGGAGTAGATGGTACAAAATAAATTTCAGGGAATGCAATTTTTCAGATTCTAGTGCAATATTCGTAAATATAGTGTAACATCTCATGATAATACCGTATTAATAAATTCAAGAAACAGTCATCCAAAACTGTCACCAGAACTGCCGATATAGGTTTCTTTATTTCAAGTTGGTCTGGTGTACAGGCCGTACCAAGGGAAGTAGAAGTCTGAGAGATGGAATATTTTTCCCCTTCTTATGTTTTGTAAAAAATGCTTTCAAATAGTTTTTTCCCTTATTGTCGGGTTCAATTTGCTATGGACGTTCATCCTAAATTTATTCCATAGCTTGTGTCTGGTAACCATCAAAACTGTATGCTGCTAAAATTCGATGGTCAAGTGACACCTTCTATTGATCGACCAACCAGACCTTTTTCTTTAAATGAACCATATTTCAAATTTCCTGTTGTAATCTTACTTGGAGTCAGTATATTCGTCTAGTTTCCCAAACTTTGGGTATTGATTTTAGAACTTATATGACCACACGTATGACCACTTCATTGTTCTGACATAGTTTCAATCACAGATATTGGTCTGATATCGTCATCATCAATACTCACTATGTGCAAAACTGTAGACATACCCATTGATAATTCATGCGCAATATGATTCTTGATAAATGATTAGTTACTGCTGCCATACTATACATTGAGGTGTTCAAACCTGTTACTGTTCCGTAATCTGTAAATGTGCCATAATCAAAAACTATACTTTGGTCAGCAAACGGTTCTCAATTAATCGACGGATACCGTCGATTAATTGAGAACCGTTTCGGCTTCACTACCGGATGACTCACGAAAGACAGGAACCATGTTTGGCACCAATTCTATGTAAAATAATGAAGCAGCACAACACATCGAAAATACAGCAGATGTTACCGTGATTTAGCCTGTAAGAAGGAATGTCCTATATTGCTAATTTCTGACGGAGCAGATCCTCTCAATATTCAGAGGTTTCGAAAAATGTTTTAAAACGTGTAACGACCTGATTTTCATGTGGACAAAACATAAAAACATGAACCTAAAGCTTTGTAACCTATCTATTGCTATCAAAGGATGATATCAATCACGAGAGGTGTTTCAATTATTCCAAAATAACAATAGAAGCTGTTGTTTCTACTCAACCTTTTTTTCTGACGAACATCCTTATTTTGATTCTTTAGAACACAATGCTTCATCTATCATGCCCTACTACCTTCAGATGCCTGTCTTTTTTGGTAAACTTGAACCAAAAGCTTTATTTTCAGATGCGTATCAATTTTATTACACTTATTTTTTCTGAGATAATTTGTTGATGAATTGTACTTATTCAATCAGAAACCATTATTCACTCCAAGCGATTATTTGTCAATAAATTAAATATTATAATCAATTATCCTTTTTGAACAAAATATAATCCAACATGTTTTGGTTCCTTTCCCAAATTACCACCAAAACACAAGAGATTTTCTGATGTAATATTCAATACATCAAGTAAACTTATTCTACTACACTTAATGGTGAGAACATAGTTGAGAAAGCTGATATTTCAACAGTAATCCTCTTTATCATAGAGTAATAATTGAGAATTAGGTTTTGTGAGACGTTTGTGAATGCCATCCTAACTTGGTAACATTGAAATACCTGTAGTCTTGCACCGAACCAAGCTGAGCAAACCAATTTTGGCATGAATTTACTGAAACATAAGACTGACATGAATAAACCATGGCGTTATGAAATTAATCATTCATTACTTATACCTTGTAATAAAAAAAATTCCCGCACAAACAGCTTTTCCCCCTCATCACATTAGTATTTGAAAATTAGCAAAAGCGTTTACTGGATCTTTTTGTCCCACCATGAATGGATAATTTGATATAGACACAAAAATCCCTTTTTCAACAATAAAATGTATTATTACGCATTGATACAGTAAAGATATCCCTGAGAATGTATTTGCTTCCACTGATGAATTGATATTTTTTCATTGATCAGAGAGCAATAAAGCAGAAGAAATTCCCCTTATAGTTTAATTAATTTTTTTTTAAATTACTCACAGAAGCAGGAAAAAAATTTAAGAAGGAGAAATGAAACCAAAAAAGCAACAAATGTGATATCCTAGAGATTAGTAAAAGTGAATAAAATGATGTTGGTCGGATTAAAAGAAGGTCGGAGAGCAGATTTATTCCTATGGATTGAATTGATAAAAACAGACAAGTATGGGAATGTGGATTGAATCCTCGGGAAATTGATAATTCATAATAAACTTAGTTAGCTGGGCAAAGATTTACATCTATTCATGTTGAATGTTGAATGTTGATTAAACGAGATTGGGCCATAAAAACTGGATGTGACCCAAACTTTTCCAAAAGTGCTCATCAACGTAATTCACGACTGGTGCCGTTTCTTTAGTTACCACCGGCAGTTCAAACAAACAATATTTCCCATAAGATGTATTTGACAATATACATTGAAATTATGCATTCAGAAACAAACATGAAGAACTTCTCAAGCTTTTAAGTTGATATCATTAAAAATCATGAAACAAATAAACACCCTCCTAACTGTGGAATCTTTATATAACAAAGATCTATAACTTCCATACTCTTGACAATAAAATGCAGTATCATGAAGTATTTGCTTCTATCTGAGGCAATGCTTATGTGTACCATTGTCTGCCTTTTAAAAAAGTGGCATTTTGATATCTTTTGGGATAATTGTTTGTAGGTCTGGTGACTTTGTTCGGTATGCCATTCCATACAACAAATATATTGGATTGATGTTATACTCTGTGACATCAACTTTCAACTGAAGGAGGAATTTGTTTTTGTTCAACATGAAATATCTCCATAACGTTTTCTGCTGTAATAAAATATGCACTATTAGACCTGCCAGTGTCAAATTCTAAATTGTTTTTTTCAAGTTTGTGATAAATCACCAAAGTATAACAAAAGCAAACCAACTGTTCAGTAGATATCTAGAGAGACCAAATTAAGCATTGCATGTATGCTTAATGGCTTCTCGTTAATTATTTTGTTAATTTTTTCCTGCTTTGAACTCTTGTTTTTGCTTTTCCATCGTTCAAAATTTTTTTTAAAAATTCAAATCTACATCTAACAGATCCATCCCAATTTTCAGGGAGAATCATTGGTCTGCACGTCTCCCTTGACTATGTGCAGGCATTCTTCCAAAGTTCTAAAATTTCACGGATTAGGATAATAGTTTATCATATACATATTGACAATGGGTGAGTTTTGATTGCGGCTGCAATTGCATTCGGAGATACTTTAAAATTCTGGTAATTTTACAACCTGACAATGTTTTCAAGCTCGAAAAGTCGTTAATTTCCTATTTTTCTGTCATTGCCTTACTTTGAAAATAGATCAGTATCGTTGAACATGTCTCAGTCATCAAGTTGTTACAAATATTTTTTACAAAATATGGACACAAAAAATACAAGTATGACCCATTTTAGTTACCCAAGACTTATTGGCAACAGAGTCTAATTTTTTGAAAAAATCTTGATTTGTGAGAATATTGTCACATGTAAACAAACTTGCATTCATATTTGGAGATATGATCAAATTAATCATACTTGTTACTTTTCATCTAAAATGCTAAATTCAGTTTAGCTATTGGGATCATCTAAATTAAGAATTATATTCCGCTTTATAGTTATTTTGTCTTGATTCCAAAGATTGTTTTTGCTAAAAATTCCAGCAAAACTAGCAATGTCTCCTCTGCATTACTTTGAATTGGGCCTGATTTAAACTTTACCAACGATACTGATCCATAAGTTTCTGATTTTCTAATCAGAGGCTGAATATATCACAAGAAAATTCAAACGTTTTTTTTCGATACTTTTAATGTTAAATCTTTAAGTGTTTCAACTTTTGGAAGTTTGTAATCATCTTGAAAATATTACAAAATATTCAAATACCCATACAAAAACACTGTTTTTGTTTTGACAATTTAATTAAAAACTGAGATACATCATCAAATGGCTGATTGTTCTATTCATATCATATAACTGCTAGTGCAAGATTATGATGATCAATATTTGAACACAAGTATTCGGTTCTGTTGCAAGACATCGTAATACACTTGACGTCAAATCATCAAATACTGATGGCGGATCTTTGGATTGTACTCTACTCCTTGCAACGATAATTGCATAACCTAGACTGAAAATGCCTTTCAAAACGAGTGTTTGGGTGGTCAAGTGTATTGTCTCTTGGAATTACCGTTCCAGTCACCGTTTCTCTCATCCTGATCTTTCAAATTGACGATGTTTCAGTTGTCTTCATGAAACAAATCCTTTTTCTATTTAACCAGGTTCACTGTCAATTTTTGTTGCGCAGGCAACTTTTTTTATTGTTGCCTCTTTCGACACAATTATCGATCAGATTGGTCCAAGTTTGAGTCATTAACTGAAAAATAATAAAAATTTCTCGTCTACTTTTCATCTTAAAATCTATTGTGATGGAAAATTGTGCAATGGAGGGCGAATTTTTGGATGAGAGCTATTATCTCAAATAGCTTTACCGTACGTGATTTTATTAAGGATAACACTTTAAATGTTTTTGGTAGATAGATTGCATTCTTTTTTGATCTCGACACTCATTCACACTCTTCATAACTTAACATAACCCATGCACCGTAGGTTTACGTTCGATATCGTATCTGTTAAAAATGCGCTAAGCATATGTCAGACATTTGCAATAGAAACTAAAAAAAAAATGGAGAATAAATCTATATTTAAATGAGACAAGATTCCGTTGAATATTTTTTTTTTTTTGCGAATTGTCATTGATTTTCGCATAAAACACACATTCCATGTTTTATTGAGAATTTTTTTGTTCAAGTTGACTCCCGAGCAATGATACATGATAGCTATACAATTTACTTTTTTTTTGGAATGTTTCTCTTTCGGGTACTCACAAGATTAGACATAAACATTCCAATGTATCTATTATTTATATTATGTAAGCAAAATGTATTCATAATCCCCGGCCATAGGAATTTATCCGAAATTGACGAATATTCTTGATAATTCCATCTTGTGAAAATGTATAACTGGAAAACGAATCCATAATAACGTTCAATTGCCCAATCTCTAAGAATGGAATTGTCATGTTTTGTTTTTGTTTTTTTTTTTGTTTGTTTTTATAGATTCATGTCACACTCAAGTTGTCCGGATCGGAAATAAAAATTATTTTTCAACAAGATTTCAATTGTTCCTGTAATCCTTGCAACCTACTAGACCAAGACAATGAATTACGAACAAGAGTTTCACATAAAAGCACTAATAAAGAGAACAAACAATGAGACGTAAAGATAGAATAGCGTGAGGAGGGGTGTGGCTGTATGATTGAATTTTAAAGAAATAGATTTGATTTCAAGGAATAATTGGCTTGGTGCTCTGTTAGATTGAGAGGCTTTGCAAGAAAAAGGATACAAGTCCAAAATTACTATCACCATCATCATCACCATCATCATCATCATCATCATTATTATTATAATCATTATTATTATTATTATTATTATTATTATTTTTATTTGGAATCTCACACCAGTTGCCTGGTGGTAACCGCTGGAGTTTGAGTGACAGCAAGTCTCCTCAAGTCTCAAGCCCTCCTCTCTTAGTACTCATAGGTCGCAGTAATTCTGCAATTTACAGTTTCACACCGGTTGCCCAGTCGTTATCGCTGAAGGCTGAGTGACAATAAGTGTCCTCAGGTCTTCAGCTAATGTCTCCTCTCTCTTTCGCATATCATGACAGAGCTACAATTCGTTTCATTCGTTTATATCTCTAGCACCTTCCTCAGTATCCGTGCAGTTCCCAGTAGTGCTGTGGTCTCTATCCTTCCCCTGATCGGGATCTCCTCCAGCCTCAGTCTCAGCGTCTTGGGGACAGTTCCTAATGCGCCCACTATGACCGGTACTACCCTGGTTTTCATGTTCCACATCTTCCTTAACTCTCTTGCTAGGTCCTGGTATTTTTTCCTTTTTTCACCCTCCTTCTTTTTTACTCTATGGTCTGCAGGCACAGCAACGTCAACTATTTGGCAGGCCTTCCTTTTTTTTGTCTACTATTACCAAATCCGGTCTTCTTGCCTGGATGAGGTGGTCAGTTTGGATGTCAAAGTCCCAGAGTAGTGTGTGGTTGTCATTCTCCAAAACTGCCTCTGGCTTGTGCTGATACCACTTTTCCACATGGCTGAATCCCATTTGTTTGCTTATCCCAGTGTATCATCATTGCTACTCTATCGTGTCTATGCTTATACTCCTTCTGGGTGAGTTGACTACATTCACTAGTTATGTGGTTTACTGTCACATCGCACATGCGGCATTTGCTGTTTGTGTGTGTTCTGTCGATTTTTGTTTTTATGTAGTTTGTCCTTATGCTTTGGTTTTGGGCTGCCATGATGAGCGATTCCGTTTCTCTCTCAAGGTTCCCTTTTCGTAACCACGTCCATGATTTCTCGTCTGCTACATCTTGTATCTGTCTTTTAAACTCGCCGTACAATTTTTTTCTCTTCCCATCTCTCTTTTCTTGTTAGCTGTACTGTTCCATTGCTTTCTACTTTATTGTTTGTTGCACTATCTCTCGCACTGTTTATGATTTCTTCACTATTTGTTTGCACATACCTTCCAAGGACTACTTTAGCTCTCTGGACACAGTCTTCTATGCTGATGAGCCCCCTGCCACCTTCTTTTCTCTTAACGTATAGTCTATTTGTTTCATCTCTAGGGTGTAATGCTTTATGCATTGTCATGTTTCCTTTTTCGCCTATACATTGATTGGTACTCTTCCTTTGTCCATCCTAGGAATGGTCCTGTATACCTAACTACTGACACAGCCGAGGTGTTCATTCCTTTTATTAGATTTCTGCTGTTAAATTTGGTCTCTAATATTTTCCTTATCCTTCTGAGGTATTCTCCTTCATCACTTCCCGTTTTATCGTGTCACATTCAAGGACGCCTAAGTACTTGTATCGGTCTTGCACGGTCAATGCCCTAATCTTGCTGTTGTCCAGGAATTCAATTCCTTCAGTCATTGTAAGCCTTCCGTTGTGCATCACCATGATTGCGCATTTTTCTATTCCAAACTCCATTCCGAAGTCCTCACTATATTCCTTTACTTCGTTGAACAGAGTCTCAAGCTCTCCCCTGTTTTTTGCGAACAATTTTACATCGTCCATGTACATTTGGGGGTTGACCTTTCCTTTTGTTTTAAAGAAATGGTATCCTTTGCTGTTCTTCAGAATTCTGATGAGCAGTATCATTGTTAGAACCAATAATAGTCTCCTTGGAAGATTCCCTTTTTTATCCCTACCTCTGCTAGTTTGTCCCCTCCGGCTGTCAAGTCTACTTTCTAGTCTTTCCTCGAATTACCAATGAATTTAACCACCGGTTAGCTAATTTTGAACATTCTAAGGCATTCGAGTATCCAGCTATGTGGAATCATACCGTACGCTTTTTTGTAATCTATCCATCCCATTGCGATATTCTTTCTCCTTTTCCTCACTTCTCTTAAGATCATCTGGTCTATGTAGAGTAAAACATTTGCCCCTTTGGTTCCCACCCTACACCCTTTCTGTTTTTCTGGTAGTAGTCCCCTTCTTTCCATTGACATGTATATTCTCTCTGCTATTTGCCCGGTCAGGATTTTCCACATAAGTGGTAGGCACGTGATTGGTCTATAGTTGCTTGCTATGTTCCCCGTTTCTGGGTCTTTTTGGATGAGGGTGGTTCTGCCTTTAGTCATCCATTCTGGTGCCTTGCCTTCGTTTAGACAACTTTGGAGTAGGTGGGTGAGTCTGCCGTGTAACGTGGTGAATTTTCTTGAACCAAAACCCATGGATCCCGTCGGGACCCGGTGCTTTCCAGTTGGCTACTTTCCAAAGAGTATGTTTCAATGTGGTTTCATTCATTAATATTGGTTCTCCCTTGTCTATATCTTCTAGTTCTTTCCCCGTGTTTCCTAACCATTGCAGTGTTACGTTGAGTCTTTTTGGGTGCCCCCATATGCTATTCCAATAGTTATTTGCCTCTGTGGCATCTGTTTTTATGTCCTGCCTTCTCTCCCCATTTAAATCTTGGTAAAACTTTTTGTCGTTGTATTTGAATGTGCGGTTTTGTGTGTATTGGGCCGTTCTTAGTCTGAATCTTTCCAGTCTTGCCTCTTTGGCTAATCTCTTCTTGTGTAACTCTTCGACTACAGTTGCGATGCCTTTTTGTATTACCTTGTATTTGTTCCAAAGTCTTACTCGGGGTCTGTCCGTGTGTGGTGTATTTCTAAGCAGTACTTCATCTCTCTGTAGTTGGGAGATCTGCCTTTGTAATCTTCTTTCCCAGTTGGGTTTCTCTTCCCTATCATTGCTCGGGGTCCTTTCTTGTGTTGTGAAGCTTTGTGCTACCATTTTCGCCCCAGCGTAAATTAAGTTGTTGAGTTCTAGGAGGGTGTTTGTTTCTATGTACTGTAAGAGGTAGTTAACCTGTTCGGTCACTTCTCCGAGTTTCTCTCTGTCTTTGTCTCTTAGGGGGGGTGTTTTCTCTCCTCGCATGATTTCTTTCAAAGCTTGTAAATTGGTTTTCTCTTCTTCCGTTGGTGCCTCTTCGTCACCCTCTCGTGCATGGTTTACTGTAGGGGTCTCATGGGGAAGGTATTCTTCAGATGTGTCACCTGAATCTCTCCCTACGTTATTGCGGACCTCTGGTAGTTCAGACTCAGACAGCCATTTCTTCTTTTGGATTTGTTTTACTTGGTCAGCCAAGCGTTGGTTCGATACTTCCACTGCAGATTTTCTGTCCAAATTTGGAGCATACGCTCCCTATTAGATCGCACTGAAGGTTTGCTTTTAAAGTAACAATACATAGCTAGTCTATTCTCCTCCCTTGTCCATTTCTTTCTCTTGTTCCTTATCGCAGTCACTCGGTGAGGACTGTGCCTTTCCTGGTTGTCATTAGAGGTATATTAGTTTTGGCCAACAGTAGCTGTGTGACGACTGTGTCCCTCCTGAAGGCCATTATGGGTGCACAAGCCGGAGTTTTGGCCAGCAGTCACAGGATGACGACCGGGTCCCTCCTGGTGGCTAACAAGGGAACACCTACCGGTTACGACACACACATCTTGGATCTGTGCCCCGAATTATTATTATTTGCAATCTCACACCAGCTGTCCAGTGGGTGCCACTGGAGTTTGAGTGACAGCAAGTCTCCTCAAGCCTCCTGCCCTTCTCTCCACATTCTCATAGACCACAGCAATACTGTGTTTTACAGTTTCACACCAGTTGCCCGGTGATCATTGCTGAAGGCTGCGCGTCCGAGAGTCTCCTCAAGTCGTCAGCCAACATCTCTTTGCATATCATACCAGTGCTGTTGTCCATATCTCTGCTTTCAATTTCCTTCCTCTGTTAGGCTACTGCTAAGATTTAGTGTCGTAGTTCTTATATTTCTAGCTTTTTCCTCAATATTCGTGCGGTTCCTAGCAGTGCTATGGTCTATACAGTCTCAATCCTTCATTTTATCCTGAGCTCCTCCAGTCTCAAGGTCAGTGTCTTTGGGACAGTTCCTATATTTTTTTCCAATTGCGAGGGCATCATAGACATTCTGAGATGTTTTAGATATGATCAACTTAATCTGACCCCTTACACTGGCAGCAACTAGAGTTCTAAATAAATTGCAGCCAAGTAAAAAAAAATTTCATTACTAAAATAACACTTGGAAGAGGAATCTCTGCACAGTTAGTAACCACTTCGTACCAAAAATGCCGATGTAAATGATATCAAAACCTCTCAGTGGCTACAAAGTTAAGAGTTGAAAGCCGAAATAGAGGGCTTCATTCTTAGTGGCTTTTCCACGAGGAAATACGAAGCGCACATCATCGAAAACGGTGCTAACCGAAACTGCAGGTTCCATGAAAGCGCAGCTGAGACTATTGGACACATTATATTTGTTCTGTTCTACACCCCGATGAATACGGACTCAGACACGGTACAGTGGCCCAGTACATCCACTGAAAAGTCTGTAAACATCATGGTGCACCACACACACTACATTGGTATGAACACCACACAGAACCTTCAATTAAAACATAAGATGTTGCACTATTATGAGATTTCAAGAATCAACCGGATTGAAACTGTAAAGCCAACCGCCAAGACATAATGATTAAAGACAAAAAAGCAAAGGGACGCCTGTCAATTGATATAACCAATCAATCATATAAAAACATATCTATACATCATTATGAAAAACTGCCTAAATACATAGATCAGGGAGCTGGTGTAACAAAAATGTGGCTAATCAAGACTGTAACAATACCGGTTGTCGTGGGGGTCTTTGCAGTCATGGAGAGGGTGCAGGCAAATATCAAGGTTGAATACCAAGAAACTCAAGCATCTATGACATACAGAAAATTGTCCTCAGAAACATCGCTTGTATTCTTCATAAAGCCTTGTCTATGTAGATATTCCCTTGTATAACTACATACTGTCTCTTGTGTGGCCCCCTGTATTGCACCCTTTGGTATACACGATGATTAAGGAAGGAGAGAAAAATATGCAAGAAAAGGAAACCTGAAGAGAGGAACAGAATTGCTCATGATAAATCGACAGAACACAGACAAACAGCAAGTGTTGCCTGTGTGGTGAAAGAGATGAGACCGTTTATCACATAACTAGTGGATCTAGTCAACTACCCCAGAAAGAGTATGAGCACAGACACGATGGAGTAGCAACAGTGATACACTGGGAACTGAGTAAACAAATGGGATTTAACAATGCGGAAAAGTCGTCCCGGCACAAACCGGAGACAGCCCGAGAGAATGGAAAGCATAAATTACTTTGAAACTCTGACATCAAAACGAACCACTTTGTCCGAAGGAAGAGACTGCACCTGGTAATCGTAGACAAGAATAGCAAAACCTGCCAAAAATAAAAACGGCTTGTAGACCATAGAGTAAAGAGGAAAGAGATCGAAAAACTTAAAAAATACCAAGATCTGGCAAAAAAAAAAAAAGGGAGGAAATTGTCACTCAGCAATTAAGGATGACCACCGGGAAACTGGTGTGAAATTGTAAACGACAATATTGCTGTGGAGAAGCGGGCTGCAGACTTGAGGAAACTTGCTGTCACTCAACCTCCACTGGTTACCACTAGGCGACTCGTGAAATTATTATTAATAACACAAAGAAGAAGAAGAAGAAGATGATGATGAACAACTTGCGAAAATGTTATCCTCATGTTGAAAATGTGCAATTAAGTTGTTACCTATGAATGCAGTTATGTAATAAAAAATTGGAGGGATTTATGAATAATAAAGAGGAAATATTCAAAGAAAGTATGACCAGTTCGAATCAGTAAGCGTTTTCCCACGTTCTGCAAACGATTATATGCCATCTTTGAAATTCCTCAAAGCTGGTGGTCACGAAAAAGGCAAATGTTTGAATCATAGCTTTTCTATTATTGCCACGGAGCATTTCATTCCGTTCATGTGATATATTTCTTGTAGTGTTGAGATGTCATTGCTGAAGACCTAAAATCTCAAGAAAGTATTTGTACCGTTGTTCCTCTGTCATGTTCGACCCCTACTCTCTCACAACTCTTTCCCATCCTCTCTATTCAAACCAACATCGAAATCCTCATATCCAATTCTTTATCCATTGAGTGATGCACCAAAATATGTAAACTGGTACAAGTTGAGCTATTTTCCTCTGGTAAGTGCTTTTGAAGATAGTTACAAAAGCTCAGCAAAATGCATCAAACCTATCTGAAAAGAAAGAAAGTTTATGAAAACAAAGATGCTGGATTGTAACACACTCGTTCGCAACTTTTTCAACCCTAACTCGTCAAATTATCACAACTACACACACACGCACACACACACACACACACACATATTTATATATACATATGAATATATATCTGTAGGTGCGTGTGTCTGTGTGTAACCTCTTTCTTAGCATATATATATGTGTGTGTGTGTGTGTGTGTGTGTGAATGTGCGTGGGGGGATGGATGTGTGAGTTTGTATGTTAACAAAGATTGTTAAGGAAGAATTTTACAACAGTGAGACAATATATTAAGAGGCCTGTATGCAGGATAATGGATCACCAAGATAAGATTGGGCCCCTAGAGTTGTAGGTTTGATAATTGGTCACCCTGTGGATGTTAACTATAGGGGTCTGTCACTCCTTTGTGGCAATATTCCAACTGTATTACTGACCTGCAGTTAAATCAAAATACGAAAATACCCCCTATTAGTAGGTGTGTGAGCTGATCGTGAGTTTCTATTGTCCCTTTGAACGAGAATTAGGACAGTATGGTCGTTTGCAACTTTAAGCACAGGTTCAAAGGATAATGCAACTATCTGCTACTATAAGAACGGAACTTAGACATTCAAACAGGAGCAGGTGCGCTTGCTATGAGGGTCAAATATTTCTTGGGGGACTGACCTGACAGTGAAGCAACCATGGAGGATAAAAGAATAGTCCCTGTGTCTCACTTTTTAAAGCATCTTACAATGGCATCACTGTAAGTCATACACACCAACTATTCACTTTTTGAGTCATGTAAGTAACATGTAAATTTTTTTCTCCCTGAATTGACTTCACTACATAAGTATGTTTCTTCATCTGGCACTTGTAATTTGCACATCTTCAATTATTTACTAGTGGAGGTTTGTCATATCTTAATATTTTTTTTTAACATAGAATACAAGTGCAAAATTAAACTCCTAGAGTTATTGGGCATTTCATTATAGACTTGAAGGAAAACTTTGTCAGGGTAATGGGGGAACAAAGAACTTGATCTTTGAAATTCTTACATTGTTTCTAGTACTGGATAAAAGCAATGTGAAACAACAGCACCGAGGTTCAATAATTTTCCACACCAATTTTAAAAAGTCACAAAGACGGTTCAAGGCCAGCTGAGTTGAAGGACTGTGGACGATTAAGTGAAAAAATGATGTTTAAGAAATTTCTCCTCATACTGACCTGCTAACATAGGTATGTACAATTTTATACACTTACATACACACACATACACATTCTTTTAGGTTTAGTTATCCATACGTGAAGAGTGTACAATATCAGGGATAGAGCATATGTAAATAAGTGTACATAAAAAACTAACTTATTCGAGTCTCATGCTAGTGGTGCAATCTTCAGACGGTTTGACGACAGCTCAGCTGGGATGAAACTTAGAGTCACGGCACTGCATTTTCAATATATATATATATATATATATATATATATATATATATATATATATATATATATATATATATATATATAATGAAAGAGGAAAAGAGATATAGATAAATATTTGCATTTACACACACACACACACACATATATATATATATATATATATATATATATATATATGTATGTATGTATATTGATGTAGGTTACAGTGCTGTTCATAGTAAGATTTTCAGTTTTGAATTGCGTATAACGAAAGGCAGAATCTTTGGCCTATATATGGTGCTAAATTGAAAAGAGACTTAATTGAATGAAATTGGGTTCTTGTCTTTTCGATTAATCCGATGATGCTCTTCTGACATTTTTATCCATGTTTTTTTTTCCTTGACAGAAATTGAATGGTACTCAATCTGTTGAATATCTGACGCTCATATCTTAAGATGCATGCCAGCATTTCTGCTCTGCAACTTTATAATTTTGGAGTACATTCAAGAATTTTTCTTTTCGTTTTTTCCTTCTCAAGTATCACTAATATGCGAAGCAATTCTAAAAAATCGGGAAGGTGAAATGTAGAAAAAAAGCATCAAAACTAATCTCAAATGAAAACTATATAAGACAATATAAAGGGATAAATATATGAATCATGAATTAAAATGGAAGAATATTGTATGTTAAATGCATTGAAAGGAATATGTGAAAAAGAAGAACAAACTCAGGCAATATGATAAAAAAACATCAATCATAACGTACGTGACTGGTGGAAAGTAAAGCTATTACACCAAAATAAATTTCACAATTTCAAATCAAAATCTAATCATGTTAAATGAAAATCCATGATTCAAACCAAATGTTAGAGAATGATATCAAGTGATCATAATTCAAAGCAATTATCTCAAAATGAGACCCTTGTACACGATATCTATAAGGTTGGTGCGAGGATGATCACAATTATGTTTCTTTGAACTTTGATCCTTTTTTTTTTAAATAAACTTTTATTTGACAATGTTCACATGATAGAACATCTCAAAGCGTGACTTTTGATCTATCTATTTGAGCTGTGCATTTTATTTGTTTTTTAACTGTTTATTCTACTTCGCTTGATGTTATCAAATCAAAGGTTGTTCTTATTTTTAAGCAAGCAATTATGTTTTCCAAGTTCAAAATATAAGTTAAATCAGAGGATACTACTCTCAATATCAACAAGGTATTCGGTCAGGTGGCTGTCAATGAATATAAGGTTAAGCATTTGTCCCCAATACCTCTAAACGGAGAGGAGAATCTTGTAAACGTGGATGTCACTTCTGTGATTTACAATGTCTAGTGGAGGGCCATTATTGAGGTTGACCATTGCAAAATGAATATAGAAGTTGTTGATAGCACAACATTGGAGAAGCAAAAAAGCTCAATATGCTGCGTGAATAATCCGCCAGAAATTGAACTAACTGGGCTACGGAGCTAATTCAACAGACTTCTCTCTAATCGACTACACGTTTTTCAGAGTTTTTTTTTTCATCGTTCTTCAAAAGAAAGTCTTCATGAACCAGAAAGCAGCTCAAAATGCCTTCAAGGAACTCAGAATCATTCGCTTCCGAAATAAATGGACTTGTTCCTAAATAGCAAAAATGTGTAGATTCCAAAGGTTCTTATTACCATTGGTTACATTTATTTTGAGTTAAGATGTACTGCTTTGATGGTTAATGCAATCATTTTCACACCTACTTGATATTAGGCTAAAACTAATATCATGAGCAACTAAGCTGAAAGCAAGATTGTGTTGCGCCAATTTCTGAGATTACGTAGTATTGTCTGCGCTTGAAACCAGCATCACAAAATGCTACTGTTTCCTTGTTCAAAAGCCGACTATTTGTATTGGATGTACATATGTAACTGCCTAAACCCCCAGAGGCGATGTAATATATGTACTTATTCAAATAATTTTGCAATTTCCTGTTTTCTGTAATATTTTGCTCGGATACATCAGCTATTTTAGGTGGTGAGAAGTGGATAGATAAGATTAGTTCTTGTTAGAGTGAAGAAGACAAATGTATCCCCACTCCAACCTCTTCATCTCTCCAACAAATATTTGAATGCAATGAGAATTCAGTAACCAATATCTAAGATTATTGATCATTATTTGGCGGTCCTACCACTGAGACGAGGATCAATGGGCCAATAAGGAAGAATTCTTTCATAAATTGATGTCGTCTGAAAATGTTGTTCTTGAAGTAATGTTTCCTTTCATACATCACTGTGAGGTCTACAACTTAGTAATCATCGTCTTATAGGGGAAAATATCTTGTTTTGGTAAGTCATCTCTTATCGCACAGGTGTATGCATTTCATAACATTTTCATCTGTTTATATCAACAATTTTATGTATTTGACATTAATTTCGAGTAAAGTTAAAGACAAGCTGATCCTAATATGATTACAGGCTACCATATAGCCTTCGATAGTACTTTGAACGAAAAAAAGAGGAATATATCTAAAATATAACCTTCAAGGCAATTCATGAAATATGTTGCGTTAATGATGTAAAAAATCGAATATTTACTAAAGTATTCACAGAATCTAAATAAGAAGAAAAACACTTTGAAAAGCTGAAGTTAAAATTTATGAGCAAAGGATGCATTTAATTTTAAATCAAAAGACATACAAATGAAGACCAAAAAATACAAAAAAAAAAAATGAACTGCAAAAATAATAAACAAGTTTTGAACGAACAGGGTGTTCTAATTACTTTTTGTAAAAAACCTTGACCAAGAAAGAGACAAAATAAATTTATAAGAAAAAGTATGAAAGTAATAGACGATGAAGCATCTGGGAATGATGACTTGCTTAGTCTCAAGTGAGAAACCTACAAGTAGCACTAAGTGATTAGCAACGTACTGAAGACACGCAATACTCGACAGTATCAACTACTGGTCAGTTTTAGCATCTGTTTTCAACATTATATATTTGAACAACGGCATAAATTGGTAGAAAACTGGAGGAGCCTGCACTTCATTTAATCAGCACACTTGTACGCACAAGTCTTTTATTCTGTCGATCAACTGTTTATATACGTATATATATATATATATATATATATATATATATATATATATATATATATATATATATATATATATATCAAGTCTATTTATTACATCAATCAACTGTTTATATATATATATATATAATACATATACATACATACATACATACATACATACATATATATATATATATATATATATATATATATATATGCAAAAAGATTATGTTATTTGGAATTTAGTTTCACATCAAACTAAAACATTGGCAATATCGACCTGTGCCAACGAAATAAAAGTGAAGACAATTTGTGCAATAGTGAACAAACAGAAGATATTTCTGTTATAGCCTTGCATTTTAAGAGTGACAAATGTTTAGATAACCGCAGCGAAAGATTTGAATATGAGTCATAAAAGTGATTTATCGCAGGTTAAAAAGAATCACAAAGCTTGAAATAGCAAAACTGCTCAAATGGCACTGTCGAACGGAAGAGAAAAATGTCTTAGATATCATTAGATAAGGGCAAGTTTAGAGTGATAACACAGCGAAAATTGTCCTGACTTAAGCGTCTTGTCAAAAAAAAGCCTTGAGCTGCAAAACTATATAAGAAGAGGTGTCGTAACCTGTCACTCTCAGGGAATTTTCTATCAAGTTGCTAAATGTGTCAGACCTGATATTCGATCGGTTTTAAAAACCAAGATACGAAGTGAACGTTTGTCATTGACGACAAAGTATTAACCACAATATTGTTCTTTTTACTGACGAATGCCGGTCTACTCAGACCGGATGGATAGAGTGCTGGCAGCCTAGGGAAAGAAAGTGTCAGCAAGGTTGCAGTAAATGATTTGTATGAGTTTTTGTTGCATGTTGTAAATCTATTGAATTTTATATTCCAAGTTTATGAGTTTTCTAGTTTGATTGAACTCACTCAATTCTATCCAGATGCTATTTAATGATTTAATCAATACATGATTACTGTGTTACTGTATTTTCTTTTCACCCATATTTATAATTGTGCACGATAAAAATTCGTATCTCAAAAGATACTCCGTTTTCTGCATCACCTGTACATTTGAATTCGATATTTGCAGGCATTGCATATTATTGTGTGAAAGAAAATAAAAAAAATCATTCCACTTTAGCAAAATATAGAAAAGAAAAAAAAATTCGCATAATAATTTGCCATACACAATATATATATATATACATATATACACACATATGTATACATACACACACGCACACACACACACACACACACACACATATATATATATATATATATATATATATATATTTATGTATATTGATGAAGTCTTCTTAGAAAGTTTGTATTGCATCACATCAGGAATGCAGCTTTAAATCATATTTGAAGGTCACAATAAATGGAGAATAATTGTATTACATCTACAATATCTGCTAAAGTGGGCCTTGCTTATAAAAATCTTCCACACAGTCAAGGTTATCGTGAACCCAAACCCTTCATAAGTTTTACGCTCAACCCAAAACATATATTTAGGCTTACAGAAATGCAGAGAGACAATCAAACATTTATTTACTACATATTTCAAGTGTTGTAATATGATGAAACATCGATATATTTTGTCTTCAAAGGCTTCTGGGATGAATATGTGTATATACGGATATAGAAGAATGGGTAATAATAGTTCATTGTAAAAGTATACGAGTTTGTTGGCAGAGTTTATATATATATATATATATATATATATATATATATATATATATATATATATATATATATATATATATATATATATATATATATATATATATATATATATATGCGTGTTTGATGCATGTTCGATTCCTTTCATACCAACATCACTGGTTGTATTTATTTTACATTGCATATAAAGAACTAGTACTTATGGAAAGGATATGAATGAAATATCTAATTGAAACACACACACACACACACACACACACACACACATATATATATATATATATATATATATATATATATATATATATATATATATATATATATATATATCAAAGAGTATTTTAGAGTTGTATTTCAAATTTGTTTTAGTTTGCAGACCCTAAAATGAGATCCATGTGAACATCAGGGTGGTGGATGGTATTTTCCGCCTTCTTATTCACATCTTTTCGATTTGGGTAAATAGGGGCATCCTTTTTCTGTATGCTGACTAGTATTGGTGCTGTAAGAGATGATTTCTTTCAAAGAGTTACCGTACCTCTTGAGCGGGGCCCTGCTTCTGACCTACCCATGGACTAGTACTCCCCAAAAGAGGATTCATAGCGGCTAATGGCCCTTTATCTTCAACATGTGGCCTGCACATAACTCGTTTGACCATTGCTGCATAGCCTCAATGCTTGCCGGTATGGTCGTCCATATGAATTATATCAGCAAATTTTGATGGATGGTGCAAAGGCGTCGACGGTGAGAGCTCTCAAGAAGTGGCACTGCTGTACAACTTTGGATTCGGAGCTGTTTAAGAGGGTAGGTGATATGTTGTTTGTTTTGTTTTGTTTCCATTTTCCATAGCACATTTTCACAAACTACCAAATGCTTGGTTCACGCTAGCCAGCTAATTTTCTGCATATTTGTCCAGCCTGGATCCAGAAGATATGATGAAACTTTGGACAGGGAATTCCCCGGCAACTGTAGTGCAATAGAGTTAAAAGGCGATGATACCTTTGTTTCACACCTGAATTAAACTAGCTATATATATATATATATATATATATATATATATATATATATATATATATATATATATATGTGTGTGTGTGTGTGTGTGTGTGTGTGTGTGTGTGTGTGTGTGTATTGTGGATGTTGATTGTCCCGAAAAATGTAAATTGAAATGGCAATTGGAAGGGATAGGTGTTACATCTCAAAAATTGTCAATAATCTGTGGGCCTGGATCAATGCATCTTGACGGCGGCCAACCATTTCTTCATGTTCGATACCAAAGGGGAAAATGTGAGTATTTCTGTGTTTTGTCTTTCATTAGGAGCAGGTGGGGAGGTGTTTAAATCTGTGTAAATTAGTGTAACATCTGGTTTTGAATGAGATGGGTTTATGAAAGGCAAGGTCAGGTGGTGTATGTTTCCGGTCTCTGTGGTATTTAGCTTGTGCAGGATAAGGAAAGGTAGTGAAGGACTAGAATGGTCTTTTTCTGGGAAAAGTAGGTTCTGTTTTTGGGTTTTTTTTCTAGTTTTAAGCGGGAGAGATGGAGGTGTTGGTATATGTGGGGCAGGGTAGAAATAGGTAAGTTGTTTTTATCTAATCTTCTTAATTGATTGTGGGTAGGACTTCTTTCACTTTTTTAAAAATCGGGGGTGTATGTGTGCTTGTGCCGTTTTATTAATATAAATATGTTGAATTGCCTGACATAGTCCACGATAAGGCAGCATTTACGATCATACTATATATGAACACAACAGTTGATTATCATTTGTCTCTCTGTTCATCCATCTTTCTATCTATATTGGCACATGTGTTCATGCTATTGCATCTAACTATTTTAATGTCAGGAAAGATCGTAGAATATAAGTGAAATATTTTCTATCAACACAGATATAACATGATAAAAAGGATCATTGAAAATAAATTAAGTAAGCATGGTCAAGATAATTTTCCCCAGATTACATTCTTTTTGACACAAATATTTCTGAAGAAAGTTATGCGTAAACATATGATTCTGTATTATACAAATTGTAATTCAAAATTTCAGAAAACAGGAATCGATTGAGGAATACGTTTATCGACTATCTCCTTGCCTTCCAAAAATTTTAGCACATCGGTGTAAATAACTTTACGAAGGGGATTCCTGTTTTACTTTTTTCCGAAAAAGCTGTTTTGCGCTGTGGATCCCTGAGCATCCCCAGTAGAACCATTCATAGCATATAATTACCCGGATAAAAACCTCTTTTAATTTACATAATGTATATGACATTGCTTGTGTTTATGTGCGGGTGTTTGTGCACGTCAATGCGTGCTTATGTATCGGGTGTAAATATACACATTTAACAAAGCATTATGGAGAAGTGCTTATTAAAAAAAACAAAAAAAATTGTTTATAAACGTATCCATGTGGATCGATTTTATATCATTTTTCAAAAATCCATAAATTAATGTTTTAATCGTCATACGGCAGCACAGTAACACACACACACACCTCTTTAGTGATTTCATTTTTTCATATATTAGATATGATTCTCAAACTGGTTCATTATTCAGGCAAATTTTATGAAATCAAGAGAACATGCATTTCAATCCCTTATAAGTGAGTTTGAAACATTAAAATGAAATATTTTCAGTCGAAAATCTTCTCAACAGAATGAATAATATAGTCTACACAACACCTGATCAATATCACTGATTCTGAGCTCGATTTGCCAATCGAAGAGCGTCTATATTGACATTTATATTTGTTTGTCACACAGCTTTTTAATAACCAAAGTTGAAGTGGCTTGAACAGCTTGTACAGGTACCGACAACAAACTATCAAAGTATATTTCCTCAGTTTGAACACTGGTTTAGCTGGCTATGTATGTTTGTATCACGTGTACAGGCCGAACCAAAAGATCTGTAGAGCTTGGAATTTAAATGCTTAATTCATAATGCCAAGAAAATATTTCTTCTGAAATTTTTTTTGTTTTTTTGTTTTTTTTCTTTAAAATCCCCCTTATATAGATTCGAGTGGGTTATTCAATTTGCGATGAAGATTATGCTGAAGTGTTCCATTAGTTTATGTCTGGTAGCATCACACTGTGTTTTTTTATTTAAAAAAAAAATCTTCTTGTTTTTATTCAATCTTTACTTTTTTAGCGACCACTACCCAAAAGAAAGCTGGAGAAGTAATTCATAATTTATATAAAAACAGATAATCAAAGTGGTGTTGGGTGAACACAGCATGGCAATCGCAAGATATTCTACATTTTAGCGGCATCAGATCTAAAATATAGGCATTTTGTTTGAAATGTCAGCTGCAATAAACTTGTAACCTAATAATGTTGCTGAGATGCAGAGAAACCATTCCTGAAATGATTTGTCAGATATTTTTCACTTGGAGCTACAAAACACTCTCCATTGGGCCTTTGGATTTTTTATATCTCGTCAAAGCCAAAGCAATCGAAACCTATACATCAGGATTAACGATGGAACAACCAGGAGTAAAGCCATTGCTGAATTACTCAAATCAATCACTTTTTCGAGTAACTTTCATGGGATCAAATAATCCTTACTATCCAGAAAAATCAATCGGTAAAATACAGAGCAAACAATGATGCTCCATAGGTTGGAAAATCGACCCTAGAGTAAGATGAATTACTGTATTTTCTTTCAAATGTACTTGAAAAATTACTGAAGAAATTCGTTCTGATTTTCTCAAGTAGAAGAATCAGCGAAACTGTATTAAGACGGATGATCGCTCTTCCAGCGCCTCAAATCATTCCAAACTCTCATGGTAGATTGTAATGGTTTTCTACTGATTCTGTTTATGTTTGAATACGTAGAGCAATGTGACTTGAACTAAAATGAAATATTGTCTACTCAAATTGAATAAATTTAGTGATGAAAAGGAAGAAAAGTTCAGTAAAGAAAGTTAACGACTCACGGCTCTGATGTATTAATCGAATTCAGAAAACATTCGAAGGTAAAGAAAGTTTATATTACATAATTGAATAATCAGCCTCAATATTTAATAAGGATATTATGTATTCATTGATAAAATCTATCAGATTTATTTGGATATTATCTTGAATAGTGTCTAAGGTCAATTCGTTCTTTCACATTTTTCCAACTAAATTCTATTTACAAGATTTTTTTTCAACCTTTTCAATCTTTTTTGCAAATGTGGTCTACGGATATAGATGATTTATTACAACCCACATAATGATGACTACACTAGAGACCCGCCTGTTATTGTGGGTGTAAATTGCAGTCGAAAAAAGAAACAGAAAAAATTGATGAATGGCAATCAAATTGCATTTAAAATAATTTGTTTTTGAAATTGATTTGATACCACAAGCTATACCTTCTTTGTACAATCTAATAAAATGGGGAATGTTGGGAAAAGGGGGATGATGTAAAGGAGGATTATCGGATAATGCAAAAAAAGGGGTGTAGCTAATGTGGAGGGGGGGCTGATGTAAAGAGGGGACTTAATATTGAAAAAATTGTACGGGGGGCTAAACTTCAGAAAAGAGTTTGCGTTAGAAAAAGTACGACCAATCTCAAAAAAGGTTGGGGCAAAAGTAAAAAGGCCAAATGGTAAGAAAAGAGCCTTTCGTGGGTAAATGTTTCGAGAGTCGATCAAATATCTGGAAGACGGGAGTCATTGTTAAAAAAGGTGGGGAGGATTTCGTCTAAAAGAGGGGATTAATAGTAAAAAAATGTGGACACGTTCATCCTTTGGATTTCCACCCTGAGAAGCTCTTTAAAAAATGTTATCTGTGAATTTTTACACCTATAATAGAGGAAAAATCTCTAGCTCAATTTTTACGAGTGAACGATGAAAAATAAAAATTCACTCTCTTTTACCACCCTGAAAGTGAAAAAAAAAACAATGTTTCTTCTCAATGAGAACCTTTAGAAAAAGAAGAAAATTCCCTCTGAGATATGGACCAATGAGAATGAAAAAAGTCTTCTTCAAAATTGACCTTCGAATGGGGAAAAAGACTTCCCACTTTACTATGCCTCCTGAATATGGAGAAAAAACTTTCTACTCAGTTTTGACCTTTACTTTGAAAAAGACTCTCAATATTGACCATCAAGAGGGAACAAGAATGTTCAATACCAGTTTTAGCACCTAAAAGTGAATAATGGAAGCCCTTTCCCCAATCATATCACATGATTTTTTAAAAATGTAATTTACTCGATTTTAATTCTTAAAAGATAAAAGAAAGCACCGTTTTGATTTTGACAACAGATTTTCTCTCATTTCTGTCCATAGAATTGAAAGAAAAAAAAAATAATTGATTTTCATTTCTGAAAATAAAAGTAAACTTCCTTACTCTATCTTGAACCTTAAAAACTGAAACAGAAAATTCCTTTGGATTTGCACACTAGAGAAAGTAATCTTTTCGTCAATTTTGACACCTCGAAGTGAAAGAAAAAAATGTTTCTTTTGATTTTGACCCCTACATGAATTAAATTTTAAAAAAAGAAAAAATATCCCTCGTTTTAGACACCTGGAAATAGTGGAAAAATTGGATCCAGACCTTCAAATTATTTCCATTTGACTTTGATGCCTAAAGATAACATTTAATGTTCAGTCTCATTCTGAGTCTAAAAAGATAAAATGAGATCTAGACCCTTAAAAAGAAAAAGATATCCCTTAGTTTTTATCATTCAAAAGAAAAAAAAACCCTTCCAATTTTCTCGACCCATATTCTGTGATAGATTTTGTTTTCATTCTTAAAAGTTAAAAAATCCTACCACTCGACTCTGTTCTCTGAGAATAAAATGGAAAATTGAATTAAATTTTGATATTTGAAATTAAAAAGGGATTCTACCTGAATTGACCCACGAAAATATTGGTTTTGATTTAAAAATAAAAAAAAGAATGAAATCCCCCTCAATTTCATCCTTGAGAATGTAAAATTGTTAAATTCTGACACCTTACTACAAAAATTGAATGTTCTCCTTCAATTTCGTCCGTTTATTGAAGAAAAACTCACAATTTTGATCTTTGGAAGTAGAAAAAGGTATTCTGTTGAACTTCAACCTCTAAAACTAATCCCTCTATTTTGACCCCAAAAGATAAAAAAGAAATTCCCTAAAATTCCGACCTGTAAAAGTGAGAAACAAAAGTAAAACATAAAGAAATCCCAAAAATTCATTGAAATTCCCTAAAAGTACAAAATGAAAATTCCCTCCATGTAATTTGCAGAAACATTGATCCAAAGACTTAATCCTCTTGGGAAATATAATCTAAGCGTAGCATATAAGAAAATGATTGGTCGGAAGGTAAGCATAGACGGATTGGAGTTTTCACAAATTCTTATAAGATATTATACCACCTCCTATACTTTTACATTTGAATTAGATGCTAGACCCCTTTTTAGCTCAATATTGAAAAGGTCACTTCCTATGATGCCTTAAAAAGCCCTGGACGCATATGTTTAGACGCTCATTGGCTTAGCACTCCTACCTGGTTAAGCTTTTTTCCCTGGTACCTGTTGTTGGCGACTCTTTCTCTCTCTTTCCTTATTCCTAAATTCGGTATCATTCCGCCGACTTCCAGGCCGATCTAATTCTAACCATGTACTAACTTTGACGATTTCAGTTCACCGACGTTAAAGTATCTCACATACGCACATCTACACAGCTACGCAATCGTGTCCTCAACGCGGGCTCCAAACGCGTATACACCACTTACTCTTATGAATGAAACGGCAATGCTTTTTACTATTCGGTAGTCACAACGTTATCACCTAATTCTTTTTACTTCGGCAAACATGAATGGATAGAACTCCATGTTCTCCGTCTCTCATGGTCTGTCCGCCGAGTGTCTACCAGCGACAGAGGATAGCCCTCAAGTCACACACGCAACTTGGCAGTTTAGCACACACATTGAACCTGATCTCCATAATCATTCCATGGTACGCTCCAAGCCATATCGATTCAGAAGCAGTTCAGACACCCCCTTCGGGTTTAACGCCTGTACAATCAATGATAACAAAGCTCCCACCTTTCGTTATCTCTTCTCATCTCTTATGTGATCGATCGTATTAAAGTTATCATTACATGCATTCAATTTTCATTTGCTATTTATCATTATTGTTCCTGTATCAAATGTACGTTTCACTTGCCTATCTAAAAACTTGTATGCGTTCCATTCACTATATTTCATCTGTATGTCCACGTTCATACATGACGCTCATTATCCTCGTTTATCTCCCTTCCCACTTATTTCGAGGGACATCGATGCCATCTCCAAACTACATGAAAGTAAAATCCTTTGTCTCTAAAACCCTTGCGCTACCCATTCCTTATCTATAACCACTTAAGATCTGTGCATGTATCATATAACTGATAACCATCAAAGATATCACTTGCGATTTATTCATTTTGATTTTCAGCCGTATCAATAATATGTTTACGCGCATAGACTAGTTAAAACATTGGAGTTATAAGGATCTGCTCTTGGGAGTCTTAGCTGTTTTATCGGGTAACTTATTTTAATTTATGGAAATCTGTTTTATTTTGTGAATAGACATAGAGTCTCGAGAGTTTCAATGATATAAGCTCCATTGTTATTGAATCACAGGAACATGAATTAACCGACAAAATCAATGTGCTTGATAGAGCTTGTCTGGTGTTTTTTTTTTTCTTTCTTTCTTTTTCTTTTTTTTTTTAATTATGTGTCACTGAAAAGCTTAAGGATATTTCCTTTGGTAATTTTTTTTTCAATAATTCATTGGCACGAACCTTCTAGCATCCATCGGTGAACAAAGATCTTTCTGAAGATTTGTTAGAACTCTCTATCATGTCAAAGAACTGATATTTTGAACTTGTCTATTTTGCCACACCTGCTTATGTTTTGGTGGCCATAGTTTTCCATATCATCTTCAGTGATTAAAATTGTGAGTCGTGATTTTCATTATTTGTCTAACATTTTTGGCCAGGCTATAGACATTAGAATGTTCCATTGGAATCTATGATTTCTTAGGAACTTTTGACATGGAGTTGACCCCGATTGTCTCCTGTGCACTTTACATAGCTCTCAGATAGAGGATCAATCTTTTGGTTAGTGTCTATGTTTCAGCTCTTTAGGTGATCATCAGTGCAAGGGTGCATTGTTTGTTGACTTTTTTCTTAACTAATGGGATTTCCTTGTTCTTAAAGATGAAGCTTGTTCTGTCTAAATGTTGTCATCCTAGATTTACTCTTTGCTTTATTTCTTTATCTTTTATGGAGATTCGTAGTCCCAAGGAGATGCAGCACTCTACTTTTTTCAGATCCACGTTTTCGGTTTTTATCGTTGTATCTTTCTCGTCCAAATGTTTGTTGTACATGACATTTGTTTCACTGAAGTTCATATGAGGACCAACCTTCTTGCTTCATCCATTGAGTTCGTCAAGCATCGAATAGATGTCATGGAGATTCTCTGCAAGAGGATTGTGTCGTCAGCAAATATAAGGTTTCTAATGTAATTTTTGTGTATTCTGATTCCATTATTTTCCCAGAATAGGTTTTGGAGGATAATGCTGAGGCAACCAATGGAGAGTTTGGGCGACCTGGTATCACCTTTTCTAAGATGCAGAGCAGCAGAGTTTTTATATAGCCTGATGAATTAACTACTAAGTCAATATATATGTTGCTAGAATCTGACATATACAAAGCCTTTGAGGATTTCCACTGGATCGACCACCTTCTTAAAGTATAATGCTATAATGAGTGACATTTTGTATTCTGATGCTTTTTCTTTTAGTTGATTTTCTGAATATAGATGGCCAATGGCTGGGGGCTTTCTCTTGATCCAGCCTGTTCTCAAGGTTAGTTGTCATCTAGCATTCTAGTTATCCGGTTGGTGATAATTTTGCCAGAAGGTCAGAAGTCGGTTTATGAGCTGTAGTTGTTTGGATCTTCAGGTTCACTTTCTCATATAAGGATAAATTAGTGTTCCAATCTACTGAGGCTTCAATCTGTCTCAGAGTTTAAATAGGGTAGCTATTTTCCCAGTGACGATTTTACTAACTTTTCAGGAGGTCGATGATGATATATCCTTATCCAAGGACCTCTCATTGCTTCGTTTGTTTTATTGCTTGATTCACCTCCCATCGAGTAACATCCTGGAAATCTTCGACCCAGTTACTCATAACTTGTATTTCCTTTCAAAGATGCCTTTGACGGCTGCTGTCATGCTGGTATTTAGCATCACTGATCGAACAATCAATCAAATAATTGTATGAAATATATCGAATGTGTTTCTTGAAACATAAACTTTTTATATGTGCTAAGCATCTATAACAGCCAGAGTTGCCACAAGCAAATTGACACCCCGGAGAGAGTAACACGTCTTTCTATGAAAAAAACGGTCGCCCAAGGGCGGAAAATGAAGGATGAATGAATATCAGCATGATTTGACTTGAGAGATAATCATTTCATTAAGATTTTCTCAATATAATGAACTCAAGGTTTCCCCACTCTTGGCGATCAGATGTCATGTTTTTCAGTTTTAGAGGTCAAGACTAAAGGTTAAATCTTAGTTCCACTTTAGGAGTTGAAATCTAAGTCGGAACGTAACTCTTCTTTCAGGGATTGCACTGGGAAATTCAGCAGAGATAGTTTGTTTTTTTTCATTTGTTGAGGGCAGATTGAGGAGGAAACTATATTTCCCCCACTCATTTTAGTCAAAAAGAGGGAATAACTTTCAAGTTCCAGGGGTCAAAACGAGAGCAATTTCTTTACTCCACTTTGAGATGTCAAAATCAAGGGCAATTCATTCCTTCCATGTTTAAGGTTCAAAATAAGAGCAATCAATTTTTTTGCACTTCTGGGAGTCAGATTCATAGGGTAATTTATTTTCTAATTTCAGGGATCCAAATCGAGAAGGAATTATTTCTGTACCTATAGGGGGTCAAAATGATTGGGATTTCTATTCCCAATTTTTTTGATCAAGATCAAGGGAAACTATCATCCAACTTCTATGGGTGAGAATCGAGGGGTGTATTCTTGGCATTTTTTTGGATCTAGATCAAGAGGACACTTTTGTACACTTTTGGGACCAGAATCACAAGCGATTTTTACTCACGTGGCAAAAACCCGAGATGTTTATCAAACCTGGAGCCCCCAATTTTCCTAATGTGCATGTGTTGGTTTATGTACTTGTTTTTGTTTTTCAGTGCTCCTGGCCACACTCCTTTGTCTACAGTTTTATCTTATATTTCGAGAGAAAATATAGATGTTTCTGTATGGCTTACTCTATCTTGGACATTTTCTAGTTGAAAAAAGGCAGTTACATCAGTTAAAGAAGATATTCAGACCATATTTCGTCTTTGATTGATATTTTTTATTTGACTTTTACAATTGACGAAATGGGTTTCCTATTATAGACGTTGATGGCAGGTTCAATTCCATCTTAATACACATAACGTATCATAGAATCCTGTTATACCAAAAGAATTTAGATGCTTTCAAGTCTACCGATGTGGGTTTGTTCTCATCACTTTCGCTGAATATTCACACAAAATCTATGGTCTTACTTTCAGGCTTGTATAATTTGCAATCAAAAACTAATGTGCCAATTTTTATTGAAATTTTCCTTCGTGCATATGAACAGCATCCGATTGTCTTTTGAGAATATTTTATAACGATAAAAAGTGACACAATTATGGATGATTAAAAGTCTCCCTCTGCTAATTTCCGTAGAAGTTGTATATTTGTGAATGGTATTTTTCTCATGATTAGCTAGTTAACATCGATGAACAACATGAGTGGGAAATATGACGTCTAAAACATAGGATGAGGAAATCGAAAAAAAAACATGAATTTCGGATCAACAGATATTCCAAAGGATTTGGAATTATCTTATGTTTTGAGAATTCAATTAATACTGCCCACAGTATACAAGTTACAGATTTTCAAATTTTTCCTTTTAGGCAATCCGAAACAATTATCTATGATTTGCGTGAGGAGTTCTGGTGGAAATTAATACTTGAATATAAGGATGATAAAATGATAGTTTTTTCAGGAATTAGAAAACGTAAAAACTATCAACGTAGGCTTCTTCAGATTTCAAGTTAGTGTGGGTGGTTAGCAGGCTGTGTATGTATGTATTGCGTGTACACATTGCACCAATAAAGCTATAGGACCAAATTTCACTCTTCATTATGATTAGAAAAAAAAGTTTTAAGCCTTTGTGCGTAAGGGGGTCGATTACAAGTTTATGCTGAATGATTCCTTTGTTTGCATCCGACACAATCAGGCTTATTTTTGGTAAATTCATATTTCCTTAGTGATCACTGTCAAACAATGTGCAAAAAAGTCACATATACATCGATAGAACCTTTTTACAATTTTTCAATTGCTTACTACCAGCATGACATGCTGTCAATGAATGTTTGTCAAGAGACAGCTTCTACTGAGTTATTTGTTCAATCAAATCTTGAGCAATGTGAAGGCCAAGTGGTTATATAACATTTCCATCCCATGTGAATATGCTAACAACCCCCTAAAATCAAATAAGTCATGAATCAAAAGTAAGTTATTCAAATGTAGACATAAGACACTGCGCAAATAAGAGCTGAATGATACAAACCTTTACAATTATCAAAACTGGGTGATAGATTCAAGCTTTATAGACAGCAAATCTAGAAAATCACATGGTTCATTATCAAAATATGTTGACTTTGAAAGATTGAATATCAGACTGTACATACTAGGAGATTCGATGAAGGTAAAAACCACTAACAACAGCTTGCAAGATAGGATTGCAGATCATCGCCATACAATATCTGGAATTATCTGTTTGTGGGGGTTGTATCATATGGTCTACCTGGTAATTCCAGCATGTTATGTTTGGATTGAGATTTTGTATTTAGAGAAAAATAATAAACTAATTTCTGGAGAATAGTGTATAACTTGAAATGATCTGCAATGTTACTCCCTCTAACCCCCAGCTGAAGAGTCCATGGTAACGGAACGCAACCAAGGAAATCACACTGTTCATTATTGGAGAAGATTGCGACGAATTGCAATGGAAACAAATGGTTACACATAATATTTAACGGGAGTGAAAGTCAATAAAGCACAAAATAAAGTTCAAGCCAGCTGCTGTTTCATAGCCGTGTGCAACACTTCTACAATGTTGGATAACCGTGGGGAAATGGTGGGAGACCTGTTGCACTAATTATTTCTTACTGGGAGCGGTTTCCATGTGCCAAAATTTCGAATGCGTGGTTTCCTCGATGAATTTCATACTTGCGCTGACATTGTCGGTGCAATCTTCTGGAAGCTCGTTGTTTTTTAAACCCTGTTTCTTGGAAACTTGATGACTAATCTGCTAAAAGTGTTAGATCTATGGAGATGTGTAAACTAGTTCCATACCAAGATTGAAGAATCTGATTATGATGATAATCCTTGTTTTATTTGATATCTCTACGTTTTTGGTGTCATTGGATGAAACGGTGCTGAACATATCTTGCATCAAAAATGCTACAGTTTGTCCATATTGGATTTTACATAAATAATATGATGCCATTTTTTTTAGATATTCAGCCACAACTGCTGACACCCAAAGCAAGGGGCAAACTGCTACCAACCACAAGTTGCTAATCTAAAATATGATTTGGGATGGGCCTTTTTTTCTGACCCAGTGATCATTTATCTTCTTATGGATAGAAGATGGGAACAGAGCCACAAACACATACACACACATACATTTTATCATAGGCCAACATTAACACATATTTTTGACTTACAATATCGCTCTCGAATTGTTTACTTTGAGCCTCACATTTACACTTAAGACTATTGCACAGGTCACTTCGCCTTTTAAGTAGACAAATCTAGTATGGAACAGTTTGCAAATATCTTTTTTCACACAAGAGATTTCCATCCGTAGATTTTCAGCTCCTTTAAGGACATAATAAAAGCCTAGGGTCTTTTTTGAGATGATTGCGTAATACTACAATTAGAAACCGCCAACCAAACTGTCAACCGAAACAATTAACATTGGTTGCTTCAGTTTTGTTTTTGTTTTTTTTTCAGTTTGTCTTGTTAACTGGTTATTTATGTATTTTCCAGATGACGGAATTAGTGGTGTTATAGTTCTGAAAGCGTAAACATTTACTCTTTATCATGTCCACAATTTTTTCTCTTTTGTTTTCCAACACCAACTTCCCCGCTAAAAATTAGGCTTTCGTGGGGTTTCAACATTCATGTAAGGGTATTGTATTTTGGATCCTTAGTTCATGTCCAGTAGTATCAATTTTTTTTTTTTTCAATTTTGATTTTCCCATAGATCATTGAGTAACACCCTTCTCAATATATGAAATTGATCACTCCAGACACAGCAAGCTGCCCCTATAAGTTAATCAAGTGACAATTTTCGTTGAGTCAATAACTAGACAATTCTACTTAGACTCACTCTCTGATAAACAATAGTACTTTTACTCGTGTATTGTGGTTAAAAATCAGTGACCCTTCATCTAAGGGAGGCAACTGTCTCACGAAGGTGTTACAAGCTATTGAATTATTTCTCTCCAAAAATGCCCCCAATGACCTATAGATCCGTAGTTGAAATATCGAAAAAGTTGTTCAATATTTATATACACGGGTATTTGTGCTCTTCCGTACTAAGGCTGCGCATATATGATTTGACAGAAAAAAGCTAACATTTCAATGTGCGAAGTACAAGCTCTTTTATTGTAAGTAAATCTGGATGTTTGTCAAAGTAGATCATCTTATCATTTTTGTATCATCGATTGCTCTGTCCCCACATATTTACGACCGTAATTCAAGCAGATTATTGGAAAGTCATCGAGACATCCACAATAAAGTATTTCCAATTCGTTTTGTACGTGGGGTATCTAGTATTTGGACAGTCCCACAAGGCTAATGCAAATACAACTGAAGAGTCCATTGCTAAGTTTACGTTCACAGTATTCGTGCCTAGATGCACAAGATATCTAGATGTCACCAGCAAAAAGTTGTGAAAGATGTAAAAAAATGAATCCCACTGAGGCTCTGCATTTAATTTGAAGAGGATGTAAAGTGCAGCTTAAAACATTAAGTAGGAAAAATCTAGATTTTTGGGCAGCTTAAAAAATGTTCTGAAACAAAAAACTTAAAGGTCTTCTATAATTCACTTTCTCGTTCGGCAACGTCCTCTTATACGTTAATCACTTTCTTAATGATCTTAAACAGAAAAATAAACTAAGCATGTGAGCATATCCACAAAATGATAGTGAAACCAACGATAGCAAAATGTAATAAACAAAAGTCTGCAAAGCAATCCTCTGAGATTGCAATCAGCTTCGTTATTGAGTTTTACTTGTTTTTAGCAATGGTCTGATACATCCTTGGAAAAATCAGAGTAGCAAAATCTGATCTGTACATCATTTCAAATGCAATAGCCATCAGTTGCTAGCTTGCGGAATGGCGTCTCACTTCTATACTGGAGAGTTTCTGCTCAAGCATGCCCGGTGATCTACCCAACGATTGCAGCATCATACGTAAATGAATAAAATGAAAATCAGTTGTCTAAGAAAATATAAATATTACTTCCTAAAACATTCAAATTTGTATTTAAACAACCAAAAATAATCAATTGGAAGTAATTTAAAATGATGACGGCATCAGAATATTGCATTCACTGTTGAAAGGAAAATTCGTATAGTTATCCCCTTTCCTTTCTTCTCTCTCTTTCTCTTTCTCCATATATATATATATATATATATATATATATATATATATATATATATATATATATATATATATATATATATATATATATGAGGAAAGGATACAGAAACACATTTATGCTTCTGCCCTGTCCAGCTGAATGTTTTTTTTTTTTTATTCCCATCTAAGATATGTCAGGGCAGGTGTCTACTTTTGGGTCGTGAAATTTGTTTTCAATCTATTTGGATATCATTTCTCTTTCTCTTTTTTGTTCAATTATGGTCATTGCTTCTTTTATTTTTGTTTTTGTTTTATGTACTGAGCTTATTAGTAGCTACGAATTATGAATTAGGAGGATTTGGGGTACGCATTTCCGTTATTAATATGTAGTTAAACCAACAGGTCTTTGTTGTATGTGTCCTCCCACCCCCTGATTGCATTTCATTGTCAATTGTGAATATTTCACATTTCTAGAAGAGTTTTAGGTAACATGGGATTCTGAAATTTAGGCATAGGTGTGATTTGAAATTTTCTATTTTATTGCGATTTTCAGGTTGCTGTCATTTAGTCAGGGATAAAATGTTCTTACATCTTTTGTTTGTAGATGATAATATATTGTTGGCTAATCTTAGTTAAAACGGGTGTTTGCGATATTCTAAAGTAATGATATAGTATTAGGAAAATCTGTAGTGACATGTATAAACACAAATTCTAACCACTCAAATGAAATAATAATCAACAGTGTCAGAAATAGCCATACTGAAGTGGAGAAAAAACAGTGGTTGTACCAAAGCTAGATTTAAATATGATGAAAAAAATGAAATTCAACAGAGTAAACCTAAGTAACAACAAAAGGAAAAATCATTTGGTACACATATCAATTCAACGTACACGAAAAGAGCCAACCCAGCAGAAATATTCCTCTTTTACTATAAAAGACTTCCCCAAATATGAAAATATGTAACAGACACCGACTAAAAATTAGCTATAGTTGTGCGGAAATCATGATAAATTCATACTAAAAGATAACGATAAAATGAATTGGAACAATCCAGGAAAGGCATAAATAAATCAGATCGCAGACAAAAACAGATGCCCCTCGCAACACAAATATCACAAATCCAATATTTCATACGTCCTGCCGCAAAGGACAACCTAATCACCATAATTATCTGAGACTTAAAAAAAAGACAAAACCTAAAAAAACTTAACAATGTTGGTCACATAAAAAGGAAACCACGTACTTGGAAAAATATTTGAGCGGAAAGAAAATACCCTCAGCTAGGAAAAAGAACTGATGATTTGATAACTTACTGATAACGAAAATAAATACACCACATCCCACTAAATAAGACACTGAATAACAAAAAAACATAACGATCAGTGAGCAAACATTGAAGAAAAAAATAAAAAGAAGGATATGAAAATACAATTAAAGGAAAATCCTACGACCCATGAGAAAAAAAATTTAAAGGTTCTAGAATTGGAATCCAAAATGAAAAAAAGCATTTGGCTGGAGAAGCACAAACAGGGCCGAGATTATCAACGTGTTTGTGTAGTGAATCTTTACTTCATCATATTTCAAGCCTTACTCTATATCAACTTGATGTCCAATATTGAATATATTGAGCACTCAAATGAAATAAACCCATCTCAACTTGGATATTGTATCATATTATACTGTATTCCTAATTTTATATATATATATATATATATATATATATATATATATATATATATATATATATATATATATATATTAAAAGATTCGCAGATTTGTTCCATTCATCAAAATCCACTTCTGGAATACTACGCCGAACGAAGCTTGACGAAAGTCTTGCTAATCGTACCTTTGCAGATATTGTCCCGACTCGGGTAGTTTGACTTCCCTAACCCAGATCAAATTCAGAGATACCTGTCTCCTAAGATTATTTGCCATCCAAGACAATGTATATGTATATATAATCGAGTCATCCACAGACTGCTAGTTCGTTGAATCATGACTCATCAAGGTGGCTACAGACTATCCATTATCCCATCCAGTACCACGAGGTAGGATCTAAACCATTTTTCTATACACAACCGTCTGTAAGGTTGAATTAAAAGATATATTTACTTATGTACAATTCCCCATCCACCAGAGAGTTCCACTCCTGAGTTGGGAGGGTATTGCAGAAGCTTATAATGAACAATTTAGTTTACTTAAAAAGAGCTCAACCCTGAATAAAGGAGTGTTAATTATGATATATATATATATATATATATATATATATATATATATATATATATATATATATATATATATATATTGTTTGGTAATATTCTTTCAATTAGCAGTCAGGAAAAATGTTAGTGATCAATTCAGTGAGTTTTTTTCCGAATATTCCAGTTTCAAAGTATTAAAAATGCTGTTTCTTTTGATCTATTGGGTATCTTATTTTCTCTTATTTCGTGACATTTTCTCATATGTCTGTGTATTCCCATTACATTGTATTATCTAGGTACATGATGGCATATATGAAGACGTTCCATTGAATTTGAACATCGAATCCTATTCTGGTAATCTAGTTACAGTAAAAAATTGTCAACTCTTCCACAAATTCCTGTAAACAAAATGATATATACAGAGACACGAGGCTTTCAAAAATATCACTTTGACTTAATATCGTTGATTTTTAACGGATAAAATTCTGCAGTTGGAATTCATTTGACGCTGGTGCTCTGTCATTTGAGCGATAAAATCAGCTTTTTTCTTGCACAGTAGAATGGGATGACCATGGCTTCAGACGTCAATTCTGCATCGGTCATTTAAAACAAAGAAAGAATATGAAAAAGCAAATAAATAATCAAGTATGACAGATGGTCCAAAAATTAAACAAATGAAATCTGAGAACAAATCAAGAATTACTTGAATATTTTATCATATCATTCGAGAAAGGCTGATTGCAATACTTGAAAGAAATGCATAGTTATATGTCAAAAGTAAATATATCATAGAATTGTTCGAAATCTAAATACATCTTGATCGTGACTTGATTTTATGTTGGAATATAAAGCAAAAATACTTTGAGTAGTACAGTTTCTACGAGCGCAAATTTCAATGTGGTGCGGATCAGATATTGCTGCATAAGACAAACTATTTCACTGATATGTGTGCATGTATTTGAGAGTGGCTATCTATCTATCCATTTATCTATCGTTCTATCTATTGATCTCTCTCTCTATATATAGATATATATATGTATATATATACATATATATACATATATATATATATATATATATATATATATATATATATATATATATGTATATATATGTATGTGTGTGTGTGTGTGTGTGCGTGTGTTTAAATATTAAATTGCATATTTATATATGTGCTAGGTAAATGGATACGTATCCGTCAATATGTTGCAAAGGAAGTTGACATTTAAGAAAATATTTCACTCGAGGCTGACTAGTGCATTTCAAATTCTTTAGTGGTAGCCAACGTTTTGTCCGTAATTTGGACCTGATTAGAGCCTCTGGCTAAAAATGTAGGAAACATCTATGGTAGATTTGCATCAACCAAAGCTTAAATTCAGAGAGATAGTAGTGGATTTTTTTGGTGCTAACATTATTATGGAAACTGTTGAACCCCCCCCCACACACACACACAGAAGTATATATATAGACATTTATAAGAACATAAATAGTTTGTTTCTGAAATGGCCTAGTATTATGACGAAAAAATATATTCAATACTTACAAACTTGGTTCTAATATTTCACACGAGACATATATATATATATATATATATATATATATATATATATATATATATATATATATATATATATATATATATATATATATATAACCAACTCAAATCAGGAATAAATATAACATAACGCAATATCTGATCTGTAATTGATTTGTTCAATAAAGTGCTAGGTATATTCAACATTAAACCCCAAGTTGAGTCAGGATTGAGCTAAAAATATGAAAAAATGAGTTGATTTATTTCAAATCCCTATTTAGGACATTCATTTGGGTGTTTATTCTTTTATTTGATAATTCTTTTTTTTTCTCTACTTTTGGCAAAGGCAATGATTTCAAATTTCTCATTTGGCTATAATTGATAAGTAATTGAGGTTTCAATAAGTGTCTGTTATTACATTTTGTTTTAATATGGATGTATGTATGCGAATGATGATATGTGGTTGGCTAATCTCGGGTGAAAAGGTATTTTCATATTTCATGTAGTATTTTTTCTTGAGTTGGTATTTCAGCTCGATATACAAAATTTGATTCATGACATTTGTTCTGCAAGGGGCATTTTTTGCTATTTGTACAATGTAATATGATTTATTTATACTTTTTCCAACACTATCATTTCTAATCATTCAATTGTTGCATTTTGTTTCAAACTCACCAAAAAATATCTGTTCTACAAAAATGAATTTTTCAGTCTGTTCTTGTTAAACACTTCATATAGTGGGATGCTAACGGGTATTGTTTTTTTCTCTTTTCTAACAGCTGGAGGAATATTTTTCTTATGTTGATTTTCACTCGTCAATTAAATAGTGGCGTATATCAGATGATATTTATACCTCTACATTTTGTCTTGTTTGTGCTATATTTCAGTCCGTCGGATTTTTTTGCTCGTATTTGAAGGTTCTTCCGACAAAACCACTGTCCTTTCAGACTTTAGTGCATTTATTTCTAACATTGTTGAAAATCATATCGTTTGAAGAATTGAACTTTAGCCAAGATTTTTCATTGACTCGGGGATCTTTTTGATGATTTGGTTTGGGCGGAATTCTGGCATATGAGTGTTCGTTCTGATACCCTTACGTTACCTTGTCTAAATGAGAAATTTGAAATCTTCACCTTAGCCCATAGAAAAAAAAATGAAAGGCAAAATTATCAAAAAGAAGAAATTAAACATCATTAAAGAACTGGCACTGCTCAACGTTTCTATCAAAACATGAATCAACACCCCATACAGAGGTAGACAAAAATAATTACCGTAGCTATCTCAATCTCCTGTTAACATTGCCATTAGTAGTAGCAGCATTACCATTAACATTCCTATTATTATCATCCTATATCTGCAACAGCTTTAAGAATAAACCAATCACCTTTTCATAATTATCTTGGATGTATAGAAACATATCAAACATATAATAATCAAAGTAGCAACTCATGTAAAACTGAATCACAATAAGTAAAATTGAAATATTCTTGGGAAGGGAACATATCACACTAAAGCCGATGTTTCAACAACGCACGGATAGAAAAAGTGCTTACTGTACCTCCTGCTAATTTATGATTTATAACTACAAGTTAGTAAAGTATCTCTGCAATGTAAAACAGAACAATATAGCAAGCAGTGACCAACAACAACAGAAGGAAGAGAAAAAAAATATGTATATATGAATAGGATGAGAAAATTCTTTTCCACGGTAAAAATTGAACCCCCCCCCAAAAAAAACGTCCTGAACCTGGATATGAAATAAATCGATTTTCTTGTCAAAACAAGATACAGACTTGAGCGCGTGTATGCAAGGTATCCTTTATTTTATTTTTCATATATATACACACACACACACACATATATATATATATATATATATATATATATATATATATATATATATATATATATATATATATATACATATTGACAGAAATACTACAAATCAAATCAGACCATGGCTTAACAATATTTTTATTACGCGAAAAGAATATAAACATAAATAAGCTGTCAAAAACATCTGCAAAAAAGTTTACGTTCGATTTCTTTTGTGCCATCAACGAGGTAGCTTTCATCTTCCTTAACGAACTGAGAGTTCCTTATTAAGTTTTTTTTTTTCTCTTTTGAAACTGTGCTCCATTTATAAATGCTAATTTGCTTTTCCATAAAAATGTGATATCTTCATCTTTTTATGGCTTCAATGATATTATTACTGCTATCTGTACCATTTTTCTTAATTTATTGTTTAATCATCAAAATGTGTCTTCCCCGTTTGGAATTAAAAAGAGAATAAGATCTGTACAGAAGATGTCCAGAGTAATCCTTAGAGCCAAAACCAGAATAAAAATGCAACAAATCAGATCAATCACCTGAGCTAAACAAGTATCTTGCCCCAGTAGAATATTTAGGAAAAAAACAAAAACACCCCCCCCCCCCCAAAAAAATCACAAAGATATGTAAGAGCTTGAGGTATTTCTGGAGAAACCAAGTCAGGACATAAGCAGCAGCAGCAGCAGCAGCAACGGCAGTTTTTTCTTTATCGTTTGTCGCTAGATATATACCTTCCCTAAGATTCGCCAAGTCTCCTGATCAGGAGTACTGTGGAGCCACAACTCTCTGAATTTATCAGGCTCATCACACCATCTTACTTTCTGTCTGCCACAATTCCACATATTATCTCTGAGGTTGTACGTGAGTTTCGATGTCAAGCGGTTGTCTGACATTCTTGCTACATGACCATTCCTGCAGCCATTTTTTATACTAATCCAACAACTTCTATGCTGTCTCGAACTTGTATATTTCCTCTAATATACTGTGCTGTCTCATGATCCCTTCACGTGAGAGTTATCATAGTCTCCTAATGTGCACTTTGCATAGTCCTGAGTTTTAGGCATTTTGGGGGTTAGGATCCATGTTTCAGCTCCATAGACGACTATCGGGAGTTGTATCTCCTTCTTTTACTCGTGGTAATTTTGTGTTCTTGAAAGTTAAGCTTTCCCTAACAAGAGATTTTTCATCCATTTTCAAGAATTTTATCTATTGTCTTCAGCAGGTTTGTTGTACAATTCGTTTGTTTTGCTTGAGTTTTTGTGGTGGCCAACTTTTTTGCTTGCTTCATTTAGTTCATTTTGCATTATTTGGAGACCGTGGAAGTTGTCATAAAAAAAGCTGATGTTTTCAGCAAATCTATGTATGTTTAATATTCGAAATCCATTCTGATTCCTTTGTGTCCCCAGACTAGGTTTTGAAAGACCATCTCAAAGTAGGCTGTGAAGAGTCTGGATGAGCTGGTATCAACTTTTCTTACCCGTTTTTTAGTTTGAAGGGTTCACAATCCTTATGTAGCCTGATGAAAAAATGCTGTATAGGTAAATGTTGTATTGCTCCAACATGAACGGACTACAAACTTCGTTCGACTATTGTGTAAATGACTTTGGGGATTCTAATTGAATTGATGGCTTTTCAAAGTCAATAAATGCTACAGATAGTGTCGTTCTATTTTTTTGCTGATTTCCCTTTTTGTTGTTTTTTCTCAATGGGGATTATCGAGTAGCTATTTCAGAATACAGCTTTGAAACTTCATAAATACCATCTTTCTCCTTTATTAGGGGTATGGCTCAGACCAGAACAGCAGCCTACTACACAGGTCACTAAGGGTAGCAGACCTCTGTAGTCACCGCTCATCTGCTAAGCTGGAGCAAAAGGAGTATATGCTTAAACTACAGACAACCGGACTTTCCGGGTTATGTATATTTAAATATTGGAGGGAGCCATACTGTCCGGAAGGGACGGTTGAACTTTATAGCTTGCTCTGAATCTACTAACAGTGTAACGACTGGAGATCTTCTGAAATAAGTTTCTTTCTAAAATAACGTGATGTAATTCATCCGGTCGGATCAAATATTTCCATTTCTCAATACATAACAGTTGCATTGAACGAATAGACCAGGGATTAACGAGATGAGGATTAGTGTTGTTCGCATTTATTTTTGCCCTTGCAAAAATACACTCCTAATATTCAAACAACCTCTGCTCATAATATTGAAATTGCAAGTTCTGAATTGTTTTGTAAGTGTTTGAACTTGGTCAGCGAATCTTCTACAACTCTAACCGCTGAAGATTCATTTTCGTTCGTCAATTATGGGGTCAAGTTACTCCATCAGAGAAATATGCTGCTTCTACGGGTGCAACCGTTCAGGATTCTGTAAAACATATTTACGTTACCTTAAAAATTCATTATTATTATTGCAGTTACACCGACACGTTTAGGGGATACGGATTTGAATAGAGCTTGCAAGAACAGATAAATGTGGCCAAGTTTTATGGGGAGTTTGTCTTGTGGGATGATTTATAGTTGCAAAAAATGACTCCTTCGAAACAAAAGGTGGAAACTGAACGTAAAGTGAGAATTATTTTCTTCTAGTTCAAGTTTACCAAAATTATCAGTATGACCACAAATGTATATGTGTGTGGAAAATGTGGAAATTATATTTCGTGTATTTTGACTAAATAAGACAAACAGATGCACGTTATATAATGTACGTTTTACGCAAGAACCAATGACTAGAATGAACTGATCTAAGTAACCCCAGCCATAAATTGAATGGTCCTAACATGAAAAAAAATGAAAGGAATGTCTTTTTCAATAGTTTTTCTCTCCCTGAGTAAAATGTGGTAAAAAAAGCTCGGATGTTTGTTGCTATGTTCTTGATTTTTTCTTGAGTTTTTCGACCAGCTGCGTCTCACCATGAATGCAAGACAAATTTTCATAAACACTTCAACTATTTTGAGCTGATTTTGCATTTTTAACATCATAGTTTTTACTTTTTAATCGAGGCGGGTAGTAGTCGACAAAACGAACCAGGATCTCTTTTCGTAGTAATGTTGTTTGCAGGCTGATCACGCCTGATAATATGAATGAGATCAGCTACCACAGTCTGCTCTTAAAACATGAACATTGGCCAACTTCGGCATTATCCAAGAAAAATCAAAATGCACAGAGTGAAAAGATGAAAAGTATGAGAAACTCATAGTGATTGATATTCTTTGAAGTTTCTGCAAATGGATTTGATTCCTCAAAAATGGATATGAGTCAAACAAAACATAGTGCAATGAACACCTTTTTGGCCAGCTTTTTATGTAATTAACTTGAAACAGAAACAGAATAAGACACGGTGACGATTTTATGATATGCTGTACACGATGAAATGAGGGTAAATACAGAAGTTACTCAATAACCGTAATAGCACAAACAACAATTTCCTTTTTCGTCAAACTCATAATGTCGGGTTATGACTTTATTCTTGTTTGTTAAAAAAATAACGAAAGCCTAACCAAGAACCAGTGACGTCATGACAGTAGGATTAGGAGTTTCGTTTGCAGAAAAAAAAACTGATGGTGAATTCACTGTCTAAACTGAGGTTGACTTATTTTATTAAAGGGACTATAAATAAAGGAGTTGAAATCACACACATGGTTTTCAAACGGTAGTGTATGGAGAAATTCATTCTGTTTTGCTCACTTATTTTAGTTTTTAGTGAAGCAAGGGATTTTGACCCTAGAATAGAGACCTTACGATTATTTCCCTCCCTATGAAGCCAAACAGATATACATAGAAGGTTAAACATGGGTTCCTACGCTGTTCTGATTGTAGGTGCGTTTATAAATTGTTCACTCACATAGGCTCCGGCAAGAGGCATCAGAACAGACCTGCTGCCCCTACACCATTAGTGCAATAGGTATTCCTCTCTGCATGCTTATATCTTCTTGTCTTACTCTTCACTTACCATCTTTCTCCGAGTGATTGTATTTGTTTATTTGGGGGAGGGTTGCCTTTACTAGGTAGAGGGTCAATTAAAATTTCCTGCAAATACTGAGCAAAAGTTAACTAAGCCCTGATTTCCAAATAAAAAGAAAGGGATTATGGAACGTTCAAACGGCATGTTCAGTACTGCATTCAATATATAATATCATATTTTGTCCGAGTGTTTACTGTATTCAAACTTGCGCCATCGAATTAGTGGTCAGGCATTAAACGTATGAATTTTAGCGTTTCTGAAAACAAAATAATTATTATGAAATAAATTCGTATATTATAACATCTCCTAGTAAGTTATCATGCAGGTTTTGATGACTAACATTTCTCTAATTAAGATTAGGTATTGAAGTCACAGAATATTGGTTATTTACCCTGGGATTCGCTTGCAGACAAAATTAACGCTTTGCTGAGTTCTAATGGTAACGTGTGATTCATAACATAAAATAAGTTAATGTGATGATTTGAATGGACGTATTAATTCAAATACATGTAAATAGTAGGTCTAACCATATAACAATGCGGATAGATGATTATTTTTTATTCAACTTCAGTTTTATTTTAAAATGGAGATTGAAGTTGTAAATAAAGAAACCACTTCGGTGTCTGGCATAAAAAATCATGCTACATCCGGTGTGAAGTAAATCAATATTTCAATTTTCCCGTTTTGGCAGAGCTTAAACAGACAAAATTCGTCACCAGACCAACATACAGAAAAAAAAAAAGAATTCCCAAAATGACTAAAAGGAAACATTTGAAAATAACTGATTGTCTTTGGAGTATCTCGATTAAAACAACTGATCACTTCTTCCTCTCACAACATTTCAACACGTTTAATTTCTTATTCAACATAAAGGATAGATTGCCTCGTTGTGGTGCAGTAATTAGCAAACCCATTTCACAAATCGTTACGAATGCAATAGTTTTGGTCATCATTTGTCCTACACTTGTCTTGAGTTCTTGCACCTGAATATAAACTTAGCAAATATAGCCTAACTCTGCTATTCAAAAGTAGTGTTCGTGTAGAATCCTAAGTAAGTCAAAATGGCTGGTGGCTACGAAGCAAGTAGCATTAGGAAGGTTTCCATACCGGGAAATGGTGGAGATGGTATGTTAGGGTGAGTCACTGAGATATTTAGAGACAAAAGGAGGCTTGATGTAGGAGGGGAAAGAAGATGCAACTCTTATAATGGCTCCCCACAAGACCAATGCTATTGCTTGTTCTAGCTTTCCACCTTTTGTAAACGCAAACATTTTGGTAAGGCAACTTTGGGAAAGTGGTTGATACCTGTGTTTCTGATGCCCAACTAAGAAACAGGGTGAAATGATTACTCATCCGTACACACGTCATGCTTGTGATTTTATATAATAACAATATCAATATGATCTTTATTTTTTTTTGTGTATGAAATGTATTGCTCTCACCGCAATGAATGTGTTAAAATGCTTTCCTGCAAGACAAAATCGGTTCAGTCTCAAGAGTTTGAAGGTAAAATATACCAAAGATTTCAAAATTTTAATTTGTTAAATGACACGATTGAAGTAAAAGCAGGTATGTTAGCAAAAAATCGACTTAAAACATGTCCTCTGGTAGAATCTTTAGATATAAAATGATGGACACGGTTGCAAGGAATAAACAAACATTTTTAAAATGAAATCTGTTTCTCAATGGAATTTTATATGAATTGTAACATAATTTTGTTATGAAGTAGTAATTATACAAATCCAACCAAATACATTACAACCACTATCATCACCATCATCATAACCAGCATTCCATAGCCATTGTTATCATGAGATTGCTTTTTAGAACAATAACGATGGCCTCTTCCCAATTTTAATCATTTTTAATATGCGACCATCTTTCTTATGATAAATTACATTCCTCTAAAGACACCATGATTCGCCTTTCATGCACTACCATAATTGTCTTTTATAATTTGACGCAGGTGGAGAAGGATCTTAGTTTCTCATTAATAAAACATATTTCATAAAAATTAACTCTTTATTCTGAGATAATCACTTGAAACAAAAGCTTGAAACAAAAGATCGTCTGTTTGTATTTTCAAAGAAAGGAGTAGAAATAAAAGATGCGGGTGATACAACTAAACCAACAAAATAAACACCTTAAGTAGCATAACTATCTAATTGAATCAGATGACGTCGTGCAATTTTTATATGAGTTTTACCAAATGTGATTTCCATTCAAAAATACTGAACAGCGACGTGGAAGATTAATGGGAAGATTTTGATCATAAATTTTGTAAATGGTATTTTTTCGGCTCTCAAATATTCTTCGTTTTCGAAGAAGCATGCTTTTTTATTCCTTTTTGTTTTCATTTTGATTGACAGGAAACTTTCGAAGGAGAGTTTAGATAAAGATGTAGAATATTTTGAAGTTCGTACGACCTGTAAAACACGCATTTAATCGTTGCTTAATAAAAACAGTGAATTGTAGGCAACTTACCAGAAGAATCCTGCCGCGAAGATCGAAGTTAGACAAAATCATAGCGAGATAAGTCTGTAAATTTACTATGAGTTTTCTACTCTATTGTATCTATTTCTTAAGAAGAATGGTACCAGCATGAAAAATGTGTGAGATTAAGCGGCAATATCATCATCACCAGAAGCAGCAGCAGCCATCCACAAATATTTGCGATACCTTTCCATCATGGGCATCACAGGGCAATTACTTGCTGATTTTTTCGTCCGGCCATCTCATATTCTGCTGACCACATTTTCGTATATGGGCATTTCATACAAACTGAATGAAAAAATTTTATTGTTACATTAAATAGAGTAAAACAATTGCCACAAGTGGAAGGAAAAAAGAAGAAAACAAAGCCACAGTAACCAGATAGAAGAGAGCTGTGAGTCGTGATGTCCATCGGGTGTCTCATATTATTGTCATTTTAGTTTTCAATTGTGTTTTTTTTCATGATATCTTATTATTTCTCAACTGTGCTTTTTTTCTGATATATCTATATTTTGTTGGCACCAGCTCAACCTAGCTCTTCATAAATGTCCTCGAAATTTCCTTCCCAAACTTAAACTGGCAAAATCAAGGAATCAGAATAGATGGTGGACACCCAAGTGACTTAAGATTTGTTTCTTTTTTCCAGGAATCTTCATGAGCTCCAGATTATTTTTGACGAACTGAATGGAAAAATCAAAAAGGTTGGTTGTCATACTAACTCAAGTAAAAGTAACGCCATTAGGAAAAAATGTTGAGAACAAAGACACAGCAACCAGAATGGAAAACGCAAAGGGAATAAGACCACTGTATGTACGTAAAACAATCACCAAAAAAAAAAAACTCAAAAGGAGTGGAAATAAAAAAAGGTTTGGGCCGGGCAAACTCTAACTCTAAGAACAAAAAGATCCCAATTATTTTAAAGGGAAAGATCTCCAACCACAGTCCCTAAAATAGTCATCCACTTGGCTGAAAAATTTATTTTGAATGACAGATTGGCTCTCAAACTGAAAACATGAACAAGTCAGGGTCATGCTTAATATCACTTAAGAACATACAAAAACAAACATTATATTGGAGAGAGATGAGTCAGGGATTTCATGAAATTTATTAAAAAGGCCAAATGGCGATAAGCTGGCCCTGTTGCAAGATTACCCAACGACCATCAGACGTTATGATCAACAACACTGATCCCCAGATGTGAATGTGAAAGTATGCTGGCGAAAAATAAGATGACGTACCAATTCTGACAGTTCAGGAATATTACCGTCACGATGCCAACGATACAGACTTCAGACGAATCTTGTTGAAAGTTTACGTCCAATAATAGTCGTTGAAAGGCTGCAGCTGCTGCTGCTGATTATAATGATTCCCTTCCAAAGAGAATAATTTTGCAGAACGCATATATATATATATATATATATATATATATATATATATATATATATATATATATATATATATATATATATATATATATACATGCATATATTGTGTAATTGTATGTTTTTGAATGGAGAAGAGTCAATAAGTATATGGCCCAGACTGAAATCACGTTCAATGGATAAACTTTTTCCAAGCTGTCAGGCTATATTTAGTTATTAAAACAATTGCCTTTATTGATTCGTATAATCAAACTTCCACTGTTCTCATCTTCACAATTACATTGATAAAAAAAATGGCGGGAATGAATAGACGTGCTATATTTTCTCGAGAGATGAAACAAAAAAGTAAAATTTCAATTGTAAACAGTTAATATTTCCATCATAGTCGTATTGAGAATCAAGGCGCAGGAAACTGACTCACTAAGCAAAACATTTCATAATTGCTCAAAAACACAATTTCCGAGCAAATTGCTTTACCGACTGTCTCGTTATATAAATGAAGTTCCAGTATGTTTGCTCGGATTTTTGTTGTTTTGCTTATAATGCCTTTTTTTTTTTCGAAAAATTGTTGGTAATATATGAACCTTTTCAATTTATTAAAGTTATACGACGGTATAGTTATTTTAACGATTCTCAGAATAGTCGTGGCTCCTCTGGAAGGTCGAGCCAAGATCTATACAGCTTTGACAATCTCTTTGAATGCATTTAGGCAGTAAAAACGACCAGGTAACATATATATATATATATATATATATATATATATATATATATATCACTTTGACTTTGACTTTCACTTTGACTTATAAAATCTCAATGTGTTCTTCCGTGTACTTTTTGAGTTTTCACATCAATTTTATCCCACAGTTCTCATTGGAGATTAACAGCATTCATTTCTATATTTTGCTGATTTACTAAGACCCTTGTTGGGAAGATATGGATTGTTCATGATTTTTTTGTATTTTCTGCAAATCTTTTACGATTACCTTAAACACTTCAATAATGATGGTTGCAGTAACATTTGAATCCAATGATTTATTTTCCATGTTTTAATATGTTCAAACAACATCTATCTATTCTAGTTTTAGCACTTCCACTGCAGGATTTCCTCAAAAAGCCACATTCATCATTTGCCACATTTTCTTTTTTTTCAATGAATATTTGTTTTGTTTTTGTTTATTTTTTTTTGCTGTTTTTTTGTTGTTTTTTTTTGGCCTGGGTAGGTTGATCAGTTTTGAGTTTTCACTATAGTAGTATTTGACTGGAATTCTTCCTGTTAATAAAGCGATCTTTTCAGTATAATAGCTGATTTTAGAAATGCTGTTGTTTGACAGTTTTTGATACTTTTTCGGATGTACAATTTTTTTAGCCTCATTGTTAAGCCTTAAGAAAACTTAAAAACACCAGTAATGGCAGAAACAACGTTATCGTCTTCCTCATGTCCACAACGAGATGGACTAATTTCATATTTTAACACACACTTTCAACTATACATAACAGATATATTTATCAATCTCTCTGCCATCAATTAGCTCGATTAGGAACAGATATATGCCTAAATTCCATTTGAATGTTTCTAGTTTCAGAAAATATAACCCACTTTTTCACTTCCCCTCTACTGTATCTTGAAATATAATTCCCTTTTTTTTTTCTCTTCGCATTTAGGTGTTACCCGTTTACAGCAAGCCAAGTACATATTTTGATCTTCGTAAGATAATAACTGGAATGTGGCAAACATAGCTTTTTGCAATTCAAAATGCTCAAAGCAGCAAATAAATAATATTATTGATAGTTGTTTCGAACTTGATTTTAGTTCCATTCACTGAATAGTAAATTTGCTGATGGATATTGTTAAAACCATTTCGAAACGAGTGCTGTCTAGTTACAGTTATTGAACGTAAAAAGGTTTTGTCTGGGCTACATCTCACCAATAAGTGATTTTTTTATTTTCCAGACATTATTTCAACTTTACACAATTAAGACCTACAATATACAAGAATTGCCGATGGAGTAGACTCTTTTTTTTTCTTTGAATTAATTTCAGTAAATATAATAAAGGTAACATATAAGAAAACTTACAAAGGGAGATAAATACTTTCGAAAATACTTTTCTGTTCAATATTTCTAAACACTTATAAATTTTTTCTATCCATCAACTGTCTTAAGAGTCAGAAAGAAATATGCTGAAATTTGCCGGTTTCTACTGATAGAAAATATTTTCAGTTGACAGCATAACGTTGCATCTTCGGAATGAGGATTATTAAGTCGGTACTTTATCAATAAATACTAAAATCACGTATAGAGACCATACATAAGCGTACAAACACTAAAAGGGTTTACAACCAATGCTTGCTTCCAATGGTCACTATTGAATCTGAAACATGCATACAAAAAGAATCATGCTAGACATTACGTCGAAAGATAAAAAACAGCACATTGTATTAGAGAAAAAAACATGAATCAGTGATATTTCAGAATCCACAAAGAAACTCAAATGGCAATGGGCTGGTCATGCTGCAAGGATGTTTGACAATTGATCGAACTTACAACACAGAACATGGATCCCAGGAGATCATATGCAACATTGTGGCTGGGAGACTATTAGATGGTGTGATGAATTAGACAGGGAGCATTGGCTACGCAACACCGATGGTAGTGACGACTATCAAATCTTGGGGTCGGTTGATGTCAAAGAACGGACTCTTTGAGGTTGATTATGATGATGATGTACTGATTCTCCATATATATATGCATATATATATATAAATATATATATATATATATATATATATATATACATATATATAAATCAACCAATAATAGTTCAACAATATACTATAACAATTCATTCAAGAAATATAAGGAAAATGAGAATATGTAACCTATTGAAAGAGAGAGGAGAAAGAAAAAGCAGAATACAAATATAAAGGCAAATACATAAACAAGATAAAACAGATAAAATGGATAACCAGGGAAAGAAGTAAGTCATGTTTAACTTTATGAAATCACAATCGATTCAATCTAATATATACCCGAAAAATTAAAAGGAGGAGAAATTACACATATATTCTAACAAAAGTACACTAGATACTTGCGAGCATGCAATAATTTCAATTAATGGAAAGGAGAAATTACACACACACACACACGCACACACACTCGCACACACACATATAATGACTAGCATTGATGCTGAGACCAAATAAGAGACTGGCAAAAAAGTACAGACAGTGATTTCAAAGCCAGACAACGTGACCTAATTTATCGCCTAAGCTCAAAAACGGAGGAGGAAGAAGGAAAAAGTGAATATTTATCATATTTTTGACGGATTGAATGCAACAAAGAGGAGATTTCACCTGATGACTATGGACCAATAGATTGGTCATTAATGCATGAAACTTGGAGTCGTGAAATAAATTAATGTGATCCATAAATTCTAACTATATATATATATATATATATATATATATATATATATATATATATATATATATATATATATATATATATATATATATACATATATATATATATATATATATATGCAATTACGACTATCCTCCTTAACATACAGTCAGGAAACAAATGCCTCCAACACTGGGAACCAACCCTATCCAGAAGAGATGACAGATATATGATCAAATACACTGTCATTCGGCCAAAGTAAACTCCAAACCCAAATCCATCCAAGCCACACACAATAAACGTAGATTTTTTTTTCATTTTTCTTTCTCGCTGATGATTTGGGCTCACACATCCCAAAACGTCAGTGGATAAATACCTATTCCCCTAATCTTCGTTTTCTGTATTATAGAAAAAATTGCCATGATATTGGATTAAACCCGTTCATCCAATAATCATATATTTATACGAAATGTTTATCGTGTTTTACGTCCTCTAATTGAATATATCTATTATAGAGCTTGGTGAAATTATGCGTTATAATTATTCACAATGACTTTCATACAGCTTTTTTAAGACATTTTTTCAGTATACACTTATTTTACTAAAATTTTGCCCAAATATACCTCAGGAACCCGTATGACTATGAAAGTAAATAACTGTTATATACAGATCAGATCATATATCTAATTAGGGAAGACATCAAGGTATGAATTCATGTCTGTTTTTTTAAGAAAATGCTTTACCATCAGTAACTTAGTCACTGCTTTTAATCACATTCTGCTGTGAGAAGCATATCACTTTTTATGAAACCATATAAAAATGAGTATGTGACTAACAACGTGTGATTTTCAAGTTATCCGACTGCACTTGGATTTAGTCATCCCATGTGTATCAATTCTATGTTCAAGGTAGGTTTGATACACTTATGCTATCCAGCGTACGGATATCTAGTCACTGTCATAATTTTTAGCACTGATGGAGTTTTCAAGAACGGTCGCTGGAAGTCCAAAGCAATTCCTCTTCATTAAATTCGCACGACTTTAATTTAATGATAACTCTTGCCCCCAAAGCATTCGTTATGGTAAGGGGACACACTCTGGTTAGAGTTCTCTTAAATTGTATTATTTATTCAAATCCATTAGATTTCGGGAATAACATCTCTAACATGATGTTTGCATTGTCCTTACTGATTGTAGACGATGACGATAGTGCAATTCCTGATTATGATAAGATCTTTGCTGTCTTTGACTCACCACATCCTCACTATACAGGCAGACTGGTTACGTTGAGGTGATCGACCATGCCTTACGGACACCGATCAAGAGAACTCACTGGCTTAAGAAGGCAAAGGTCAGCTCCTTGAAAGGGGATAATGTACAAACCTTCACAGATTGATTGATGATGTCAGGTGCAGCGTGCTGGTCAGGTCAGGTTGCGTTTTATACTGACTACAATCAGCTCTGTGATTCCATACAGGTCAGGTGGTATCATTCGTGATTTCTCGCAAGAGGGTCAGGCCAGTGCGTGATGAATACGTGTTCATTAAGGGGTCAATGTTCTCCAATATGGGGTAAGAACAATACAATAATGTCTTAAAAATTTACTCGTAACAAATTCTCCTATTCAATGAACAAATTTGAACAAATTGCTGATTCAGTAACGAATGTACAACAATGAGTTCAGTACTGTTGATTAAACATCCAGGACGATCAATTATTTTCGGTCGGAAAAATAAGAAACATAAAGCGGATTAGTTTCAGCATATTCCCTTGTAGCAATTAAATGAGTTGATGGCCAGAAAATAGATAATTGTTCAGAAATATCGGACAGAAAAGTACTTACACGGATGACGTACGGACCCCAACAATTGTAACCAGCATATCAAAGACTATCCAAGTGATAATTCGTAAACTATGGAACAATTATCCCCTGTGACGATATATATATATATATATATATATATATATATATATATATATATATATATATATATATATATATATATATATATATATAGTCAAGAGTGAAAAAATAGTACGGCATGACTGGCAAGTTTTTGATCACTTGATATCGCACCTTCAATCAACATTTCTTCTGTTTTTTTGTCGTTTTGTTGTCTTTTTTAATTCAGAATTCTCTTAAAATTTCATTTGAATTCAAAGTAGAACTGCAAACGTAGCCTGAAAGTATTCTCTTCAGAGAAAGATAAAATATTCTGCCGGGATGAACTCATCCATTTACCTGAAGGGTTGCAGAACATGGAAGATAAGGATGAATATGTTATTCAAGAAAGTCAGCATCGAACATGGGAAAGATATTTTACTCTTTGTTTATTAAACTGAAAAAAAACCCCAACATTTTCACCAAGTACACACACACACACACACACACACACACAGGTGGCTACGTATAATGAGTGCCAACCCAGCCATTCTTTAAAGAAACTTGAAAAAATCTTGCTCAAATTTGACGGAATGTCTAGTGCAATATTTTTGTCATCATATTGAATCATAATATCGCTTTTTTTATTCTGAAAACTACGTATCATGATGCACGATGCACATCTAATTCTCATAGGATTTGTTTCTACAAACAAACCAAAAAGCTCCTATTTCTCTGAATTTTTGAGATGAGGTATCAATATTATTTCTACTATTATTTGGACTATCCTCATCTTGGTTGTTTTCATACAACGTTTCGGCCGTTGTACTCTACAGCTTTCATCAGGTATCATCTGGTAGGTGTGGGGAAGTAACGAACCGAACCCTATTATTTAACTGACGGGGATATATTGACCGCACTCCCCTCTTAGCATTCGTAGTATTATTATTGTCTTACACTGGGATTGAACCTAAACCATCAGATTACTTGCAGTAATTTTGTCTGATTCTGTAACCACTACGCTATGGGTCCAAAAAAACGACAAAGATGAGGATAGTTTGAATAATAATAGATATACCAAAAGCTCCTGTTTTGTAATCACCCACGCTATGAATGCTCGCAAGAACAAAATGCATATTAAAAGACGGATTACGGTTAGTTCCACTCGTTATGGATGAAATAAAGCTATAAAATAGTCGAGTTATTGACAAATATACACATATGCGTTTCGGAAATGTGAACGCAGCTTAAAAAACCCCCGAAAACACCGCTAGAGTTTCAATCACTGTAGTGAATGTTGGGCTGCTATCATAGGCTGAGGTTACTCGTCTGCGTGTTTTCTCAATGATAAAGTTCATTTGTGTTCCTCTTTGTAAAGCTGTATTTCTTGAAGATAATCGATTAGAGTTATATCACAGTCGATGGGAAGGGGTTGAAATATTGTAATCCAACATGAATTCATAAATATATATAAACATGTATGCGAAAAATTGAAAAATACAACAACAAAAATTAACATTATAGTTGAAATTAGGGCCAACATAAAAAATTCACATTTTTAGATAATGTTTTCCACATAAATGATAGCATCAGTGAAAGATATATAAAAGAAAAAATCCTGAAGCATCATATGTTAACACAAAACCAAATCGTCCAGGTCCATTCATAACAAAAATCCCTGAAACAACAAATACTTGGGTAATATGCAATTCCCTAAACAAAAAAGATATTCAACAATGTTAGCACAATAAAGAATAAGGACTTAGAAGACAGCATTTACTGATATTAGTTATGAATTCGATGGAAACAAAAAGCAGCAGCAACAACAACAACAACAACCACAACAACCACAACAGCAACAACAACAACCACAACAACAGCAACAACAACCAAACACAAAAAAACAATGTGTGGTATGCACCGTTATTTAATTTGCAAGTCAAAGCCAACAGAGGGAAAATTAATAAATCCAAAAACGATTGCTCCCCAGCAACCTTCTGTTTAAACTTTTAAACAAAGACAAAAAGAAACTTGGCAATATTTGCTTGAATAGTTTACGAAAAATCATAAAAATGCATATTATTAAATCGATAAGGAATAATAGTAGTAGAGTTAAAAGAAAAATAAAGACAGCAATTGTACTAATAGCAGTATGTGCCCATTGCAAAACAAATGTCTGAAATCAAATATTGTATCAACTTTTGAGAAACCCCTTAGAAACGAAACATAACGTGGTAATTTCAAATAACACCCTTTAAATTAAGATTAGCCAACAGTGCAATGTCCTTTCGGAAGAAAAATACAAAAACAATACATCGATACCCACACATTATAGGATACCAAATGCAGCAATCGTACACCCAATTTAATATGGAAAAAATTCAAGCAAATGCACACATGCCTCAATGAAAAGATTGAAAATCCACTGAAGGGACAGACTTACTAAATACAGAAAAATGAAGCAGCCGTCAAGTGTCGGCATCACCCTAAATTTCAATCGAAAAAATAATTTATCACCCTGCATATAGGTACACTTACAGCAATCACTATAGCTACATTATTCTTGGTATTATTTCTATTAGTAACAATAATATTAATATTATACCCCAGCCTCTATAAGCACAATTTAATTATCTAATCATCCTTTCATAATTGTCTTAGCTAACTCATCAAAAAAGTTCAAAGTGTTAAACAGAAACTAATGGCCATGCAAAACTGATCCCTTTTAGGCTGATGAAATTAGAAGATGCACTTCCAGAAACTAAAAGCACCGCACTGAACAGATAAATCAGCAGGAAACTGATAAAAGAATGTCAAAACGCAACCAATGTAATTAAGAACAACCGACTATTTCCCTAACAGTTGATAAAGAAATGGGCAAATAAAAAAGAGTAAGTTGACAAAATTACCAACGGACGAAGCAACATGGGATAAAAAAAGAATGAAAATAAATAAAATTGGAGATATAATGATTATAATTGATTATATAAATAGATGTACGTTTATGCATTTATGAACAAGATATAAACACACACACACATACACACACATATGTATATATATGAATATACATACATATAGTCGTACACGTTTGTAATGTATAGATGTATATGTACATATATAAACACATGCAGGTATAAGTATGTATATATATGGACAAGAATTCAATCAATACATGAATATACATATATATATATATATATGTGTGTGTGTGTGTGTGTATATACATACTTATATATGAATATGTATATATAAATATATATATATATATATATATATAAATATATATATATATAAATATATATATATATATATATATACATATATATATGTGTGTGTATGTGTATGTATATATATATATTTATATATACACACACATATGCGTGGATTTGAATAAATGTACATAAGCATTTTATTACAAATTTTGTTATATGATATAGAAACTTATCTAGTATGATATCCTGTCGTTACACTGAACTTATACAACGTAAATGTAATAACCAATCAAAGAAAATGGGCTGCAGTATTAATTGCAAGTTCGATTCTTGCAGCAGCTCTATATCCAGTTTATTGCTAAATTAATATCCTGTGTAAACTGTTACTGAACATCACTCGTAAGATGATTCAAGTAATCACTGAAGAATCCTGCCTCCTCAATTTATAGGTCATGGCCGTCAGTTTTCCCAGAAAACTAATCTGCCTACGTATATGAAAACATTTGAGAAAACTTACTTAATGAGTCATAATATATTCAAAATTTTAAATATTAAACGCATTTTAATGCATGCGAGATGTGTCTATATTATAATTGAATGCTCTGCTCATTCTTCTTATCTTATTTAACTTTGCAATAAGATTGGAAAAGATACAAATGATATAAATGAATTTTTATTTCATTTTATTCAAAAGTTGGGGAAGATACCCACGGGCGAGTTAGTTCACTTGTGACATGGGGATTTCAAAAAGAATTTTTTTCATTGCATTCCATGACCTTCAATAAAAAATACTTTTAATTATGAAATATGCCTGGGGCATTTCTCTTCAAATTTATTCATCTGGCACCTGAAGGAATTTTTACAAATTTTGTAATTCTTGATAAAACGTTATATTGTTTTTGACTTTATTATCTTCAATGTTGATTATTTTTCAGTTTCTTCCAGAATACTGCTCAAAAGAGGAACGTTATTTGATTTTTCGAGAGAAGTTCTATTGACCTATGCTATTGGAAATAAATTTTGATCGATCCCTGACACATTATTATCTGATACAGCGAGATTCATATCACATTGATGTCACGATATAAAAAAAAAAAAAGGACACCGAAAAATGAGTAATAAGTTAATCTACTCTGATAAATATATTTCGAACAAACATAACCTTAGGAATTGATTTCCCAATTTGAATAACGTACCTAATCTTACGGATCAAAAATATGTTTCCTATTAAAATATTTGAATGTATTGCTAGACATTATATATGTTTCTCAAAATTAAGATGGTTTATGTTGAATATTAAAGGCAGATAATGTTCATTTCCTGTTGAATCGAACATATTTTGATGAGCAAGCTTCTACACACATGATAAACAATTGATTTTTACTAATCGTAATTTAAATCACATTCAGATATCTAGGAGGAAGGATGGGATCAATTCCAAATAACTTCTTCTGGGAGCCTTGAAGTCATTTCAAACTTCCCCTTTCAATTTCATATTTACCCTTCAAATTAGTATTTATTTACTATTAATTTGTATTTTTATAGACTTTGGGTGGTTTGGATTACATTCCAACGTTGTGTTCCTTCAAATATTCAAATAAAATTACGACAATATATGAACTGGTTTAAACAGTGTCCATGATTTCAATATCTGATATGAAACAAAGAAACTTCAATGGTTATGTTCAAGTGAACTGTTTATTCAATCGACGAATGATATGTTGTTAGCATATTAATTCATCAGCAAAATCAACAGAGGGTGTGATCTGAACAGTTTCGGAGTAATATGATAGAAAATCCATGCTACTTTCGGTGTCAATATTTGATTGATTTCAGATTGCTGAAAGGTAGCTAGAAAAGTGATGTAGTTTGATGTCATTGCATAGGTGTGTCTGTGTATCGTAGAGTTATTCGTGAAACAAAGGTGTATATGTAAAACTGCAAGTGCAAGGTACGCCAGTTAGTGTTTTTTGCATTAACCCCTAATAATTAGGCCATACTGTGGTACGAAGTCGCTCACAAAAGGTGATGAGTCTACGATGCTAACCAGTACCGATGGAAATGATCATGATTATTGATGACAACGTGCATTCGTGAAAGAATATTTGTTCAACGAGGACCCGTGACAACGATTCCCCAAGTGGAGATAACCCATTCATTTTCAACAAAAAGCATTTTCTTGGGTGTGATTCAACTTGAGGCTATTTCTAATGGAACATAGGAATTTATGCAGAAGTTTTGATAATCATCTGCCACCGGCGTTTTTTCTATTTGATTATTTTTGTAAGAGCTGATTCCTGTTTGGAGTAAATGGAATGTTGACTCAGCAAATATTTTACGGAAAGAATCAGGAGCTCAACTATGAGTTTCAATGTTCGACTAGAAAAGATTGGACCCTTTCTCAAAGGAAGGAAATATATTTCATGATACACATATAAAAAGTATCTTCTGAAAATATCGGAAAGTATTCAAACAGGAAAGAAAAAAAATGAAAGGTAATCGTAAAAAATGTGTTTTATCCAAGAGAAAAAAATATAATACGGCAAAAAGATGACAAAAATGAAAATTTAAGAAAAAAACAATAATTATAACATACGGAAGATGGAAATTATGATAATGATTGAGAGAAAAGGAGGTATAAAAAAAACTCTCTGAAAAGTTCCGGCAGATATAATTTATTTACGAAACATCTTACAATCTAGTTGGTATTGGCAGAGAAAAAAAATCCCCATGTGCAGCTTGAGGCAACAGGAAAGAAATTACTTCACTACCTGTTATTGAAACACTTTTTAATCTCTTAGGTTGGTAAAATTTGAAAACTGAAATCAGAAAAAAAATTCAGTAATAAAACTCTATTTTAGGTAAAAAATTTTATAAAACAACTTCAGAGCTAGTTGGCATCATGGAAATATTATCAATTACAATTTGCCGAAAAATTACTTCCTCCCTGGTTATTTGGAAAACAATCAAACACATTACTTTGGTGATATCATAAGGAAGAAAATATAGAATCATTGAATAATTTTCTTTTGAATACGAATAAATATTCCAGTAAAAGATAAATTCTAAAAAGTTCATGTGTCGATGTAAATGAAGCCCATCGTTGAAATTTTGCTCTTATATTTTCTTGAAAAACCGATGTTTCAAGGTAAACTCCCATAATAAAATATGACTAGAATAGCCAAGTATATAGAAATTGAAAATATCTCAAAATTAATGGAATATTTTCTTATTTAAAAATGCATTTCTTTATGAGTGAAAGTAATCAAAATGAACATTTTCTAAGAAATAATATCTGGGCAAAAAAACAGAAAATAGAAATGCTACAAAACTGTTTTTTCTTGAAAGTTAAGAACAAATTCCAAAGCAAAAATGCTTCAAACTAAACACACTGTATTCATTATCTAAAATTTTCGGAAGGCCTCAAATATGTTCCAAAGAGGAGATTTCTATTTGAGAAATCGGACAGGATATAACACATTTATAATTTTCTCAACACCTATAAACTTGAAATGAATATTTAACTGACAACATATAAAACTAAACATGATCACATCATTCTTCATCTATATACATTAATTTTAAGAGAGTCTGACAAAAATGCATTCATGGAAACTATGTAGAGATCAGCCAACCCAAACAATAAAGTCATAACCAATAAGACAATTCATTTGATATGAACTTTCCCCTAAAAAATGGTACATGCTATTTAGCATAATATTTTATATTCATGAAAAAGATTGAAGGAAATGGGACGACTGAATATCAGAAAAAAAATAAGATAAAAGAGCAATAATCTTGCAGAGTGATCTAATAAAATAGCTATAATTAGTTTACATGTGAATAAATTTAGCTGGTGTTGGTTGACTCTCCCAGCAAAAATGTGCACTTGAAGAAAAAAATCCGAACATGAATTTTATAGTGAGTGGTGCATTTATTGAGAGGGAAGCACATTTTACTTCCATAAACCAAAGTATTATTGAATTGAGTTCTATAAATGCATGAATACGTAAATCACAGTAACGGATTAAAAATGTTTTATAATGAGATTCTACAGCGTTTTAGGTGTTCTTGGCAAGGTCTCAAATAGCACAATAGCTGGTTTGTCTCACCTCAGTATTTTATCAAATAAAGTGGCATTTGTGAGTGTTTGTATTAAATATGTCAATCGTCGTATAATCATGGAAACAGATCATGCCTCAGAAATATGACTGTTGACATTTAATTAAAACTAGACCAAGCTTTTCCATCAGGTATTGTATGCACATACAATATACACTAAAAGATGTAATTGATGCCTATAAATAAAACTGGCGTGGTTTATAGATTTTCAAAGCTTCTAGTGAGGTTTTATATGCTCTGAATGTAGAAATATCAACATTGAAAGCTAATCACCCAATATCGCAACGAGGAAGCAACATGTTACAAAGCATTCGCCCTAGTCCAACGAATATGCAACAGAGACGAGTAAATAGAAATATTCAATGTGTGAAGGTTGTTCAAGCATTCAAAACACAGTTTCAATTACAGACACCGCAATCATCAATTCTGCAACTGTTAGCTCTCCAACTGACATCACTCCTAACCGAGTTTTTGCATTGTATTACTTGTCTGAGATCGGATTATAATGCGCCTGTGGGAAACGTTTTGCATTATTTATGATTAATATCGTTTGGCAAGTCTTGTTGAGCCTTTCACAATTTCATTACTTGTATACTGTGTCATATCTGCAGGATATTTTGAATTATGTGAATTATTCTTTCCTCTGTGTTTATAGAATAAGATGAACCATCGCATAAGAAGAAACGTATATCCTTGAATAGTTGCATAGCCAAGCACTGGTGTGTGTGTGTGTGTGTGTGTGTGTGTGTGTGTGTGTGTGTGTGTGTGTGTGTGTGTGTGTGTGTGTGTGTGTGTGTGTGTGTGTGTGTCTGTGTGTGTCTGTGTGTGTGTGTGTGTTTATTTCTCAAGTTTTACAGCAGATGCATTTAGCATTGTGACAACTTGTGCGTATTTTTGTTCTTGTTGATCAATTTTATTACTTGGGATTTGTCACACAACCGTCAGTGGTATCCACTTGCTGGGCAAGTTTCCTTGTTCCGATTAGTACCGACGGTTTTTATAGCTTCTGGTTCCAACTCTTCACACCCTTATTCCAACTGAATAGCTTTGCTTTTTTTTCTGGTCTCTTTTCTAATTTGTCTTTTTAGCCAAGAGTTGTTTTTATCCTATTCTGTTCCGATGCTGCTATAAAAAGACATCATGGAAACAGCCCCCCCCCCTTCTCTTCAAACTCTTATTTGCATTCGCACTTTGTTTGGTGCAGTGAACCCTGTGTTATTTGCATTTATGATTATGCGTACATTTTTGTGTTTAGTCGCCTGCATGCATGTATTCACAGACGCATACACACATATACAGTCACACGCACACACAGTATGGTTAATACATTGCCAAAGATTTGTTATACTGGTTAGTCATTCTGTTAAAACTGTTGCATGAGCAACGGGTTTCGAACTGCCAAAAAATAAGTTATACTGTTTAGTCATTCAATAAAAACCGTCGCATGGCCAATGTGTTTCATATTGCCAAAAATATAATACTGCTTAATCATTCATGAAAACTGTCGATCGACCAATGTGTTTTGGCTGCATGCCGTGTTTGTGGTGATCAGTTTTTAAAAAAACTGAAAGGAGTAATCAATGAATAACTCACTTCTCAAGCAATTTGGGGGGCTGCAATCTCCAAAATTGTCTAAATTTTGAAATAAAGTCAAGCATGAATGCAGTCAGATACCAACTAAATGATTGATTTAGCATAAGCTTACATTGAAAATAAAACCAACAGTAAAGATGTGTTGGGGGAAACAGGTGTCGAACACATAATGAGGGATGGGTGTTTAAATTTTCAGTCCTCTAGCATTATTGGTGCGGTTGTATAGATGAGTGATACATACATAAGCAGCCAGCCAGCAGAGCCAGCACAGCTAGCTTAAAAACTGAAGAAACCTGTTCACGGTTTTGCTATAGTCGTTTGGGAAATCACATATAGAGATTCGTAAGATTGCAAAAGAATGTGAAGACATGGCTTTTACCTGCATGCATAATACGTACGCACGAAGAGCATAAAAACCTATTCAAATTCAGAAAATAACTTTTGTTGACTGTTTTCTGTCGATGTCCAACGCTAAACAGGGCTTTGTGAAGAAAAGTGAGTGAATGCCTAATGTAGAATATTTAGTTTTTAATCGATAAGTGGAACAACATCGAAAATATTCCGTTTTAGTTCCGCTCGAAATATTCTTTCTTCTTCTCTTCCTGTTTTTCTCTCCTAATCTCAATAACTGATGCTGTGTCCGGTCTGCATTTGTATTATTCAGCCATCACGTGGATGTACGAATGTGTTTTCTTTCTATGGACTCGATGAAAGAAAATACCAATCGCTCTATCGAATTAATCAACAAATGTCTTTCGAAACTTTCCCTTTCTCTATCTATTTTTTTTTTAGTTTCTCATTCGTTCTAATCAGCAATTTCTATATTTTTATGCGTTTCTGCTGTGCTGAAAAATTAACCTCAGGAATAATGCCGAAAGTCTTGCTACTATGAAAAAGGTTTATAAAAATGATAAAATTTGTACAGAATTTTAAATTGAACATGCATACTGATACCAACAAATGTATATCGAGAATATCTGAAGATAGATGAAAATTATATTAGAGTTAACAAAAGGTAGTTTCAGTACATATAGTAAATAATGATATAAGATTAAACGTCGGGGCTTTTAGCAAATAATTGGCCACAAGGAATTCAAACACATCTTGAAAGGAATGTAATTAAGTGAAATTCAGCAAGCTTATCTGAAAGAAGACTAACATTGATTCTAAGATAAAGATGAAAGGCATTAGTATCCTGGGACCAAATCAGTTCCTCAACACCTATAAACATGAAATGAAAATTTAACAAACAATTATATCTATTATGTGAAGGTGCTACTTGAAAAACTGAGAGGGGAATTGCAGCGGAGATTCATTCGTATCAGTCGTCGATTTCAACTACGTAGGAGAGTTATATCATTCATTAATGAGTCTTTTTATCAATTACTCTTAATAATAGTTGTTTCCCTTGTGATGTTATTTTTTGTAATAGTTGTGTCAGGCTACATTCTTTTGCGAACTTATGAGTCTCTATATGGCATTTCCCAAACGACGATGGCAAACTGTGAACCAAATGATTATTTACCATTCACCATCGTATTGATATATATATATATATATATATATATATATATATATATATATATATATATATATATATATATATATATATATATCAGGAAACTGATCACATTTGAATACACAAATTAATAAATTATGTCATTTCAGACTATCATCCCCAATTTTTTTCAAATATATGTTAATGGAATCTATGTGAGTTTTTCAATGAGCTTTATATTTTACAAATGTCAAGTTATTATTGTATTGTGTGTGAATATCTCTTTTGAGGATACACGTTTGTTCCGTGGATGTAAAAATAAAACCGTTATAATAACATTCCCTACCAGCTGAGTTCATCTAACAGCTCTTCCCCTTCAAGCTATTTAATTTTAGCTTTTTTTTCTAGGGTCGTGTCATAAAACATGTATTTTGTTTTTTTTGCCCTGCGTATTAACATAATGTATTAGATTTCATTTTTAGCACTCATGATTTGTTTTAAAAAAAAAAGGTTCCCTCGCGTATGTTACCTAAAACATCTTCGACGATGAGGGATCAGTAAGGATAACACCAGCCGTGACTCCTTGTTTTTGTCATTTCTGTCGTGTATTCACCAACGTGAATATTAAATCGTCTATGACAGATTTAATATTGGTTTGCCTGCAAACCAAATCATGTCATCACCTGATTTTTCGACCAATATATTCAAACGTTCGATTTTGTAAAATATTTTAATCTTACTACCCTCAAATGAATTATCCACGACTCACAACATCTCATTTCCATCAAAATCTAATATTTCAAACTGAATTAGCTTCTCATATATGGTTAAAACAAAATTGAATATTCCTATAGTAGTTACTAACACCATATTGACTATTCCATCAATATACTGCAGACATTTGTTTTTCAGTTTTACATGTTCAATCTCTCACACCGCCAATCTAATTATCAGTTATACATATGGAGCAGAGCCAAATGTTTCCCCCCATCCCTGTTTTTAGCTAACCCAATTATTTTGAATCTAACAGAAACCAAATGATTTTCAAACATACTAATTTGTGTCGTCAAATATTATAATATTCATTTCTTTGAATTTAATACACTTTTGTGATTCTATTCACTTAATATGTTCGTAATTATTTCATTATGGTCAATATGATAAAGAGGATCAAGATGTCTGGGTATGGCTTCATTGAACTGTCTAAAAGCCTGACTTCAACGCCTCGATTGGCCATTCTTATAACTAAAGAAACAATTATCAGAATAAAGTCGATAAACCAAAGTGTCACACTGGCAATCCTTTAATATTCTATTAGTATAGTTCCCATAAAATACAAGAAATGGAATACTACAGTGAAAGCTACTGCTGCTATCCCAAGTCGAAAAAATCACTATATAGTCTAGAAAAGTATTAGGATTCATATATATATATATATATATATATATATATATATATATATATATATATATATATATGTGTGTGTGTGTGTGTGTGTGTGCGTGTATGTGTGTGTGTGTGTGTGTGTGTGTAAGTAAGGAGTAAGAACGTAGTATTACCGGAGACTGAGATCATGTATAGATATAAAAATATTATTTTTGTCCCTGAAATTGCTGCGTTCTTACTACTTGTTCAGCGTACTAACACTTCGTGAATAGTGATCATCGTATTCTCTAGATCCACAGAGGAAGTTCCGAAACTGGGGTAAGAGAGGGACTAATGAAGTGAAGACAGCTTTTACAACCATCGATGAGAAGCGAAGGCTCAACATATTCGCTAATTGTCATTTCCTGTTAAAGAAAAAAGTGGCATGAAATAATATTTCTCTCTCTTTATCTCTCTCTCTCTATATATATATATATATATGTGAGTGTGTGCGTGTGTGTGTTCATATGTATGCACATCTATAGATTTGCATATATTTACATGCATATTTGTGTGTGTATAAATATATATATATATATATATATATACATGCTATCATAAAAGATCCAAAGGTCAAACTGAAGATAATGTCTGTGCTACATTGTATGTGTGCACTGTTACCACGAAAGTACAGTGAAAAAAGAAATGACGAATAAAAAGATAGCAGAAACTGTGGATTCTTGGTAGACAGATGATTTATATAATGTTCGGGGAATAATTTTGGAAAATTATCTCGTCTACAATGCAGGGGAAGAGATTCAAATCTCTATTTCCTTTTCTTTTTATTGACAGGCTAATTCAAAGTTATCCTACAGGTTTCCGGTAAGAGAAGATAGACCAAACCTATCAAAAGAAGTATGTCATCTCTTCTCTAGCCGAGATGCTGGCTACTCATGATTGTAGCTTTTCTGTCTCTAAATGTTTCTTCAAGGTTTTTGGCCTGCTTATTCCAAAACGCTAGTTGCTAAGCAACAGCAGTCACAGAAGCGTCAGGACAATTCCAACCCGTCCCTTCAAGTGCAATAGAACCGTGCTGACCTGGGGCAAAGGATCCCCTGCAGTTTGATGGAGTAATAGTGGGAGAGCCAAAGGACGAATCCAAAGGCTCCAAATACGCGTAGCAATCTGCAGCTTCAGTATAACTTCATTGGCCATCGCATTGTACCGGTGGATCCGGTTTTGATGCCAACCGCAACACAATCTCCGGCCCATTCAACAGGCAATTGTCAGTACCAGTGCTTTAGGCTCTGCTGAAGAACAGATACTACACTTTAATCCATGCAAAAAAGACAGAAAAGGTGCACTATTTATTTGCTGTCCAATCACGGGAAAATGTGACACAAGGTCAAGCTTAATGAGGGGAAAACAGGACCCCATCCATCCAAAGATGGCTCCAGCCGACACAGCATCGGTTTGTTGAGCAACCAAAGCAACCTCTGCCACGAAAGCGTCAACTCGGGGACCTGCTCCGTTAAGCCTCAGTAAAACCTCATTGGCTGACGCATTGCACCGGCACACTCGGTCTTTGAACTCAACCAGCACACAATCTCCGGCCCATTCGACGGGCAAGTGGCAGTACGTGTGCCTCGATCTATGCCGTGGAACATATACTACACTTTGATCCTGCCAAAAAGGCCAGAAAGAAAAGGTGCACGCATTTTTCCTCTTGTACAGATAGATATCTTAACAAAGCTTCAGGCATTTGTTTCCCCTAATAGGTTCTTCATCATTTTTTTAGTTTAGAATGCTTCCACCGGCGCATTTACACCTGTAATGTTTTTTCTCATTTTGCTGCAGGTTTATTGCTGGAGTCCCTGATATTTTTTCCGGTTTGATGCTGTTTTTTTTTCTTTATGAGAACATCCTAGTATTCTGATTCAGAAGAACTACTGAATCATGTGCCTATATTTTGATTGATATTTCATGCAGCCTACCATTTTGTGTGAGCGGTAGTTTCACTTCCGAAAAATGACATGACGCCACATCCTGCTGGATTCTTTCTTCAGCTTGTTACTCCTCGAGTTGAAACTATTTCTTCTCTATCCGGGTCAACAACTCACTATTAGTTATTCATAGTTGATGTGTATCTTGGCAGTCTTCAACTTCTGTCGTGCATGGCAGAGCGTTTTCTTAGTTCTGATAGACAAAGTGTCTTCTCGTCTAGCAATAGACTCAACACATCATTTTTTTTTTGGATTGAAATTGTCCATCCAAGACTGGAAGTCTTTGCTCTTTGGATCAAGATTGACTATCTTTCTAATAAATTCTATAAGGACATCTTCTCCCTGATATAAAAGCCACTGCTACTTTTTCGTTGCAGGCTCTTCCGTGCATCGAGTTGTAGACTGCACAAAAGTCTCCCTTGAATGTCTCCGTTTCTTTAGCGTCACCTTTAAATGTTCTTGCACTAGCTGGGTCTCATCGTGGCACCCCTTTCTTCTTCTTCTTCTTCTTCTTCTTCTTCTTCTTCTTCTTCTTCTTCTTCTTCTTCTTCTTCTTCTTCTTCTTCTTCTTCTTCTATTGTTTTGGCTATTTACCTCCAGTGTTTCTTTCATTTGAGTCGAATTGACGTCCCAAAGCTCATTCTCTGTTCTATCCAAACTGCAATCACTGCTAATATCCTAATTGTGACCTGCTGCCTCTTGTTCTCTAATTGTTGTTGCAACGCCAGCCAGGTGAGTCAACAAAGTTTGTTCTCATATTCTTAATTCCATCCAACTGACTTGCGGGTCATTTATTCTGATCCAACCCAACGACGCTAAATTATGTCATAATAAGGGATTGGCAGTTTGCTGTAGGTTTGGCTTTGATCTTCAGGTTGAGGAAACCTGACTCTCTACTTGACAAAGGTGATGGCTCATTTGATGTCTCTGCTAGAAAACCACTTCTTGAATATCTCTACGCTCTAGTGTATGAGTTAGAGAGTAGCACCAGGTCATTGTGCCATTTATACTGACCAGGTTGACACCTTCGTTACTCTTTCCTCACAACTCCATGACGGAAATAGGGTTTTGCGTTGCTGAACTATTTGAGTGACTTTGGAAGCTCTTCCAGGAATATGAGAATAAATTTTATCATTTTGGTGATGATAACAGCCTCTAACTTAGCAAATTCCCTCATCGATGGTATAGATCTTTTCGCCACTAGAACAGCAATTATGATATCTGCTCTTTGATATTCATCAGGGCTGATATTAGCACCCGGGACTTGGATCTGAGTGGAAAACTCATCGAATTCTGTTGGCAACGACATTGATAGCACAGATGTCCTTACTCGTCAGCCAATGAATTTCATTTTAGTACAAGTTGCATACATCCAACCGATCTGAGCATTTTCAAAATAATACAAATTTGATGTCCAGCAGTATAAAAGCAAATACCAGTGCCAGACAAAATATAATTCCCCCAATGATGTCTCAAAAAATATCATATACTAACACAAAATTCCAATTATACTGTTATATATATATATATATATATATATATATATATATATATACAATGCTCTTCATTAGGAATAGAGCACTCTGTTAGATAGGTGGTTTATGCTCAAATAAATATATATATCGCTTAAATTTAGCCTTACTTACTGTCCAGTTCCGTAGCTCAGAGGTGGGATATCGGTCTCCGGATCTGAAGGTTTCAATCCTGCATCGCGGTACTGGATGGGTTAATGGAGAGTCTATTGCCACACTGAAGAGATGTAATATATCTAAACAGCTGTCTGTTGATGACATAATGATATATACACAACATACATACATACATACATACATATATATACATACATATATATATATATATATATATATATATATATATATATATATATATGTATATATATATATATATACTTTCAGCATGAAGGATCATGCGCACGTATTGTGCTTAGATGGTGGAATGAAAAAAGTGGGCAATAACATTGCTTTATCAGATTACAGCCTTGCCAAGTGGACATTATATATACATATACATATATACATAAAATCATAAATGAGATTCAATAGTTATATATTAACAATTTGGCGTAACGTATGTGTGACAACAATTCTTTCAGCAGACTATAATCATTAGAGTTCTCTTCCATGGAAGCTCATCCTCATATCATATAAAATACTCACAAATAACGCATCATTAAATAGTGTATCGATGCTGCTTGGCCTTGAATGTATACACACACACACACACACACACACACACACATATATATATATATATATATATATATATATATATATATATATATATATATATATATATATCGTAGAATAACTTCAAAGAGATTCCATCGCTTATACATCGTCGCTTATACAATCCTAAATGACTGTTATACTTGTTTTATTTGTTGTTAGAGTAATCTGAGCATCTGTTCTTGATATTCCCGTTAACGATTTGCGAATATATTTATATTTCTATTCGTTTTTCTTTTCATAGAATCAAACTGTACACATCAATGCCAAAAAAAAACTCATCATCATCTTCATCAATCTGTCGATGGTTCTTTCCAAAGATTCGCCACACCTCTCAATCATGGGCGTTGTGCACCAAATACGTTCTGAACTCATTTAGTTTATTTTCTGCCAGCCGCTGTTTTGCATGTGATATGTTGGGATCTGCGTTGTAGGTCATGATGTCTTGCAGTTGTCTGAAATATTTGCTACATTACCTGTCGACTGCGATAAAAGTATTTTGATGGATTTTATCATATTCATGGCCTGTTTTTCTCTAAATATCGTACTGTTTTCTGATTTTTACCAGTGATTTTGTACGTATTTTCCTCTTGTGTACAGTGTATGATTATCAGTGTGTGAGTCAACCTTTAAAACAAGTCCAGTTCCCTAAAGACTATCCGGAGGATGCATTAGTTATATACATTTTGTAGGGAATACGATTTCTCCTTATTTTTTTAAGATTTGGCTTGCTCTACCGGAAGTTTGCCAACTTCTAATGATTTCTTCTTGTGAGTATTCTATAGAGGTTTAGTGTCCTAGGTAAATATAGTCAACCAACTTTATCTCTGTATTCTAAATTCTGATTGTTGAGTCTAAAACATGCTCCTTGCACTCGACGGATTTACTGAAATCAGTGTAAAGACAAACAAATCATGAAGGTTATTAGCAAAGAGAAAATTGTTGTAAGTAAATCTGAGATTTCTCAGGTATTTATTATTTTTATTCTTTTATTCGCCAAGTTTAGGTTTAGGGAGATCATCTCGAGGCAGACGGTGAAGAGTTTGGATGTATTCTTATCACTTTCCTTAACCCATTGTTCTTGTTGAAAAGACGTTGGGGTTTTGATAAAAGAACAGCTGCATCGGTAGGTATATTGCGATACTCTAGCATATATGGGATCTACGCCTTGTTGAATGATAGCATCTATGACTTTCGAGATTTTCAATGCTTTTTTACGTCAACAAATGGTACAGCGAGTAGCATTTTATATTCTGCCGCTTTCTCTTTGGACTGAGGTACTGAATTGTGTTGATCAACAGTCAATTAGTTCCTTCTAAATTCATCCTGTTCTTGTGTTTTGTTTTTGTCCAGCCTTTGGAAGATTCTACTGGTGTTAACCTCGGTTTAAAAAAAAAAAGGTTTGTCAATGTTTGTAAGTTATTTAGACCTTCCAGATTCCTTTTTTCATAATACAGGTCTTTGGAATTACTGGAAATTTTCTATTTTTAGGCATGAATTGAGTTTGCTGGCTAGTTTCCTAGATACAGGATTACCAGCTACCGAGTAATTTGATACGGTTTTTCTTTTGTCGGTTCGTTTGATGGCCTGCATGCTTCCTGCAGGGTAATTTCCTGGAAATTTTGGAATTGGTTTCTTGTGGCTTATTAATTGTTTGTTGTTCCGTGTCGTTTGTTTTGAAGAAGAACGGAGGGTTTTTTTCTTCTAAATTCGTTGTTGCTTTTGATAATTCGATCCTTATCCGTAATTTGGTCCCTTTTTCCTTTGATCATATGACTTATCCACTTTCTCAATACTGAGAGATTTTTAAATAGTCTTCAAGCCCTTAACATTATCGTACATATATTTGATGACTGCAGATATCTTTTTTTTTCTTCTTTGGGTGCTTTTCTTTAGATCCGTTGCATTGGGCATTTATTTTATTGTTGTAGGTGGATTGCACTTTTTATATTTTCCCATGCAATTCTTGAGTTCCTATGAGTGTTTGCCACGGTTTTCTTCGCTCTTCAGCAAGAAAATCACACACAAAAAAAGATTCTGCAAAAGCCTGGCAAAGGTTATCATAATTGCGGTAATTTTGAAAAGAGATGTGAAACTGTTTGTCTAGCTGTACAATCCTAATAGATCTTGATGATAAACACCAAGTTTCATTGAACAAAAACTCACCTAGGCTACACGAGATGAGTTTTTTCGAGAAAAATATCCAGTTTATATTGATAAGAATAGTTTCCTGCTGCCAAACACCATTGCCAACGTATTTTTATTTCCTGGGAGCACTGTTTGTGGTGATTTTTTTTAATCAACTAGATGATCTCTCTATCTCCTTAATGTTTTCAAAACAGTTCCTCTTTATTGCTGTTTTTGGCGTCAAGTCCGGTAGGTATGAAGGATAAGAATCAGGATAATTTTCTTTTTTGTCAAACCATTGAACACATGGAGCAGTTTTTCTGTTATTGTCTCTTTGTTTTATTTCTGGTCTTTGCAGAAAACACGTTTCATGTTGAGAAACGATGTTGGAATGTCTTGACAAAGAAGGTGCGACACACTTGCATCTTTTTCAACCCCTTCATGCCAAAATTAGCATGGATAATATTGCAATTTTCGTCATCCTCGAACATAAAGGTCTGCCTGTCATTTCATCACCTTTGAGTGTAGTCTTACCCCCTTTGAAATGCTTAAGGCACTAAAAACACATAGTCTAGCCCTTTATCTTCTCAACAGCAAGTTGGAAATGTTCATAAATTATCTTCGCTGTTTTTTTCAAGTTTGGAAAAAGATTACTCGTGAACTGGCAGCTTTTTAATCTCGGCGATCTTTAAATTAGCAACAACAGAAAAACAGAATATATATATATATATATATATATATATATATATATATATATATATATATATATATATATATATACATATATATATATATATATACATATATATATATATACATATATATATATACATATATATACATATATATATATATATATATATATATATATATACATACATATATATATATATATATATATATATATATATATATATATATATATATATATATATATATATATATATATATATATATATATATATATATGCTACAATGCATTTGTTCCTCTGTGGATTACATTCTTCAAAAAGCTGATACCATTTGTAACTTTTCCTTCCATATCAGCAAGTATTTTGATTACATTGTATTAGCTTGCAGTCCCAGTCTGAAGTTTGTAATCATCGCTTACAACTGCAAACACAACACCAGCAATAATATTTATTCCCAAAGCCACTATACCAAAGAATGAGGAAAGAAGAAAAAAACTACAATGTAGTTTCGATAGTGAATATAATCATTGCCATTTGGTTTATGCAAGATTCACCAGAAAATACTGATAAAATCACTAAAAAATAAATAATCGTGCCAATAATAACTTCAGTGCGCAGAAATGGATGATGAAAGTAAAATATATGAGATTAGTTTTTTCAGACAAATCGCTTGATCCAGACAATGAGAGTAAATTTGAAGCTGTAAACTAATAGATATGGAAAATGGTTGATTTGAACATTTTGGTAAACACCAACCGAAGCTAAAGATAATTAGAATGAGGATAGAATAATCTTGCTTGAGTGTCGACATTGCATTATGTAATGCAACTTGAAAAGGAGGAGGGCGTTCATGATAACAATATTAAGAAATTTAAAGAATGAATATATGATATTATGCCATTTTTTTGTTAACCCGATTCATCTATTCTGAAATATCAACGATCAGGATTGGAGCTTTTCAGTTTTGCCCGAACATTGACCGATGGCACAAATGATATATTCTGGCACGATTCCACTATTGTAGTTACCAATTGCGGACCAAACTCACAGAAGTAATGATCTGTTCAATCTGTTAACCACAGCGCAATAGAGACCAACCTTTATATTTGCAGAATGTATTGCACAGGAAAGGTCCAATTTGGGATTAAAATCTTGTTTTTCCACATGTCCAGTTTATCAGAATGAAATATTGATTCTTTTTTTTTTTGTACATATCTCCATAATTTTGTATATAACAAAAAACTGAAATATCCAGTGTGAAAAATACATATTCAGCACCAATCTAACATATTTTAGGTGTTGTTTGACTAATTGAACTAGATTTTGTACGTTAATTTAAAGTAAAATTAGTCCCAGAAATTGGTTTTTACACAGTTGGCTACTATTAACTACAATTTATCGGCTCTTGTATAAAGGCAGATATACAACAAGAAAATACAATTTGTTCTATAGAGAAGAGCAAACAATCAATACATCATCTCAATAGTCACTTATAGAGCTGAAAACCAAACCAAAAGATTGACCCTCAAACTGACAACCATGCAACGTGGACTTGAAATAATCATGGCAAGACGCGATGTATTACCAATAAATCGGGAGTCTGAGACATCAGAAAAAATCAATAGAAAACTCAAATAGTAAGAGTCTGATCATGTTGCAAAAATGGCAGGTAATCCATGATCAGAGACGTACTAGACAATTTCAGAAAGTACTGGCTCTGCGACGCCCATGATAGGCGTGTGTGGTTAAACCCAGGAAGGTCTATGTCCAACTATAGACAATAAAGGATGATGATGATGATGATGATGATGATGATGATGATGATGATGATGATGATGATGATGATGATGATGATTGCAGTGTAGGAAGCTAGACCATCGCCTGCGTGGTCACTCTTTCAATATTTCCGTTTATCAGTCTTATTTTTAACAACAAGCGAAAGTGATATTTTCATAACTCGACACACTCAGGCTGGGTGATTGAATGCACGAACCCCACTTTTGCTGTTTTCATATCGATTAAAGTTTTACAATAACGAGAGGTAACATTAAATTTTTCCTCGTTTTTTCATGATTTTCTTTTGGAAATGAATTCTTTGATACCTCTTCTTTTTCTGCAATATTTACATACATCAAAGGTGCACTTTTTCAAATCTCTAATTAATTCGCTTGGAGCATTTCAACAGATGTGTATATTTAGCACACCCTTTGCTTTTGTTTTTCCATCTTATTTTGATTCGTTCGTTCACTCACAATCCATCGAATACAACTACCAAGATATGAAGATCACACTCTGCTATGATAATTCAAATATGACATGAATTCGTTTTCGTCCCTCTTGACAATGATATTTATAGACGTCAGCTTTTATTCTTTAGTTGCAATGACAAAGTGATTCACAAGGTCTTATGGATATGTTCACAAGAGAAAACCTAGAAAAACGGTGGAGAGTAAGCATACTTTACTGACTGTGATTAATCTCGTGAAGCACGCACACATACACAAACACGCACAAACACAAACACCCTTACGTGAATATAGTGACATTAATATCCTGTATGAGGCATAGATGTTTTCCCGCAACAACAAAACCGTACCAATCATCAAGTCCAAACGTATTGCTCTGTATTTGCTAAAATTGGGATCATTGGGAATATCCGCTAAACATACTTGTGGATATAGCAATTGTTCGAATGTTCACGTGGAAATATTGATATATCTTCCCATAAGATTCTGATGGCTCATTCTCAAAGCCATTGATTTTTCTGGAGCTTCTAAACAACGTACTCGAGTTAACACATTTAACTTGTGGAAAGAGATATTGTTTTGTATTTTCATTGAAAATGGCCAGCCAAATAATGATTTCATTGTTCTAGTTCATCTAGATGATATAAATAAACAACAAGATTAATCAGAACTTACAAAAAGGAAACACTCTGCATCTACTTTTTTCATTTTATATTTACATTTTTAACTGCAGTGTGGCATTTGATATTTTATCCTTGATATCCAGCTGCATCAATTACAAGCATATATATATATATATATATATATGTATATATATACATACATACATACATATATATATATATATATATATATATATATATATATATATATATATATATATACATATATATATATATATATATATATATATATCCATTTTCTAAGTTGGAAAATGGAATTTAAATAAACAATACTAAGCTGATCTACTGACTTGAGACAGCACGCAGCTTGAGAAAGCCGTAGAATATATATAGGGCGAACTACGTATAACAATGGATATGAAAAAAATTATCCGCAACGATATGTGATAGCAGCTATGCTGGTTTATTTTTTTGCTAATAAAATCAAAGAAAAACAGAAATAACGTTGTCTGTAATAAAACAGCTTCAAATAAACATTCGAGTGGTTTGTGTATTCCTTACACAATGTTTTATTTAATATTCGAAGATTTTGATACCTCAAGTTAAATGAAGGAAAATATTGCTTGTGCTGAAATGATTTATGATGTGTAATTTTTCTACGTGAACATATGACCCAATGCCAGGTAATTCTGAAAATATATATCTCCTAATAAAATATGAACGTTTTATGAAATATAAGAGGATGTTTTTACTTTACTTACTAAAAAATTGAGCATAGAGTCAGTTAACAAAAAAAATGTGTGTTCATAATATACATACCTAGATGTATACACACACACACATATATATGTGTGTGTGCGTGTGTATTCAACATATGTTTAAATATATGTATATATATATATATATATATATATATATATATATATATATATATATATATGTATATATGTATGTATGTATGTATACGTTCATTTGAAAAAAATCATGTTTGCTTGCATAAATATAACTTATTTCATTTTGCATATTTTATGAAAAAGCATTTTTATCATATGAAATTCGTACATTTTTGCAGTGATTTACATAACATCCTATGTATAGTATGTTAAAAAGATGATGTCAAAAGAATATATACGCTTGTACGATTTGAATGTATATTATACGCACAGGAAAGCATACATGGGTATATGAGTATTTTATACTTATTCACATATATATAGAAAAATGCATCATGTGTAGTACAATGAGCTCTTTTAAAGCCTGATGGAAAAGATCAATGTATTCATTACAATCTTGAAAGTTTGAAAGTTTGAATTTATCTCCAAGAGCAACGTTTTTGAGACTTTTCTAATCTTGCAATAGTTACTAAAGCCACATGCCACAATTTTTGATGATTGGAGGGATAGAAAATAGTGCACATTATCCCTCAAAAATACTCGTGGGACGACTATCTGAAGTCAAATGGCTACTGGAAATGGTTTATCAACTGTGAAGGGCACTATTTCAAAGCAACACATTTGTTCTAGAGAATTTTTTTTAAATAAATAAGCGTTGTTTGTTATTCATGTAGAGAAATATCTTTTGGTACGTTTATTGGTGTGTGTGCGTGTTTGTGTGGTCGCTGATTTAGATATGATTTAAGACTGAATAGTAAAAACGTATAGGTTACGCTTGCTCTGCCAAAGGCTTGCCATCCTAAAGTTATTCTCCGTTTGCGTCCTTCTTCTTTTGAGGGTCTTCACGAAGATTCGTTGTCCTCAGTAGATATATTGGTCTACTTCCACCGGTTCTGCGTCTTCAATTCTGATCTTTATGCAATCATTTCCAACGTGATTGTTTGCACAAGATCCTTGTCTTGATGAAATCTATTCGTCGGCCGACTTTCTCGCTTCGTTCATTTACTTCATCTATCATTTGTGGGAAGTCGAGTAGGTTCTCTGCGAAAAAGGGAATGCCATATGCAAATCTGAGGTTGCTCAGATACTTTGATTCGTTTTTCTCCCAGTGTCAGTTTCTGAAAATCATCTCGAGACAGGCTGTGAAAACTTACAGTGGGCTGGTGTCGTATTCTTTTACCCATTAGTTACAATTGGTTGTCCAACATCGATCTGTTTTGTCCTGGAAGACCCTTTTGAAAATCACAATTTAATAACTAAAGTATTACCAAGAAAAGCATCCGGATACTATTTGTAGATACATTTTAGTATAATCTTCTTATCAAATTCAAATCAAAATAACGTATCTAATTATCATAAATCAAAAGCTGCAAAACATCTCTGTGTTGACAGAAACACAATTCATCGAGGCAATGGAAAAGAAGTATTAGGAGAGACAATTTCCAGTAAGTTAAAACGTATTTGTGAAATTACTTGTGATTTATTGCGCATAATCTGTCAAGGGGGGAATTTATGTTGTGAATTGAAGTTTTCATGTCATCAAACTTGATGATGCATTTATTCATATTTATGAAATCATATTCGGCCAATATAGTATAAAAGGGAATTTTTCAATTCCAAGAATGAATACATGATGACAGAAATATAGGTTCTTAGATGTGACAAGGAGACTATAAAGGATTGAACTCATTACCAAGAATATAACAAATATTCTATAGGCAAAATTTTTCGCTGTCATTTGACCAAAAATACCCAACATATTCGTACATATAACATAAGCTGAGGTGTAAGTACATATATCTTCACATGACTTTTCTCAGATATGAGGCAGACAGCAAAAGGCGCCAGGAAATATTGATACGCATATACATGTCTATATTCATAAAAGATATTTATACATTTTTTCATTTTTCCACATTTGAAAGTTGTATCTATTGATAGAGAAATGAATTTACATAATTATATGATTGAGTATATGTATATATATAATTCAAAATAAGTCTGTCTGTTCCACTCTGAAAGTAGGTATGGTGGTACATCTTATCAAGGCAGAGGACATAGGAGTGATTTGTAAGAGGCTTCACAGAGGGGTTCTATCAACACTAAGTGATTTTGCACCCAGAAACCTTGGATTTGGCATTGGTATATATCATTCCGTAGTGAAAGGTATAAGCTGAGTAGATTTGACCTTGGTGCTCGATGGAGGGCATGAGAAATAATGACTCTCTATTACTAGCCAATTGGAGCTATTGAAAGCCAAAGATTGCCCCTAGGAAGTTCAAATTTGACATAAAGGCTCATCTGTTCATAGAAAATATCATTTGAAGTTAAAGTTGCAAGTCATTCGAGGTAAACAAGGGTCATCTTATCATTTCTAATCAGACAAAGCAATTGTGAAGGTAATATTTGGTATTTGAGCATTATCTTTTCAAATTGCATAACTTTTTTTTTTCCAAATATAATGTGTCGCACACTCCAAGTGATCTACAGCAAACACCTGGGCAGAATCACGGGCTTTTTTGTTTTTTTGTCGAATAGTCAGAATAAATCTCCAAGCGTATTTAACTTTTATTATCAAAATGAGTTCTCATCACAGCCGTACGTGTTCTTAGCCAGCAAACTTTACTAAATGTAAGTCGGGTTGAATACAACTGACGATTTTATTTTCATTTTTTGGGGTAATTTTTCTTGTTCACATCAAATGATGTATTTAACCAAGTGGTTTCAGCCGTACATTGAATCGTTATGGAAAACTGTGGTGTTACTTTTTGCCAAAAATTAAATAGTGCTCAATCCACCTATTGTTGTGAAGTGGAAGGATATATATATATATATATATATATATATATATATATATATATATATATATATATATATATATATATATATATGTATGTGTGTGCAGATGATGAGTCACTCAAGTTAGACGACACGAATGTAAGCTACAACTTTCATTCATTCATATATATATATATATATATATATATATATATATATATACAGATACTTATCTCTATATATCTATATCTATATATCTAAATATATGTATACATATATGAGCTTTAATGATAATCTTTTAAAGAATTGTGTTTGAGAATTATAGCACTTACGATGTGTTTTTTATTTCCCAATTTCTGTTTATCTGATTATATCATTCATTGTCATGTAAGACAATCATCAATTGATAACTTTTAAGCAAAAATGATGACAATGATTTATAGGTGATCCACCATTGAATTTCATAGAACTATAAGTGAAATCATCAGATGTGATTTTTATATCTCCAGTTCTTGGGATATATAGCGAATGAATTGTGTTGGAATGCTGTTACATATGTGCAGCAAAAAAAGAGTCCTCTTCTCACTGAGTGTGCATTAATGTTTGAATATATGTATATGTATATATATATATATATATATATATATATATATATATATATATATATATATATATATATATATATACATATATGTGTGTGTGTGTGTGTGTGCGTGTCTATGACGTTGAATGTGTGTAGCAGAATAGCAAAATCTTACCTGTGTTGTAACATGCATTCAGGTGTATGTTCTGAAATATGTAGACAAGAATTTCCGCAGGATTGTTCATTCATCAGATGAACAAAGTCTGTAGGGATGTTGCAAAAGTTGACATAGGTCAGTCTCACTTTTTCACTGCCTCCCAGTGCATTGTGAACCATTCCATAGCATGAGAACCACTGCATTCTAAGTTGTTTTTTTTAATCGATCCCATCTTCAATTGTGTTATAATATTTCTTGACAAGAAACAACGCCAGCAGGACGAAAGATCTCACCCTCTCTCTTTCACTCTCTCTCTCTCTGCCTGTCTCTCTCTATATACATATTTATATATATATACACACACATATAAATTTATATATATTTATGTATATATATATATACATATATACACACACACACACACACACACATATATATATATATATATATATATATATATATATATATATATATATACATATATATATGTATATATATGTATAAATATGTATGTATGTATTGATCTAACTAGTATATATATATATGGTTGAATCATGGATTCACAGCAAAAATACGTTAATGTTTCTGCCTTTTGAAGGGTTTTCAGGCGCAGAAGTCCCATAAGAGCAGAGAAATGCCCGTGTTAGTGTGGCAAAACTATAATTATTCTATATTCAAAACACTAATTTTTCTCCTTGATATATATATATATATATATATATATATACATATATATATATATATATATATATATATATATATATACAAGAAAAAAAATTGCAAATCGCGCTATAACAACAAAGTATATGAAGAACAAGGAAAAATATCGAGGAAAATAACAGAAATTGCATTGACAGAAATAAATTACTTGAGTGACACCAATAAATTTGAAAAAAAATTAATATTTTCAGCTTTCCAGGATATATATATATATATATATATATATATATATATATATATATATATATATATATATATATATATATATATATATATATATATATATATATTTATAGCGATACAGCTAGAGGGAGAGAGAGTGGAACGAGAGAGAGGAAGGAGAGAGAGAGCATTTGTGACGAATATGATTTTATGTATATATATAGGACATTTTATCTTAACATTTGAAACTTTCGTCCTGTATTGTGATTTCTTTATGTACGTATTGACTTCTGCTCAATCCATGTCACGTTATCTGGTGTTAGCAAAGCGCAGGTTTGGATTGCTTTTCCTATCCGACTGGCAGCTGTCTCGTAGATCTCTTGCAGCCACATGCCGTCTCCTTCCACTGATTCTGCCTCCTATGTACGGTGGAAACACGAAACAGAATAATATAAAAAGTAAAAAATAAATAAATAGAATAAATAAATGATTAGTTTCCTTGTTTCATCGGTCTTGTTCTTCCTTTCCTAATCCAAAGGATACCTGCTCCTGGAAAATATTCAACAACTCATGTCTGCGGAGAAATAGCTTAATAGAAGTGAGCATCATATTCCCGTTAATACCATCAACATTCCAAAGACAAGAAGTAAAAAGAAGACCACTGAGACGTGGATTGAATTCGCTTTAGAATTTCTAGCGAATATTTGCCGCAGGACCTCGGATAGAGAGAAGACAAGGGCAGACGTTGAAGAACGGATCCGCATTAAGTATCCGAAAAATGAGCCATTGGCGGAAAAAAAGATAAAATCACTATGTCTGAAATTTATTTATTGAGATAGTTTCTCGCAAAAAGGGTGAATTAAATTAGAGATGCTAAAAAGAGTTGAAAGGGAACTACAGTTCATGAAATTACATTTTAAATGATCCGTGTGTTAAAGGAAAAGCGTTCACATTAAGAGATAGAGAGATACTTTACGGAAAGAAAATTAGAATGGAGAAGCTAGAAAGAGAAAAACAAAGACTATATTTTTGGAGAGTAAGCAGAAAGTTATGTTGAGGAAAAAATTCCGAAATTTTAAATTGCATATCAAGTGGATGATAGAAACATGGACCGGCCAGTATGGTCTAAAAGGAAAAATGATGGTAGAGGATTAGAAAAATAAGGGAAGAATTGACAAATGAAATTCAAGTACTGGAAAACATAGTTGGAGTCTCAGACTTTATGGTCGAGAAAAATTGGGTATTTTGTACAGATACCAATAGTCAGAGTTTTTGCCCAGGTATGACCCAGGATTACGAAACACAAATGTCGATTTTGAAGTCAGACATTCCCTGTTTACTTATCATATAAGGGTAACACAATCCTCCAACGCTCTAAATTTCCGATGGTGCCTCGTGCCGTATTATAAACAGTGTACATCAAAAGTTAAATAAGAATGTTTTGTCTTTTTCCGAAATCAGTAGACTGTTCAATTCAAAAAGCTACGGTAACACAAAAATTTTTAAAGCATTTCAACCGTATCCGTCATTGTGTCCTGGTCAGCTGGATCGATTTGATATCAAGAATAGAATAATATAGAAGCGTATAGCCAAATATAAGATTGAAACAGGCGGTTATAGATTTAAGCATTGAGGGAGAAAAGATACAGCTATCAAAGAGGAATATTTCTGAGCAAGTCCTTTGGTTGATGTTTGTGCCCAGCTCAAATGGCAACATTTTGAATTCCTATTTTTAAGATAACCAAGTTTTCCCCCACTAGGAGAATCAAGCAACGCAATCTTCATGACATCCATCTCTTTCCACCATCCTACGCATTAGCCGTTCACCAAACAAAAATAAGTTAGTAACTTTCCAAATAGAAAAAAAAAGTTAGATTTATCCTGGAAAGGAAAGTGAAAAAATGGCAACTGAAAAGTAAAGATGTTTTTCAAGAAAGCAAAATTATAACAGACAGGCAAAAAATAAAAGAAAGATTTTAGGTTAAACAGCGAATCAATGAAAGAAATTAAAGCAGGAAATAGAAAACAACGAAACAATGCCACACCATGAAAGAAAAAAAGAACAATCTGTGGAGAAGAGAGATCTTGAACAACAAGCGACAGGGGAAGAAACAAAACGAGTGAAAGTTTCTTCACTCCACTAAGAGATGTAAAATTACGAAAACAGGTGAATTAATTTGTTTAACCATATTCTTGGATATTAACATACGTCGAGGGAGACAAGATTTCTCCTTATTTCTGAATTTTATACTTAGAAATTCTGGGAGAAAATCTAGACGCGTAATTTCATTACCTACAGAAGTAGAAGTCCGCGGTGATACTGCAAATTATACGTAGAACATCTGTAAGGGAATATGCTGTCTATAGACATAGGAATAAACAAAATTGATATGCTATGATTACCTTAAATATAGATACTCTTGTTTCATAAAAATATATAAATATTGCATATGATAAGCACCAATGCTATGCATTGGGAATTTCATCTTCTTTTCATTTTTGAATGAACGTATAAAATTGAAGATGAGAACTATCATTAATCAGTTCTATTGAAATTCCTTCTTCATTTTCTGAAATATAATGGATACTTTTAAAACTAGTTCTATATCTTGCTGAATGCAAACTTGATACATTGAAATTGCTGGCAATCGAAGGAATCAACTGATCATAGTGCAGTTCCTATTTTTTTTTAAATCAAAACTCCACCGTTTGTGTGTCTAGAGTGTTTTTATTGGTTGTGAATTTTTCTCAGTCGATGATCGGATCAATCATTGGTGCGTTGTGATTGCAATCTTGCAAGCTTGCATTTGAAGGGTGGAATAAGTTACTCCTATGGCTGAATTTTTTCATGAATAGCAATTATTATAATTCTTCCTCAAAGTACGTAGTTGCTGTATGAGATGGATGCTGATATAAGATTGTTAGAAACGTATACAATTCATAATTATTTTCAAGTTGTACAGACTATTATTCATAGATTCATATCATTGAGCGATGCAAGTATCTATATGTATAAAGTTTCAGGTGAGTATTTTTTCTGTAAATTCCAATTTAGGAACCTTCTGAATCGTGACTATTTTTCTATATACCCGCTGAAGCAACTTTCTCATTGCGAGCTCTCTCTCTCTCTCTCTCTCTCTCTCTCTCTCTCTCTCTCTCTCTCTCTCTCTCTCTCTCTCTCTCTCTCTCTCTCTCTCTTGAAGCCACATGAAGAGCGCTTTCAATCATCCAACTCATGAGCAAGTGACATGTAATATGCCGACTGTAAATGCTGGGAAACAAAGTTCAAGGTTTGCCCCTCCAAAAGCCTGACTGACTTTTATTTTCAGTCATATCGGATGAGGGTCTTAGTGGGAGTTGTAACATTAGGAATTGAAATGGCAGTTTATTCTATTGATGAAAATAGTTTACATTTATTTTGTTTGGTGAGATCTGTCCGTCTGTTTTTTAATACTTGATATTCTCATTTTTCAGCTTTATTCCAAAATATTACGATCAGTAAAAAAGTGGATAAAGATTAACATTCTCTTATGACATAACAGCATTCTTTTTCGATGTCGCAACAGTTGTACACAAACTGAGAGCACAGTTTAGCAGTATAAGTAAATGGTAAATATACAACCCCTCTCTGAAGAATTTAATGATTTTTCCACAAAACTTTTCACTCCAAATTTTTCCACCTAGAGCAATTGTGTACGTATGTCAAATTTAGTTTGCTTACGCCGATGTTTAGGCGGATTTTACACCATTTTGGAAAAAAAACACTGAAAAACCACTCACATACATATCTGAATTAGAGTGTATTTGATATGATGGATATTTTTTAATGAATCCGCAACAAAATCGAAGTAGTAATCAGAATCTTGAAATTTATTGGGTAATATGCACTAAGACTTTACTGTAAGGGACACATTAGGAATGAGCAGGACATATGGTTAAAAAGGAAGACATCCAGCTTAAAATACCCTCCTGTCCGACGAACTTGTCCCTATTGGATGGAGTAAGCGGTGCAACAAATTTGACATAATGACTCAAAAATGACTCTTACCTCGTGTGGAAGTAAGACAGTGATACATGGTGACGTACGATCTAGCAGACAAATTTCAATGTCGAACATGGGATTTGTGAGCACAGAAGAGAAAAGGCGGTGCTCTTGAAATTGGAGCTCCCTCCGCGTACCAGACATTCTCGTGCAACCACAGCAGAAAACCTTTGTCCATGAAGCCAATCGATAACATAACGAATGTAGTAAAGAAAATAAAGGAAAAAATAAGATTCGATTGCTAATTCCATTTCTGTATCATAGCTGCCATATTGGTTTCCGTTTCAATCTAAAACAGTGAAATTAGTGGTTAGTAATACTTGTAAGTCGTGGAATTCACGATGGATCTATAGCATCGTTACAAATGATATTTTTTCGATCCTTTGATGCAAAAATATTGAACTTATATGTTCATCAAACTCAGACCTTGAGTATGTGATATTTTCACACTTATTTTTTTCTAGATTCCAGTTTGTACTCATTAACTGCAACATGAAAAAATTGTTAGGTGCACTGAAATACGCATCCTTTTTTCTTTGTTAGATGGCATTAGAAACGCGTATGTCTTATAAATTGCAATTGTCTGTCCTAACTGTATGTTTTGAAAATGCATTTGTCAAAACATTGGAAATGAACCTAAAATATATGTTTTTTCAGCACATATGTCTTAAGCAAAGTAAATCCTGACTCAAACACATTAAGGATATAAGCAGTTTATGGTGATGGTGTTATAAATGATCCAATGTATCAAAAATGATTTGCACCGCATAGTGTTGGATATTTCTGGAATTTATTTTCATCCAATGGACCGATTTAACTTTTTCTGTTACCAAATATAAAAGTGAAAAATATGTGTAAATCTTCATTTTCCCATTTGCAAATTACTGCAGTTTGTGGCACGCAATCAAACTACTGACTCTTTGTATGCTAGTGAGAGATCGAATATTTGGCAATAATCTGAAAACAATTGATCTGATAAAACCACTCTTATAAAATCTCGAACTGCATATGCCTGCTTCTCATCTAATTATGCTACAGCTACACAACTCTTTTTTTCCATTTCATCTCACTGCACTCCACTTTTAATTCGAAAACTAGTAACTGAAATTCCTCGTGAGGCATAAGAATATTACTCGAATAAGATTAATGAAAATATCCAGTTAAGAATAATTTCACCTTTACCCCCTTTTCTCATGGAGACTATACCAATAGGATGAATAATTATTCACCAAGTATTAGGAGTGCGAAGTGCCCCATTTTACAAGGAGCACAAGTATAAACATAGTACATTAGCGTAATTATATAAGATCTTAATTCAAAAATATTCGTGGTTACTTTACTAATTACATTTTGCTCAGTACAAAAACCACGTTTTATATCAGTGAAATCCGCAGATATAATCTACTGATGAGAATAAATGTTTGCCTTTGTCAAATGAATATCTGAGAGAATAAATATTTAAAAATTACTATTTGGTAAAGATTTTCATTTCAGATGTTATATACTTTCTGAACTTTTTAGAATTGTGATCATTCAATGAATTATGAAGACTTGTCTACTTATTGTTCAATCACTACTTTTCTTTAGCTGGATGTTGAATATCAGATACAATAGGTAATCGAATTCAAAGAGAAAAAGAAATTTGCAAAAATGATTCATTACAATCTTAACCATTCATAGATCCATGCAAAAACTGAATTTCGTAAATGAAATATTCGTTCAGCTTAAAACTGATGCATTAGTGAGGAATCTTAGCACACTATATGATCATACGAGATATGGGATATGGTACATGGTCGTTTTTTTTTTCATTATGAAATTTTCAAGATTCCTCCTACTCCTTGGCAGGAGCAAAAATATCATGTTCTGGCATGACCTTTATATTGGGGGGATAGAAAAGTTCTATGCATATCTCTATCTAGAGTTTCCACCGTTCTATACCTACTGTACGACTTCAACAAGATCTCAAATCCCAATGAATAGCATCTTCAAATATTATTTGTATTTATGTGGTTATCATTTTCATAAAAAAATAGTATCGTGATGCATCAGAGAGTGATTCGCAAATGTTGCTCCTCAGCTTGTAAACAACCATGCATGAATAATCGGGTAATCGCTACTTATACGATCTTTGAAGAGGAACATATTTTGGTAATGAATCTTTAAGAATGTAGGTCAGGTATGCTTCGAGGAGTTTTTTTTTTCTTACGGTAACAGTGAGATAATGTCTAAATAGGTCGTTTCGTACATACCAATATATCTATTCAGACGTTTAACGAATTGTGACTGATATTATCCGATGTGTTTTTTATCTAGTAGTACCAAAAACTGTTTTGATTTAGAGATTTCAAACTTGACCATTCATGATTCACCCTATTATACGATTGAAATCAACTGCTGAATCTAAGAGAATTGCCACGATAATATTAACCATTTTTGCAGAGGAATGAATCAATCCCCACGGAAAAAAATGCTAACTGATGTAAACATTTTTCGATATGTTTTGGAGACTAACATGGGATTGAATTTCTGAAAATAATTTAGCCCTGCAGTAAGACATCTTAGATTCAATGAGTCATTTTCAATAATGACACTTGGGATTTCTGCCTTGGCGCTCATCAAAGGGCAATGGTTGACAAGATTTTCTATATTAATTTTCTCGAATTTACTTTTGAGTGTGTAAGGTGATGGTCCAACGAGTTAATCAATGGTAATGATATGCCAGACCAGTTTACTAACCATTGCTTAAAGACGTATTTTTCTATACACTTTTGTTTTTGTCCATGTACGCATTTATATCCGCTAGTACATCTGTTTAATGGTGCATGAATGAACAAGTGAGATACGAGCCCATATTCATTGTTAAGTTCCCGATGGAGGATGATTAGTATATGCTTCAATGTTGCACTTGTATACATAGCAATACATTATTGAGCAGATACTTAGAATCATACACATGGTGATCAACATATATATAAATGTGTGTATATATACATATATATATATATATATATATATATATATATATATATATATATATATATATATATGTGTGTCTGTGTCTGTGTCTGTGTGTTTGTGGATGTGCGCACGTGCATGTGTGTGCAAAGAGAATGAGACAGTGATAAGTAGATAGAGAGGAAGAGAGAATGAATAGAGAATGAATAGATGCATATAGCAAACATTAATAGAATTATATATATATATATATATATATATATATATATACATATCACTCTCACTCTCTCTCACTTGCTCTTTCCCTTTCCTTCTCTCTCTCTCTCTCTTTCTCTCTATCTCTCTTTCTCTCTCTCTCTCTCTCTCTCTCTCTCTCTCTCTCTCTCTCTAATCACTTTGTGTTTATCGGTGTAGCAGATCTGAAAGTGTTTATGGAAGCAGTCCCAAAATGTAACACCTTCTGTGCGCCAATAACTGGCGCCCTAGGGTGCCCACCTGCTGATTCATACTGATTTGAAAGTAGTCAAATATTTTCTTTCGGTTTTCAAAGTTGGATCACACATTTCTAGACTACACTCTGAAATTCAATCCAAAAAGTAGCAGGTTCTAGAACCTCAATTAAATACTCCAAATAAACTGAAACCACATGAACTGATTTGAACGCAAAAAAATGAAATCTTCTCGAAATGTTCCAGCTCGATTATTTGCATAATCGTGAGTGGGTGTTTCTCCCTTACCTTGAGAATATTGACGATAATAAATGAATGTGCACACATTGGTGTGGCTCTCAATAATCTTATATGCTACTTTATGAATTTTCAAGGCTTCAACTTGTTGAACGATGGCCAATTGAAAAGGATAATGACGAAAACATGATTTGGGGTTTGGGGATTCACTCCTATATGGCATATAGTCTTTTTATGTTGTCTCAATATGTATGAACATCTTCATTTAACAAAATAAATGTAACTGGGATATTGTTCCAGGAGCAAAGGCGATTGTTTATTAATATCATGGAAACAGTTTATATTGATCGATAAGGAATTCGATCCGATAATTGGTTTCATCGTGATGTTTGAAATCAGACCATTGGATAAGAGAGTAACTGCTGCAATCTCACTTATAATGTGAGCCGATATGTGCAGAAAAGAAAGACTGTGTTGTGTTATGTGAAAAGGTACCAATCAATATTTGAGGTATGATGAGATATGTCTTTTCATTACTCCGTGCGAACACAAGCGAAGGTCAGAATCAAATTTGACGACAATAACATGAGGACTAACGAAAATGGATGCTTGACTCAACAATCCAGTGAACTGGAGTAGGAAGTGGACACACATTTAGAAACTGCGACATAATGTTGGAAAGTATCAATAATTACTTTATGTCGACCGAATCAAGATTTACTGTCAAAGTGATACAAAATAACTGTGAAAATTGGATTATAGAAAAAGATAAAAACAAACAAAACTGGAAGTAAAACAATATGACTATACGGAACAATTGGTGACGTAATGTATCAAACAACTATAAGTATAACATTAGTCAATGGCACAATAAGAAGCAGTGACACGACAATGATACGCATATACATACACATACGTGCAAACACAGAAACGCTAACACACACACACACACACACACGTATATATATATATATATATAAGTGCAAGGTACATCGATCATTCTGTAGACTAATAAAGAAAAAACTTTCACTTTACATAAGAAAAACTCATTTTTTCATGAAGAGCTTCCTCCTTGTCAATCTGCTCAATTAGGTTTTGAATATAAATCATGTAGATCGGACATTATACAGATACATTCAGCTATTGAACATGTTTAAGGCGATGGATTGATGATTATATGTCTTCATCATATGTCTTTATTTATATTAATATACATGAATCACATCTTAAAAGTACACATTTTTGGTAAACATGTCATACTCTGTAGAATCATTTAACATTTGCCATTCAAGTCTGTTGCAAATTTATATGAAAAAAAAATGAGCACAACTTTTCACTAGTTATTCACTTTTACTGATATCATGATGAAGGCACAAACACAATGCGTAATATTTCAGCCTGAAAACTGAACATAGACACATGCATTGCTTTATAAAAACTCATAAATGTGGAATTAAATTTATTTATCAATAACTTGTCTTTGGCTTTAAAAATTCTTCAGTCGATTTTATCAATTTGAAAACATTCACTTCAACTATTGTGATTGGAAACTGATAAGTAGAAAAAAAAGGACAAAAGTATTGGTTGCGGTGTATAATCTGCAGTACAAAAATTAACCACATGTCAGGAGTTAAAACTGCAGATCGATGACCATAGGACACTTAATTAGCCATTGCTAATGTGTTCACTTCCTACTTCATAGCCTACTTTTCATGATTTCGTGCCAGTCTAACTTGGCAGTAACAGATACCAACTGTAATCGAAAGTATGCAAGATAATGGAAATATAGATTTTTACAAAGAGTATCTGTGTAAATGAATCAGTTATTGAGGAGTGTTTTTTGCAAAGTGTCCACTATTTCACTGCATTCGCAAACGCAAGGGTAGCAGTATGTATTGCAAAGGGTTAAAATGCAAATGGGATTATGTCCATGTTTTTCCTTATGTGAATAATAATAACTGTTACCCGGCCAAAGGAACTCAAAATATTTTATGTGTCGATTGTATTTTGAAAATGAATGTTTCAAACATTCTCGAGAAGCAAACTGAAAAGAGTAACCCATTCTAATTTTAAAATTTGCACACGGCAAACATTGTGGCCTCTTGAATTAATATTGTGTAGATTATTGAATAAATAAACTAGATGTTAACATTTCATAGTAAACAATAAAATTTAATTCCGGTTTTTCAGCCCTCACATATACCATCTAAAAAAATAATTTCAAACAAACCATTTCCTTTTTTTTCAATTTAGGTATCAGACTGCTAATTGAGCAAATCTTCGTGAGATGTTGACACATTCATGTGATACTAATAAATGCTGTTATTTGATTATTATTCAGTGAAAGTCACACATTCTGGTTCAGTGCTGAAAACAAAGAGATTCGTCACAGGGAGCAATTAGATGAGAAAATTACATGATATGAGTGACTCCTAAGATGGAGTCTCTCGTTGTTTGGATAAGACAGTGGTGTGAAATTCATCGGAAATCAGAAAAAGACTGGTTTGACCATGGCCTGAACGTTGATTCGAGCATTATTCTGAACAAATTAGTGTATTTTATCAATAATTTGCCATTACAGCGTTCCAGACATAAATGCTATGAATAATATAGATAAGCCTGACCGCACCAATCACTTCATATACGTTGTTGAACACTGTTGGTTTCCACTAAAGACTTCATTTCTATGAGGTGAATCCATTTAACGACATAGACTATTATCACCATTGTTTAGAAACACTTTCTTGGAGGTTTGTAAGTGTATGAGTATGAATAAACACTTCAATATGGTTTTATCTCAGTTGCTCACCAAGTTACACCGAAGACTGCTCTGATCAACAAAAATACGTTTAGCCAATTCTATTAACAATTAATCAGTATCACTGAATTGATACGTTTTATGTGTTATTGATTCAGAACATAACGTCTTCAGTCAGTGTGAATAAATTCATTTGTACAGTTGAATAGAGGCTTAGTAAATATGGAATGAAAAGTAACGAATCTCGGATACCCACCTTACTTTTGAAGGACTTATTCTTAGAAAAAACACTAATAAAACTATATGACAAATTTGATTTGTATACATTTTGTCATATCAGCCACCCAGCGCTTATCCAACAAATGGAAGTAAACAGTTACTGAATAACTAACTTACATACTTAGACGAAAGAATTATTTGATGGGAGAGGTAGATGACCCGTTTTTCAAGATACAAATATCTTCAGGATTATAATCCTGTGTTTCAAAATCGAGCACATAAGATATGGGAAAGATCAAGTCCTAAATTTTAATTCATCATACCTATGAGGATATTGGGTATAATAATTTTGAAAAGGAAAACAAATAAACACAGAACAATTCAAAATAAAGCTGGAAATGAATCTGATTTATTTCATACTCAGATGAAATTTCGTACCCAGGGGACTTGATTCGGTCTGAGAAGCTATTTTATGAACTGAAACGGAAACAAAAAACTTACAAGTAGTTTTACAACAGAGCAACACTAATACTGGAAAGCATGGGAAACCTCTGAGTTCACAATGATATTTTAAACTGCTTTGCAATTTCAATTGGTCTGTGATCAAAATAATATGTTAAATTCCTTTATATAAGTCCCATGCAAATATTAATTTGCTCTCAAAGATCCCAACACAACAGAGTTGTCGATCGGAAAGGCCAACCCATCCATTGTGGAATGTTAGTTCTTCAGTTTATATTATTTCCTTTCGACAATTCCTCAAAATAAAGTTTTACGAAGAAATATGTTCTAAGCTTCTAAAAATCAGAAAAAATATTGATGATTATAATACCTTAATAAGGTATTTTTCATATGCATTTGCAAATATGAGTTATATTGTCCGGATAGCGATAAATAGAAAAACAGATATTATTTTATTGATCGACATGTTACTGCTATAAATGCAAAATGTACTCAACACTGCGAGCAATAAATAAAAGTAAAGATGCAAATGATGGAATTCTACTGGAAAAATCATTGCAGCATAAACATTGTTATTCCGTTACGGCTGATGCCAGTTGAATAGCCTGTTCTAATCTCCATGCTCCTCATGACTCACTCATCAAGCTACGAAATATTGAGATAGGAATTCATCTAAATATGTTTCGATGTGAAATCAGGAAGAAGACAAGCTTTCCTATTGTGTATAGTGAAATGTAATTGCCTGAAACTCTTTTCTAGTTTAGGGAACAAAATATCATCTTCCTCTCGATATCTCACTAATGGCACTTATTTAGTTTATTTTTCTATAGTGATCAATTAATGTAGTCTTTGAGTAATACAGAGTAAATGATGATAATAATACGATCTCTGATCAATAAACTGGCAAACAAAGGCGCCCCTGACAATGATACATGTAGACTATACGTGAAGAGTAAAGAAGATAGTAAAGGACTAGTCAACGTTGAAGACTGTCCAACATACCAAAAGAGGATTATAAAGTATGTGCAAGCAAATATTGAAGTCATAATAAAAAGCAGCTAACGAAGGAGCTGGACTGCACACAAAGAAATAAAACGAGAACAGAGAAAAAATACATTGGCAATTGAAAAGATATATAATAAGTGTCACAGAGACCATAGACATGGCTACGAAAAGGAAACTTGTTAAAGTGAAAAATCCACAGAACCCAAAAAATTAGCAAGTGCCAATTATGAGGGTTGAGGGATGAGATCACGTACTGAATAACCAGTGAATTTAGACTACTAGCCCCGAGAGGATGCAAAAACAGACACAGCAGGGTAGCAACAGTGATACACTGAGAACTGAGCAAACAAATGGTATTCAACCATACGAAAATGGTATCAGTGCAAACCACAGACAGCCCCGCAAAATGGAAGCAATAAGTTAAACCGATCATCCCATCTTAGCAAAACAACCCGGTAATCGGTGACAAGAGAAGAAGAATCAGCCAAGTAAGAGACAAAACAGTGCCCGTTAATCACCCATTAAATACAAAAGAGGATGAAAAGCTTGGGAAATACCAAGATCTGGTCTGGGAATTGAAAAGAGTGTGGAATACGAAAGTCATGACACTGCAATTAATTGTAAGTGCACGTGAAACCGTTCCAAAGACATTGAAAACGAGATTGAAGAAATTGGCGATAAGAAGGAGAATTGAAACTATACAGACCACAACACTACCGAGGTGGCACAAATACCGAGGAGAGTACTGGAAATAAGAAATGTGCGACTACAGCTTTAAACAATGGTCCAATAGCCAAAAATAAAAACATGGCACAGTACGGTTATTGTTTTTTTTTTTTTTGATAAGTGAGAACAATACGGTTGAGGACCCGAGGAGACTTAGAGTCAACCAGCCCCAAGTGATAACCACCAAATGACTTTTGCTGAACTGTAATCAGTTGCACAGCTGTGAACTGTAAGAGTGCAAAGAGGAGGATTCGATGATACGATAGGTGAAGACGATAGAGGAGGTGGGCTGACGTTTCTGAGGTGATTTGCTGTCACCATGTCTCCGGTGGTAATCACCAGGCAACTGGTGTGAAAATGCAATCATCATCATCATCATCATCATCATCACAATAATAATAATAATAATAATAATAATAATAATAATAATAATAATAATAATAATAATAATTTCCTGTATATATGTATGGATGTAACAAAAACCTAGCCAAAAAGGACTCATTTCACAGAAAATCTATTTGGTACCGCACATTCAGTCTATTTTGATTCAGAGAATATAACGAAATTGGGTGATTTACACTCTTTCCCATAAGGTTCATTTTACCAAATAATTACATTGGTGAAATGGACCCTGGGTTTATACAAGTGTCTTGTTACTAAAATTGGGAATTTTTGTGACATCAAAACAATTTTCATTTTCATCACACTTTATTTTTTGAACGTTTCAGCTCTGACATTGCATTTTTCAGGGAATTAGTTTTTTCTTTTTTCTTACTAGACCTCATACTTATCTTATTCGTTTGACAATACATAAGTGATTCAAATTATCGTCTTGCTGAGCAATTTCTGGATATTTTGATTTTGAATTTGTTACCGCTTCTCTTTTTAAAGTTTTTGAGATATTAGCGTCATTATAGCGCTTAATTATTCACCTTGATGCCGTGTATAGAGCTCATGTACAATTTTGGAATATGAGAATAAGTATGGTAATGTGCTCAGATAGCCGTAATTAGATATCGTAGCAAATCAATGAATTTCCCAAAATCACTTACTCAGTATTGTAGCTATATGGACACAGCACAATATCTCCAAAGGTTTCACTAAGGACTGTAAATAGATATTAGGGTGGATTCAGCTGTATATCATCATCACCTCTCCAGCTATATGTACACAGCAACGTATCCCCGAAGTTTCTCAATAGATTTTGATGTCATTTTGAAGAAAGTTGGACGATGGGAAAACTGGAACTGCTTCCATTTTGAACATGATCCTGGATATTTTTTGCAGTCAACTCTGAAGAAGCGACAGGTTAAGCAATTACTATCATTGATATTAGTATTTTTGTTTTTTCTTCTCCTGGTAATCGTTCACATTTTCAAATTCCAATTTACTAACAGGTTCAATGCAAAGGGGAATAGCTTACCAGCTCAAGCCCCAAATAGGAAATTTTATATAAGGAATCTAAGCCGTTCGACAAAGATACTTTGAGGTTGAATTCAAGCACATACAGTTCAGTAAAGGCCCATTTTATTTATTTATGTTACTTCTCCTAATCTACTGAAGTGATCACCATCAAACCAGCATTCCTGATCTCATCTTCATAGAGTTGCCCAGGAACAAGACGGAAGTGAGAGCAATTTTCTTTAATAAATGATTAAATTATCTTATGCGGAATTATGTCCAATATGAGCATTTTAAAAGTTTTTTTTTGTTTTTCGAACGAATCTTTGACTTGTTGAAATTTAAATGTACTAAGAGGTTTAAAGGGGGTGACGGACTAGCTTTTGCCCCTATTAAAAGCTTGACACTTACTGAGTGAATAATTGAAAGAAATAAGGGGAACGTAAAAACAAACTAGTGGTACTTGAGTTGCAAAGAGTTAAAGCTTACGTACATTGGTTTTAAGTAGATGGTGAGGGAAGAATACTCGATCACACTGTAAGATGCTGGGCACACCCATGTGCTTTCTGCTGGTCAGAATGCATCATGGGTAATATGAGCTGGAATGACACAAGTATCAACCAATCTACTAAGGTCAGACACTACCTCAATGCTCCAAAACCAAGCATGATGATTGAGCACGAATCAAGTGTCAACAATTCAAGATTTGTTTCTCATAACCGATGGATGCTCCTTTGTTAGCAACAGCAGAGGATGGGGTCGTCGTCCCAGGACTGCTGGCGAAACTCCAGCTCTTGTACTCTAAAGAGCCCCAAGGAAGGACATTTTACTATGTTACTGTTTGCCAAAACTATATCTCATGCACCAGTAATGGCAACCAGGAGGGACACAACTGTCAACTGCTAGTTCCAAAGCAGACCACCTCTGCTGTGCTATAGAGAATGCAAGCTCGAAATATGGAGGAGAAAATAAACTATGGAGGTATCAGACCAGCACTTGGCTGATAAAGTGAAAGAAATTTTGTAAAACAGATGGCTCTTAGAGACAGAAAAGAAAGAGATCTGCAATTGAATTGAAAGAGAAGCGAGCAGCTTACCCTTTTGAATACAAATCCCTTAATAAATGATGAAATAAGAACAAATCAAAACAAAAAAATCCCCAAATGATGGCACACTTTAGAGAGAGACGCTGATACTCTAATGGAAGAAATGAAAGCCCAGATACTAACTATAAAAAGAATGATGCACGAGGAGACAACAGCATCGCTAACTCTCTGGGGCAAGGACAGGAAGACACTGAGAGAGACAATTGATCATGTCAACAGCTTCCCAAGGCATATTGGAACGAATAATGTAACGAAGTGAAACAATTTAATCTACGGTGGAGCAACTATGGTAACAGATTTCTTTTCAATACAAGGCGGAACCCTGAATAACATGAATAAAAACCCCATTGGGAAGCAAAATCAGTAAGACAAATTTCTCAATTAGGAGGACGAAAGACTACTGAAAAAGAACCATACCTGGAGAGACAACGTGTAAGACTATTGGACAAATACAAAAAAAAAGGAAAAAAAAGTCTTCTTGCAGCAGTGGAAGAGGTATACCAAAGGAAACTAGCCGAAGAAGAATGACTAATTAGATACATTGTTAGAACCAACAAAATATACAAAAACAGCACATTCTAAAACAACGGGGGGAAATTAACCAGGATCCAAACAGAGAAAGTTTACAGAACATAAAGCAGAATGACAGGTTGGGGGGATTTCTGGAACAGTATATGGGGACACCAAAAATGACAGAACAAAGCCCTATAATACTTACATATCATGGAAAAAATCCTAGGCGTAGACAATGGAAAACAAATGATACTAAATGGTACCACATTCAAACACATTTACAAAAGATGACTGAATGGAAAGCACCAAAACCTAATGGAATCCAGAAATGTTGGTTGAAGAAATTCACCATATTACACAACTGACTCATCCATCATCTCCAAAGTTGCTTGAATGATGGGGGGGTGTCATAATGGATGAACAGAGGCAGAACTTTCCTATTTCAAAAGGACACAGAAAAAAAAAGGGAACCAAGTAAGCAACTACAGACCAATCACATGCCTACCTCCAATATGGAGAATCATAACCGGACATGTAGTGGAGAGGATATATATATATATATATATATATATATATATATATATATATATTGAAAGAAGAGGACTATTACTAGGAGAAAAGGAAGGATGTGGGAGAGAAATCAGAGGGGCCAACAACTCGCTACTCAATCGACCAAATCCCCTAAAAAGTTTTTAAAAAACTGAACATTGCAATGATATGTGAAGACTAAAAAAATCATACGATATGATTACGCACAGTTGGATAATTGGATGTGTAAGAATATTGAATGTCAGTGAACCAGTAGTTGGATTCATAACCAACTCTACTGAAGACTGGAAAGTAAAGTTTACAGCTGAAGAAGAAAAACCTGGCAGAGGTATGTATAAAAAGGGGTATTATCTACGGAGACACTCAATCCCAACTTCTATCATTTTTTAACTATAATGGCACTAAAAAGAATCCAGAAAAAATTTCAAAGGGAACAAATCCTTTAAAACAGACAGGATAGTCAACCAATCAGTATATATGGACGAGATAAAACTAAGAACAAGGGATATCTCGAAATGTTGTACGACAAAGTGATGTAATACAGTGATGACATTTTGATAGAGTTTGGAACAGAAAAAATGTGCAACAAAATTATCAAACCATTGACTACACAAGACTGATATAAATATCTGGGAGTGCTCGAATATGATGCAATTGATTGGGAAGAGATGGATGAAAATGATAAGAAGTGAGCATCAAAGGAGAGAATATCAAAGATCAAACGAAATAGCTAGAATGTGTTAAAGGAATGAACGCACGGGTTTTATCGATTGTAAGATACATCAGACTATCCCTTGGATAGAAAGAGGAAAAACTCTAGTCAATGGATGGGCAAACAAAACATTTTATGTTAATGCAAGAGGCTTTGCATCCCAAATATGATACAGATAGAGTTTTCATCGAGAAGAGAAAAAGTGATAGAGGACACATCAACATAGAAGATTGAGTCTGAAGGACAAAAACTGGACGAAGAAAGAGTAGGCAAGCAAAGAGTGAAGACATTAAACAGAGCTCCCGGAACAGCAGAACAAAGAACAAAAAAGTTCTGAACGAAGGATCAACATAGCAATATAGGAAAAGGAAATGGGATCACATGAGATATACGGAGACCTCTGTAAACAAATGCAGGATGTTGCAGACATGACATAATAATAATAATAATAATAATAATAATAATAATAATAATAATAATAATAATAATAATATGATACATATATTTTTTGATGAAGGGGAGTGGGGGAAAACATTACCTCCCGTCTAGGTCTCAAAAGTGATGGGGTGCTTTTTTCTCTCTGTAAACGTAGATTTTTGGTTCTTTTTATCTCATATTACACACACACAAACACACACACACACACACACACACACACACATACACATATATATATATATATATATATATATATATATATATATATATATACATATATATATAACGTATACTAAATCGACAATGTCTCGAGAATGTTTTGGACCATCTACGTTTTTTTTTGAGCACGACGGATAGTTTAACACACACACACACACACACACACACACATATATATATATATATATATATATATATATATATATATATATATATATATATATATATATATATATATATACTAAATCGTCAATGTCTCGAGAATACTTTGGAGCATCTACGTTTTTATTTGAGCACGACGGATAGTTTAACACACATACACACACACACACACACGTACACACACACATTCACATATATATATACATATATATATACGTGTGTGTGTGTGTGTGTGTGTGTGTTAAACTATCCGTCGTGCTCAAATAAAAACGTAGATGCTCCAAAGCATTCTCGAGACATTGACGATTTAGTATACAAGTTTCAAGGGTTTTAAACTTTAAAATTTTTACTATTTCCAAATGTCAACAATTTTCGGAAGCATCCCCCCTGGAGGGATCGGATGTTAAAGATTTTTCCTCTCTTTAAAAGGACCTGTATCAATGGGAGATGACTTCACGCTCTGAAGGGCCAAAAGAAAAAGTAGGCTTGATCCCTTCTTTCATGGCACAAAACTGAAAATTAGCATTTTCTCATCTTGAAAGAATCGAGTGTGAAGGTAAAATTCATTTCCTTTTTTAAGAGGTCAGAATTGAAAGGAGGCTATTTTCCTTTATAAGGGTTTGATAGTGAAGGGAAAGTTTTTTACGTTATGTCTTTGAATTTCAATATTGTTTTGCACCTGAAATATTTTCCCTGGAATAGACAGGCACACCAGCAATCCGTACATGAGGATTTTTATATGTCATTTTATTCATAACTATAATGCCAAGGTGGATTGTAACCTTACATCAAGTGATAATATTTTTTATGTTTATTTATACATTTTCAAGGTGCCTAATTCAAAGAGACCTTGTGTCTATCCTTTCAAAGGTTAAAGTGAGCCTTTTTTTCCTAAACAGTGGCTAATTTTAATAGTAGTTCTATGGAAATTATACAATATACACTCTCAATAAATGTTTCAGAAAATCCCGACAGGATGTAAGCCCTGCCTGTAGCTTCAGATTTGAGTTGAGTGAAACTATATACATATCTTTATCCTTTTGTTTTAATCCTTAGATAGACAGGTACTTAAGCTAGCCTATGTATATATATATATATATGTATATATATATATATATATATATATATATATATATATATATATATATATATATATATATATGTATTAGATATACATTCAATCCATTCGAGAGCCCAATTTTCTTCAATTGTTCATTCTATCCACGTTGTCTAAGCTGAGTTATATATTGGGCAGACTTCGCACTTTTTAGAAAAAAAATGATAGACACCGATAAATTGAATATAATAAGGTTTTATTTTCGCTTTGTGGAATCTGGCATTACGTCAAAATAATTAAAGAGACTTACATACAATTAATCATCACCTATTTTTAGTGGAAATTACGTAATATTTCAAGGTGATAATTGAAATTTATCCTGTGTTGAATAATGTTATAGATACAATAATTGAAATATGATCAGAACGCAGGTATTACTGGGTACTATGACAATCAGTCGTGGGTTACAAAAGTTAAAACAGTATGGATATCATCATCATATTTGGCCTGATCTAGAATTCAGATTCTTTATTAGGGTCTAGTCATTGACACAGTAGCGCAGGAACGTGTAGACCTCGTATATTCCAGGGTACTGTAGCATATCTACTGTCACTGCCATCAGACTACATAAAAACTCTGACCCCGTTCAATTATGAAAAGAAATAAGACAAGGTTGTACAAGCTCACCAAATCTCTGCACAGCCTGCCTTGAGATGATTTTCCAGAATATAAAATGTAAGTAAAAGAATTTAAATTGACGGTGAATACTAAAGTAATCTCAGATTAGCTGACGACCTCGTCCTCTTTGTTAAGAACCTTCATGATTCCCAAATAATGCCAGACAAACTAAATGATGCAAGTAAGATAGTGTGCCTCCAAATGAACTTCAACAAAACCAATTTTATGTACAACAAACATGTTGGGGACAAAGACACAACGTTTGTAATCGAAAATGCAAAGCTTGAGAAAGTAAACCAATACATCTAACTAGGACAGCGAGTTCCCATAAGGTTCTCCAAGGAATTAAAACGAGGTACAGCAAGTTTAACTTTGAGGAACAAGAAAATTGCACTCGTCCAAAAAATGAGTCTATACAGTCAATGTATCATCCCAATAGTCACCATCGAGCTTAAACATGAATCCTGACTAAACTGGGAACCATGCAACGGGGATATGCTCAATCTCACATGAAGATATCACGACAGCATGGTACATTAGAGAAAATATAGGAGTCTGAGATTTCTTTGAGACAGAAAAATCAGAAGGTGATTGGTCGGACATGGTGCCAGAATATCAGACAACTGCTGGACGTCACAACTCACAACATGGATCCTGAGAGATTATATGCAAAATCGTGACCGACGGAAAGTAAGATGGAGTGACAAGCTCAGAGAATACTGGTTTTGAAATGCCCATGATGGAGAGGTATCATTAATCGTGAGGATAGTCAATGTCCAATTACTGACAGTCAATGGATGCTCATGTGGGGGATAATGAATTCATACTCACGAGTTTAAATCTCCATCTTTGAATAATGAAGATATCTCTTTCAAGGAATTACCCTAAATTATCATCAAATCATGCAAAAATAATAGTAAAACAAAGGAAATCGAATCGTTCATTCGGATTGGTTAACTCGAATCGTGTTAATTAATGTTTCTATGTTGATTACTTAAACTTAATATATATTTTGAAAGCAGCAGAACTAAGATTAATACACCGTCATTCTGGGAAACGCAGATGGTTGATAAATTATTATTCATAAGAACAAAGTATTAGATGAAAGGAACCTGAATTAATTACCTCGGTTCGAACTATTCCTTATCAAAATAATCATGTTATATCATTTATTATGCTTTTTTTTCAGTCGAGAAGGTTGAAGTATTTCAAAATAGAGATGGAATCAATTTATCTATTAAATGCAAACGATTCTTGTCTATCGCTTTGTTAACAAGAATTGCAAATCTTATTCCGTATAATAGGAAAATTCAATCTATTCATTCCTTCGTCTCCCTCTCAAACAGGCCATATTTGTTCAGCGACAGAGATGTACTTATGAATATTTATTCAGATCTATTTGGCAAACAGATGGGAATTTTTTTTCATTCAGGGTCAAACTCTAACATCGATCAATATTTGAGTCTGTTGTCGACTCCTCACTTCGATGAGAAAATAAACATGAAAGAATTAATAACAAGACATTCTTTTTCGAGCAAAAGAGTACAGATACGGTCGTTCGAATGTCAAATTGGTGAATTTCCTCCATGTAGATTTGAAAGCAGGACATCTCTAGGATTAGAAGAATGAACGTTAATACACCGTCTGAAGACGGAAATCTAAAGTCCAGTTCAATATCCAGGTGAGTGGCATCATTTATACTTCACACAGAGGAAGTATTTTGAGAATTTGAATCAGGGTTGTTCAACTCTTTTATCCTATTGCCGTCCTTTGGTAACTTCTTTTGTTAATGTATCATTGCTTACCTTGATGTCTGGCCTGCAGTTGTCTACTGGACATTGTCGTATCAGCATCAGTCTTTTAACATCCGTCGTTGGACATAAACCTTCCCAAGGATCCGCCACATTTCTCTATCATTGCAGAGACAGTATTTTCTGAATTTGTCCAGTTCATCTCTCCGGCTTGTATTTTGTCAGCCTCGGTTTCGCATCAGATCTCTGGGTATCCGTGTTGTGAGTCGTGGTGTCCATCGGTTATCCGTCAATACCGCAACCCGACCAGCCCATTGCCATTCGAGTTTTCTAATAAATTCAATGATATCGCATCACAGTTTTCTTCTTGATATATTGTGCCGTCTTGTGATCTCTCCATGAGGATGAGCATGATTCCATCATGTGCATGCTGCATGATTCTCAGTTTGCAGGTGTGTCTCTTGGTTAGGTTCCATGTGTCAGCTCCATAAGTGACTCTAAGGAGGATGCATTAGTTGTATACTCTTCTTTCTAGGTTTATTGGGAGCGACTTGCTGAGGTTGAGTTTGTTCCGCCGATGGCTTGCCATCTTATTATGATCTTTTGCTGGATTTTTCTTCTTAAACAGGTTTCGAAGAGATTTGTTGTGCCAAGTTGATGTAGTGGTCCACTTTCCCTAGTTTTGAATCTTCAATTTTGATAGCTATATCCTTATCTTCGATGTGTTGTTGCACATGACGATTATTATTTACTAAAGTTCATGTGAAGGCCGACATTTTTGCTTCCTTTGTTTAGTTTATCTGGCATTAGTTGGAGGTCGTGTTGGTTCCCTGGAAAACGACGATGTCGTCTCAGACATCGACCTTCTATTTTGATTCCTCTAGTCCCCCAGTCTTAGTTATTGAAAATCATTCGATGCAGGCTGGGAAAAGTTTGGGTGAGCTGGTATCATCTTGCCTTACTTTTGTTTTTTGATTAGAACGGGTTCAGAGTCTTTATGTAGCCGGATAAAAGAGTTGCCGTATATATGTTGCTGTACTTTGACAAATACTGAGTCTACACCTTGTAGGGTGATGGCCTTCAGGACCTTGATAATTTCTACAGAGTTGAATGCCATCTTAGAGTCTTTAAATACTACAGCAAGTGGCATTTTGTATTCTGCTACTTTCTCTTCCAGTTGATTTATTAAATGAAGATGTCCATGGTTGAGTAGCTTCTTAAATCCAGCCTGTTTCCGTTGTTGGTTTTCATCGATTGTTCTTGTGATCCACTTGATGGTGATTTATGAGAACAGTTCAAAGATGCAGTTGAGTAGGTTAATAGGCCTGCATTGCAGAGATGTTTAGCCAAATAAGTAGAGTGACTTCCCATACGAGTGTAGTATTCTGTCATGTACCTCCTTATCCTGGCTAAATCAAGTAAATTTCATACTTAATTGGTCACAACAGTCAAGTAAAGAATCTGGATGACCTACGCGTGCTTGCATTATGAAAAGATATCAAAATGGTAATGGTAATTAATTATTAGGTTGACGTCCAGTCGAACAACAGCACATCTGAACGATGTAGCAAAATTCTTGCTCATACTTGACTTAATCATATTTGTTTTTGAGTAAAACTTGAACGGTCTGTTTCAATATTCACTGCAAAAGACAATATTTTTCAAATTACAGATAATACAAGATCCCCGTGGAGTTATGCAATCAGCTGAAAACCATCCCCTATACAGAGAACACGAATGAATTGCCAATATTAGGGTGGCGGGGAGAACAATAGATTTCCATGTGATGTTCGTCTTTATCCCCGTACCAAAATTTTATCTCCTCCCTACCCCTCCAAAAGCTAGGCGGAAACATTTCCAAAAATTATTGTAAAACAGCATCAATATAAATTGATATCATTGACTAAATGAGGCATTCTTTCGTTTTGCGTTAAAATGACGTTTAACCATTGTCAAAATGGACAATTGATGCAAGAGAAGTATCAGAGCAACTAAGCACCTATAATTTGAATGTCCGTCCTTCCGTCTGTACGCAATCGTCTATTGCAGAGAAAGCACCGCAAAAGCCCATTAAAATTTTAGTGCGTATCAATGGGACCCAGGAACTGTTTTTAGAGTGTTGGAAATCACCCCAAAAATATGTTTTTCAGGAGATTCAATTTGAATTCATGCCAACTTTCATACATTTTCTCCTCAACTGGCTTCTTCTAGCCGCTCGACTGTTTCCCCCCAAAAAGCTTCTTTTTTTTTTCAAAACGACAATGTACTTCTTTTTTTATTATTGAGATTATGCTAGGAAGCAGTAGAACAATGGTAATGTCAGAGAAGGACTGAGAGAAAAACAATGTTCTTTTTTTTCCAAGGATCTTTACAAAATAAAAAAGTTATTTCACAAACATCTCTCAATATTACACTACAAATATTTTTGTGTATACAAATGTGGAATGGATATCCAGCAAATCATTTTTAAGATCAATCCGCAAAGTATGTTCTTTTTCTTGTTGGTGGGTCGATTTACTATGACTTCTTTGAAAATGCTGAGGCCCATATTAACTCCGGAGTTTCGTTTCGTTTAACTTATTCCTTTGGATGAAAACAATTTCTAACATGTTTAATCTGTCCTCCATTGATACATAATAATTGAAGTGAAATTATTTTACTTTCAGCATAATTTACTGTGTTGTTTGCTATTACAGAATCAAGATAATATGTGAAATGCTATAGCTGATTGAATGAATGAAACACCTCCAATAATATTGTAATATAATCAGTAGTATATGCATGTGTGAGTATTTGCATTTGCATGTAATATATATATATATATATATATATATGATCGTCTGAACGGTTCGTAAAAATGGCTTTTATCCATCGGAATGCATCGAAACAAAACCTTGAAAAAAAATTGATTGATAACACTTGTTTTCTCTTAGCTCTTTCCCTTCGCTTTTCAAAAAGTGAAAAAGATGAAATACTGAAAAAGAGGATACGTTCTGGTATTTTCTCTCCTTTATTCCATTCATATTGTATACAGTAGTCGACCGTCCCAAGATAAAATACACAAATACTGAACCGTTAAAGCTAAATATGCCTAATGATGGCTTACAAAAAAAAAAAAAAAAAAACAAAGCAATGAACCAATTATCCACTATGTTGGGTTCAGACTGGCCACGACAAAAGTTACAGAGTGCACAACTTGCTTTGAAGAAAATGCTGATTTATTGACTGTAGAACAGAATCCCGACAGTGTGTGAGTAGGAAAGATTTCTTGAGATAAGCCAAATATAATCTAAATTGTCAATATAACGCCTCATTGCCGACCAAATGTTTTCACTCTGAGAGCTGAATTTCAGTTTATAATTATTAAGAGTAACCTAACTGAAAAATGAATCCACGATAGGTGTAACGAAACTACACCTTCAATATCGCACCCTGCGATAGATATATCATAAAAATGTTTACAGGACGTTCAACAATACCTGCTAGACAATTGACGGGGACATTCATGCAGGATGTTATGTAACGTGTATCGAGTGATACTCATAAAAAACAATCGATTCCCAGTGTAAATTCAGCGTTGCTGCATTGAGGGAAACTGGCTCAAAGCTCGTTAAAATGCAATTGAAATGAGGTATAGAAACAAAACAATTCCAAATTTGAATATTACAAAGTGTCTGTCCTGATGTAAGTGATTTGAATCAATCTTGCATGATATGATTGTCAACAAAAACAGTTGATTTTGAGGTCATCTATATTTTACGCTACGGATTATTTGTGGAAAATGATTGTCATACATTCGTATACATCGTAATACAAAATATTGGTGTTTGTAATAAATGTCAATATCATCAAAAACGTCATCATCGTTGAATAATTATACAGCCAAATGTTACTCAACTATATCAAACTCTGGAAAATACAATTAAAACGGGCGGTATGACTATTTGATTAGGTGGCATGTAGGTGATTGCGTGAGTCTGGTTTTTGTTTCATGCCATCTGAGATATCTAAGGTGACATCCCGGTATCGAACTGACGTGGAGTAATGTGTCTCTAGATGATTTATGAATATGTTTCATTAAGGATTAAAAAAGAATCCTTACGTGGATATCTTATCTATTTGATTAATAACACTCAAAGAATCTATCTGATAAATTATCGATCCCACCAACTACAATTCACACCCTAGCATTCACCGTATCCCTTTTTGATAAGTTTTTTATGATGCCAGTATGCACTGGCGAAACGTTGGTAAGAATTAAAGGGATTTATGTACTACAATATATGGTCTTTTGTAATTTAATTCTTATTGGATAATTCATGTATATATATACATATATATATATGTGTGTATGTGTGTGTGTGTGTGTGTGTGTGTGTGATAGAAGTACATACATTCTCAAAGGTTGATCATATCTCTAGCGGTTCAATACAAACTATAACTTTCCCAAAAGAAGTGATTTAAGTAGATTTTTTTCTTTATTCTATCCTGAACATATTGAACAGAAATCTAGTAATTTTGTGTTTACGAGAATTTATGCAAATTTAAACTGAGCTGTTGATAACAATTACTAACACAGATATTTATTTCAAAATATTCGAGATTAAAGACTCGTCAACCTGGTTGCAATGTATGAAAGGAGTGACACACATTGTTCAGATATTATTGAACCAGAAATCAATAAATAACAAAATCCAAAATAATGATATTAGTTGAGTTTGCTCTTTTTCAGATACTAAACAATCGTAGCCATCAAAGATGGCAAATGGTTATATAATTTTTGCGTATATTTGTTGTGTATTCATGTGTTTGTGTATTTGAATGTTTGTTTATTTACTTGTTTGTTCCAGCTCACTTAGCCATACTTGAACTTTGTCATTAGAACTCCTTTAAATCCATCCTGAAAATGTACACTTTTTTTGAAAAAAAAATTCCCTTGGTCGGGGGCTTATTGCAACAGGTTTGTAGATAAGTTGAAGAGATATCTAAAGAATTCAGATGTTTTCCAAAAGTCTTTTGGAACGCTGATTTAGATGTTTTCCATGGGAAATCTCAAATAATGTATAAAAGGGTTTAATTCCAAATGTAGACAATTGTTCATGTTTCTCTTGTTTTATTATCTTCCTGATATATTTCGTTTATGCCCCTTTTGAATATAAACTTAATACGAAATGATTACTTTTTGTCCACAGCATACATTTAAATTTATCATTTTTTCGCAAAATTCAGACACTGAAACGTCAGCAAATCAACTAAGACATTTCCATCGTTGAAAACAATAATATCTTCTTGCTCGAAAGATATATATTAGTATCAGACGTGTATTCTCAGAAGAGCTAGCTCAGACCATTCAAAATAACTCGTTTAAAATGATTCAGAATGAATTCATATTCTGTAAAAAAAAATAATGACCAGAACACTGCAACATATATCAATTGGACCTGTCACTATTTCGTTTTTTCTACATCTGACGATAAGGCAAAAGCATATACAAGTGTTATAGATATATAAGTTTTATATTTGAGAGTAAATGAAATGCTGCAATACACGGTTCTTTATCTAAAAATAACCATTTACAAGAGGAAAATATAGATGATGGATTATCAGTATTACACAAAAAGTATTTGTACGCATTTTGCAAGAGAAAGTAGACAAGCGAAGTTGTGTATGTAAGTTTTTTCTGTTTTAGTTTTCTATTAAGACACAGTCCCAATAAATCAGGCAAAAGCCAAACAAGGTTCATTTTATTCAAAACTTGCTTCAAAACCACCGTTTCCAGTTAGAAAACTGATGTTTTTTGTTTTCAATTATCATCATAATCATTTGCAAATAAATATAAATGGTAAATTATTCTATAATGAGTCATTTTCAAAAAAAGAAAAAAAATTCGCCTTCACTTTAAGCCCAAAAATCGTAATAAAAGTTTCCTGTGACTTTTGACTCCCTACAAATAACGATTCTCTTTGTTGGACCTTTGAAAAAATAAAGAAGTTTTGCTCTTAATTTCGACCCCTAGAATGGGAAAATGACCCCACCTACTTCTGCCTTTGACTACTGAAAAAGTTGAATGAGAATATTGAGCCAGATAGAAGAAAGTTAATTTTCAAAAAAAGTCTCATCAGGATATGGGGTTAGGGAAAAAACGAAAGCTCAAAATGGAATATCTGTAGATGAAGTACGATAAAAACATGAAAAACCTGATCAAAATAAAAAAAATATCCCATGAAGTCATCAAATTATCTAGTGAAGTCCGATTCCGACGTCATACCGGTTTACACAAAGTAAGTGCCTTATTCCACATCGTACTTACATAGGAAATTAAACTTCCCTTTTTATAACAGTTGGTTTTATCCATCAAGTTAGAGTATTTTGAGGGAGCAGTACGAAACAAAACAGCTACATATCATGTGCCTTTATTGATGTGTACGGAAAATACATACATATACAAATACATGCATACAAACACAAAATAGAATTTTAATAAAAACTAAAGTTTGAATGATAAATAAGCAATTATTTTCCTACTACCTATCATAAAAGTAACACAGGTATTAAAAAACAAAGGTTGTATACATCGACATGTATTGCAAACATCAAAACAGAAATCGTATCTGGCGTTTTGAAAGCACTCCATTTCTTTCCATTTACCCTATTATTTCTATTCAGTTGTAAATGCAAAAAAATCTCGCCAGCTTTTACCAAAACTTTTTTTTTATAAACTGCGTTAATATCGTTATTTTTTCTCCAAGTGCATAACTATTTCTTTTGACCTAGCGAAAAACAATTGTTTATACTTAACAAAAAATTTAGAGTTGGATGGCAAATTGCCTGTCTGCCAAGAATTCTGCGATTGATTTTCACATCCCTGTAGAGAAAAAAGTGATAAAAATATTTCGAAATGATTTATAAAATAAAATTGTAATGCAGCAAAAAAGATAAGTAGAAAAACAAGCATTTAACCTTACAATGATATAGATTTTGGAACAAAAGAATTATTCATAAGAGTCTGAACTATCTGGCAAGGAATTTAGTACACACTTTTGTCTTCATGTGAACAACCTTTCTTAACTGATATATACACACCGATAAACATGCACACATATAAGTCATCGGATGTTTCTGTATACGTACGTATTTTGGGGTATGTGAATGATTATATGTTTCTTTCATTAAATACATATGTTAGCTGATTTTGCTTAAGTAAATTTGTATTTCACACATGACTCTGTGGTAAATTTTCTACCTCAGCTGAAAGCTACGATTTCGAACTCAGCCCTATTCACTATATGGATACATTGAATTTATTTCAATTATTTTCATATATATATATATATATATATATATATATATATGAAAATCTTTTCGAAATATCCTGTCGTTAGTGCAAAAGAAATGCATCATTTGGCCGAGACAGCGTTAATAGAATTTTTCCAGTTTTTATGATAGACACCAAATGAAAGGTTGTGTCATGGGCATAAGTCATTGCAACATCTTCATAGGCAAATTCGAAGAGACTTACATCTACCAAATGATTGACAAAGACTAAATGTTTTATGTTAGATATGTTTGACTCAATAGCCTTCGTAGACACCTGCATATACCATCTAACATTAGAAACCTCCGAACCATCTTGTATCAAATTTACAGACATCCACAACTGCCTTCACTTTAAAATTTGTGCTGCAGAGAGTTAACTTGATATAGACAGATGTAACGCGCCACAACATTTCACTAAATACCTATATACACACAAAAGTTCGAATAACCTCATGAAAACAACTACAATAACTAGAGAAAAAACCCTTAAACTCTCTAACAAAAGTAAACCCAACTGCATACCATTCATAACCACTTTCCATGACACAACCCAACTTCAGTCCCGTATAATCTATGATAGATGGAATATACTTACACTAAAAATAAAACTATTTCAAGAACTGTGCGTCATCATCTACCACAGGCCCCAAAACATAAAAGACATTATCAGCAGTGACACTATTTTAAATAACGTAAAAAGTCTGACATAACACAATCCTTAAAACCGTCAAATTCATAACCCTGAATGAAAAGAAATAGCCTATGCCTCGTCACTAGCACTACCACTAACATGACTAGTAGTAACTATATTTCTAACGGCAGAAGCGAAAATGACATCCATCTCCTGAAATATGTTAAATGCAAACTGGAATAAATTGGCAAGTCCGAGTGCCAATTCAACATTAGACAATTACTGTACCCCGATAATCAAATCAACTAATTCTCCCGGCCTACTCCCAGTAAAACTGCTCCTCTGCATCCAGACCATATTTCGTCACCAACGTTAGATTCATCATAGTTGGAAAGATAGGAAAAAAGTACACCTCCAGAAACCGAGATTCTAGAAATTAATAAGGGTACCCCTATTATCCCCTCACTCTTAAGTGCTCCGTCTTATTTAACTCTTTTCATGCCCGCATCTGACTACAATCCTCTCCGAGTCCAACTCCATAATATAGACATAACCTTATCCCTCTAACATTCCCCTATACCATGTAAACCCCAACCCATATATAATTAATGCTACAAATTATATCACCATGCTCCTCATGACTCCCCTTTTATGGATATCAAACATCAAGAACTTCCCACTCTCACTGATTGCCCTACCTATATATACCTGTCTATGGTCTATTAGTACTACACAAAGCCATCTGACTTTTCAGAACATTTACAATGACCATTAAGGAGATGGGACAGGCATTTCCCGATTGATTCTCGATCATACCTATTAAGGACCTCCTTTAACATATCCAACTACCTTGTCAAATACTAGACCCGAATGGCCTAACACTAAAACATTAGCGAATTCCCCGATATCCATGACAACTGATTCTCCGTAATGCGTTTATCCTCTGACCATGGTAACCATAAAACATCCTTGACTGCTGCAACTACTATCAACGTAATATTTAACAAAACCATTACAGATTCTTTATAGACATTAAACAGTCTGGACTCACTACCTCATTTTTCATTTCCATTTTATGTCTTCAAAGCAGATTATCAAATTTTTTCTTCTTTATCGGAACCTAACCTTTCAACTACTGCAGGTGCACATATGTTCCTGTTGGTTGGAAATCTCCTTAAAATGTATATGGTATTGTCATTAATTTATTGATTGAACATTTAGCAATTAAAGTCTTCATATACTTTTATATATATATATATATATATATATATATATATATATATATATATATATTGGGAAAAATACTGACAATAATGCTTATACTGTCTTATATATTGATATTGATTTTAAGTTTTCATGAATATTGATGTTTGCAGTTCAATTGGAGAGTCAAATTGTCTCTGGTTCATCCATAGAATAACTGCTCTTAATTGGTCACGATGAAAACTTTGTAAAGGAGCGATAAATTTGAATTTCACACACACACACACACACACACACACACATATATATATATATATATATATATATATATATACTTTCCATATGAAACTCTGAAGGTTTTTTTTTTAATATTCATTTAGCTTTAAACTTTTGAAGGCCCATTGGCGCAATGGTTGGAAAACAGAAAATTGAGCTGGTAGAACGAATCAAAACACTGGCATATAATTTTTCCACTTTACTTTATCTCGTACAGTGTGCTTTTTTTGTTTTTCTTTTTTCTTTTTTTAAACGTAATCCTGATGCAACAGGATTGGTGACCATTGAGCCGTTGATAGCTAATTCATAAATCAATGAGTCATTCATGAATATATTTTTCTACTGCCTCCGTTCATTGAATAATATCAGAAATGCAAGGAACATTTGTTGACTGAGGAACATTTTAAACTTGATTTGTCCAATAAAAAGGCATTCAATCGTGCATTCACGAGATGTCACGGTCACTGAATACATCGAAATATATTAAAAATTAAATTCATTTTCCTTCATACTTATATTCGTGGTTTGCAACCCTTTTCCATTATTTACTATGTACACACGCATGCATTTGTAAACACTCCCACATACATTTATATTTAAAATGTTTGCACAAAAGAACTACAAACCTGACTATCGTACTGTTTTTGTGCACATTCCTCAGCAATGTCAAAATTATTAAAATTTTCATATACGTTGATAACACTGAGAATCAAGCCGATATAATGCACACGTAAGTTAAACCAAAACCATAATATTACATGATGGGTGGTTTTCCATTTCGTCTCTTGATTTTTGGAGATATTTGTAGCTTTGTACATAAACTACAGAACACCCAAAGGCAGTAAATGCTAAGTAGATATTTAGCTTAATATACCGTGACAACTGTGCTGTATATAAACAAATAAAGGGAGGTCAGAGAGAGTGTAAAGCGAGATATAGAAATAGAAGTTAGAGATTAATAGACAGGAGAATCAGTAGAGAGGAAAAGAGCTCACAAGGTTGGTACGTTCGTACAAAATTTGTACAATTTGCTTTCTATTGGACGGTTTGCACAACACTAACTATGTTGGTACGTATCATGAATTTTTAGTCAATATCAAATATATGCGTTTATCACGCAATGAGAGAACAGTACAATCCATTCCAGCCTCAGAAGTGTAAAAGCATTCTCATGTGGAACTTGAATCTGCCATTTTCAGTCCCAGTCATATTATTCAGATTAAGCAATTCCCCTAAATAGAAAATGCCCTGACGCACTTGAGAAGCTAGTAGAGCCCGATGGACTCAAACTGTGAAGACCTTTTGAAATAATTTTACTACATTAAACAATTGACATTACACATGATAAATATAAATGTGAACATTAAAAAACATATAGCAGAATATATGTTCTTGAAATGTAAAAATAGAGGCCTTTGGCCGGAAGGGCTAATTCCAGGAACAAACTGGCAGAATTTTAAAAGATCATTGAACCAAAAATGCCTAATCAAGCTTAACCTTTGGTACTATCCCCAAAATGGATCCCCAGCCCTAAGAAGAAATTAGAATACCATCTCAATATATATTTGAGACGTGTCTCGCCAAGATGTGTTTGTGCACTCGCGTGTATGTGTGTGTGTGTGTGAGTGTGTGTGTGTGTGTGTGTGTGTGTGTGTGCGTGTGTGCATGTGAGTGTGTGTATCTAGTTATCTATCTATCACACTATAAAGTACATCTGAACATGGGTGCAGTCCAACCAAATTTGGCATATATGCACATAGGCATGACATTCTGAATAGAAATTTTCAAAAAACTACAAAGCAAGTAAAATTACCGGTCCAGTTTCCTATCAGACACACAAAATAAAATTGATCAATCAATGCCAATCCACTGACTTCAGCTTGTATACCGACATAGTATTATATTAATCCTATAAGTTTCGGGGAAGTGTCATTTTTTTTTTCGGAAATATTTTATCAAGGTAACTTAAGAACTTGAAGCACTTTCTAAATTAGTTCCAATCCATTCTACAAGTTTGCGAAAAGTTACATCAATTCGAGTAAAGAATTTTGACCAGAAAAGTTCAAATTAGAAAAAATGCAAATTGAATTAAATTCAAACAAAAAAGAAATGACACGTTTTGATAAATAAATATAAATCAGGAGAAAGGAAAAAGGAGCCAAAAATTGGGAGAAATAACCAGAACACTGATAGGGCTGCCATTTTCGAAGAGCATCATGACCTACGATGAAAGGTAGCAAAAATACAAAAAAAAAGACAATTATTTTCATTTCATATAAAAGACCGCAAAACATCTTAAACAGCTCACTTTACTTACCTAATAATTTATCAGCCCGATCATTTCCGTAATAAATATCGTAAAACGCATAATTGTGCTGCTTTAGTTTACTTTTGATACTATATTCGCATAATAAACTTGCTGATAATATCAAACACCTATACAGATAACTTTGGAGTCTCCAGTGTGTGGCTGAGGTTTTTGCTCTTTCAATGTATACGCTCTGTTTTGTTTCTCCAATTTTTAAAAAAAATCAGGTCTTTTCTGTTGTAATATATATACACATTGTAAATAGAATTTCTTTATGACAATACTTTCTATAATTCCACATATTTCAAGACAGATTTCTACAATGTAGTCGATTTTTATAAAAATACTTGAAAAGTGTCGGTGAAATTTTCGAAGTCCACCCTCGTATGTGAAGACGTCTTCCATGGCCCATTGCCCACTGTTCCACTCAATGTCATTGGTGTTAATCGATAACTTTTAGGAATATTTGGTGTTGTACCGATAACTCGAATGCAATAATAATAATAATAATAATAATAATAATAATAATAATAATAATAATAATAATAATAATAAAAACGTGAAATATTCCTTGATCCACCTTAATATTTGAACAAATTTCAGTTAGTGCATCGCACAACTAACTCACCACAATATTTCCTGAAAATCATTGGAAACATTGTAATGTAAATACATCGTGTACATGTACCTACAAGAAAGAAGACTGCAGAAAATTCCTGGATCCGTCGAGTGTAAACACTCCTGTTTCAGACTATGGCCCACCATTCCAAAAATCTAACTGAAATTTATTGAGAATTTTGCGAGATACAGTGCTGTATACATAAAGCTACAAAGCTGAAGAGGGCTGGCTTTGGGATTATCCAGTATCTACCAAAAAATGTCAAAAGTTCATCAATAGCAAAATCTAGATCATTCAATTGAAACTCATCTGAAGTCTTTGAGATCTCATGTAGACCGAAAATAAGGGTTCCAATTTGTAATTCTATAATAAATTGAACCCACCTTTAAAACCTTATGTAATGGTGAAAATTTATTTCATTCTTCAAGTTATAGCACTCTGAATATGCAAAAGGATTTTTCGTCCAAATCGTGGGTGGGGTAAATGTAATTCTTCCATTGTTGGTCTCTGGACACCTATACCTAATCAAAAGTAGTCTCATGAAACGGATTGTGCTCGGTTATACAAGATACATATATTCCCAATACAAAAGTTAATAAATAACTCAAGATTCCAAATTCGCAAATCATTTAATGATTACTGAATGTTAACATTTTCGTAAGAAAAATCAATTTTCCTGTAGTTTTAGTAAAATTCACTTATTCCTTGATTAATTATCGATTATAGATTTGGAAAAAAATATTCAATTAGAATCTAACCCGTAGATAAAGAAAAGAGTAACATTAAGATTTAGGTTTTAAAATTGCTTCCAATACGTCTTCGATTTCCAGTGGAGTTAGTGAAAATTTTTTGGAAAGATGATCATCACTTGAATGACTTTGGAGTGGCTTATGTGGGGAAATTCAAGTTAGCAGCTAGTTTAATAAGATTTGTCTCAGGAAAATACTATTTGGTCCGTTGTGGTCCGATTTAGTTTGATGATATGTGGCATTACTTGAGTGAGTGGGAATAATCTTGTTTTTGCAGAGATTTGACACACTATCGTGATTGGATTATTCGGAAGAATGGATTATGAGTTGCAGTAGAATTTTTATAAAAGTTGAAGGTAGGAAATGATTTGCGTGACTGTTTCATTTATATTTCCCCTACTGCAGTGGGAAAAAAAACTTGAAATCTTTTGGATTGAAAAAAATTTGAACGATTTAAAAGTCACAAAAAATATAAAAACATTGAAATCGTTAAAAATGACGATTGAAAAAGAACCGAAGAGCGAAAACCTCTCAGGTTGATTGCTAAAAATCCTACCCAAAATTTTTTAAAACTGAGACTTATATATCTTATCAGTTATAGTGCATCGATTGATCTAGTTGGTATTCTGACATACTATCACGAATATGGTTTGTTTGATGATTTCCATTGAATCATTCAACAAATACTAATAGATTCAATTCACGGGCACCAATATATATTGAGAAATATTTTGAAGGTTGTCAACTCTCCCAGGCACATATTTCACGAACGATGGACGATCTTGCTGATTTTTTTCTATGTTACGTTAGAGGGTTGTACATTAATTTGCTGCACTTTACACACACACACACACACACACACAAACACAAACACACACACACACAAACACACACATCTCTCTCTCTCTCTCTCTCTCTCTCTATATATATATATATATATATATATATATATATATATATATATGTATATATATATAATTGATAATTGTATTACAAATGTTCAGTATGGATATTGACCATCAAATATCCCTTTCAGTGCCACGAGGTAGGATCGAAACCTTTGCTGGAGACACAGGAGCTGCGCTATGGAGAACTCAGTTGGATTACGCAAATTACTCCCTGATACATCAAAGTGCTCTATTCCAGAGTTGGAAGAGCGTTGCATTATAGCCGTGGTATACAAGAGTCCCCCTTAAGATTGCCGAACCTTAAAGAAGGGAGCGTTTATTATGATAATAATAATTAATAATTGGATCAACCAGGCGGCTGTTTTGTTGAATTACAACTCTTAATGTGGTTATAGACTATCCAATATCTTATATATATATATATATATATATATATATATATATATATATATATATATATAGTCTATTTTCATTCCTTCCCCGTCTAAGTTTCTGAAAATCATAACGAAGCAGTTTGTGAAGAGTTTGGATGAGCTGGTATCACTTAATAGGAGCTGAGAGGGCTTAGAGTCCAAGTAGCCTGATGAAAAAGCTGCAGTGACTAAAAACATGTTGCTGTACCATGACATAAACTAGGTGTTCACTATAAGTTGTTGTCTTGATGACCATGGGAATATCCACAGAGTCCAAGGCTTTCTTGAAGTCTATGAATGCGACAATAAATAGCATTTGTTTCTGCAGCTTTTCTTCCCGCTGATTTTCGGATAGAGATGGCCCCCTGATCGAGTAGCTGCTTCCAAAGCCAGCTTGTTCTCGTCGTTGGTTTTCATCAAGTTCCCTAATAATTATTTGACCTGCTTTTTTGAGTTGACCGATAGTGATGTTATTTGGTCGAGAGTATTTTCCATTCATTGTTAGTTAGGCTTGCCCAACCCCCCATGGTATAACTTCAAGGGAATCTTGGAACTGATCGCTTGCGTTGTACGTGTCTTGTTCGTTGTTTTGTAATCCATAGCTAGAAGACTGGAGTTTTTGGTTGAATTCTTTGGCGTGTTTATTAATGCTGTTTCTGTCTGTTCAGTTTCTGTTTTCCTATAGTATATTTTTTTCTCTGTACTAAGAGCTTTGTTTATTGTTTTGAAACCTCGACGTTTTTGGCAAGTTCTTTCGATGATTCGTGTCGTTTATTTTCTTCTGTATTTTCTTCATTCTTCTCTGATTGTTTATTTTTTTCAGTTCAATTTATTTTCTCATTGTTGTCAGTGGCTTGATACTTCTGCGTTTTTCCATGAGGTTTCTGGTTCCAGCTGAGATTCTACGAACGGTTTATTTGTTCTTTTGTTTGAATATTGTAGCAGTTTCTAATAAGGAAGCTGATATTTTCTTGTTTATTTCGTGGATGTTGATGTTGGTAATGGTAATGTTGTCCTCTTGTTTGGTTTGAATTGCATATATGTTTTTCAATTCAAGCTTGGAAAATGGGTTGAGCTCTTTTGGTGCATTTAGTGTTTGCCGTTCAGTGTTGAGCATTTCGTACGTCTGGTGGTGTTTATTTGCATTCTATATCTTACCATTCCATGGTCACTTCCACCGTTGACTTTATTTTGGATTTGGATGTCTCTTACAGTGTCTCTTTTGTTTGTTAAAATGTAATTTATTTCGTCATTGGTTTCGTGATATAGGCTCTTCCAAATCTATGTTCTATTGGGTGTCTTCTCGGAAAGGTATTCGTGATGATTTTGAAGTCGTTTGCCTAATGAAGTTTACAGGATTTTCCTCTGTCTTGTTCTGTAATTTACAAACGATTCCTCGAATGCAGCTTTCATTTTTTTGACCTACCCGTGCGTTGAAATCCCTGATGCTGACATCGAAGTATTTTCTGATATCTTGGAGTAGGGTGTTTAAGTCATCAAGAAGTTACATACTTCTTCTTTTGTTGATTGCGAAGTGGGGGCTTACACTTGTACGATATTCAGCATGTATCATTTTGAGAGTTGAATGATAATGCTGGCTATGCGGTCCGTAGGATTTGTAACTGCTAATGCCGTTCAAAGTAGATTTCGAGCACCACCAGCATTTAGAACTCATTTTATCTGCGCTGTAGAGGATAAGGACGGAAAAAATACGGAATATGGTACGTGAATAGTATTTTTTTTTTGATTGTTTATTTTTCTTTGTATAGCTTGCTGTCGTCTTGGATGCATCAATATACAAGACGTAAGCTGAGTAAGTCTTCCTTAACGTGGTACAATTCAACCTCAGACGGAGCTTTATTATGTGAGTGAATTACAAACTGGTTCTATGAATTTATATTATTTTTTACGTTTAGCCAGATGGGTAATTCGTACTTGATCATACATCTTCCTAATACATCGATATTTTTAACTAAGTAAGAGTCCAAAATTGAAAGTTTTATCATTGCAATCACTTTTGATGTGTGTCAGAGAGAGAGAGAGAGAGAGAGAGAGTGAGAGAGGATGGGAGGGAGAGAGACAGTGGGAGAAAAAACAGCAAGAGAACAATTCCCATAGTATTTAAAGTAAGATTAAAGAAAATAAAACCGAATGAATGTATAATAGATAAAATAGCTCTTATTTGAATCAAACTGGGACTTCTTTCGGTTGAATGGGTGATTTTTTAACATTGATAATTTTAGAAGGATGAAACTATGGCTTCTGGCTGTAAAAATGTTTAGATTCAAGCTTTAAATTGCTATGTCAAATTTATACTTTTTTGAGCAAAAATGCCATAGTTTAATTCTCCTGAAATTTTAATGCTGAAAAGTGTCGTTTGAAATAAGAAAACAACAGCCAAAATCAAAGGCACAGAACCGGAAAAAAACACTATACATATATAGAACAGGGAATCTCTATGAAACCTTCAAAAGAAGAAGAACTCACTCTAGGATGACAAGCTTTCGGCAGAGCAAGCTCAACCTTAAAAAAAGATCCAATGAGTCCAAATAAGCAGGGTATACAAGCATTGCATCATCCCAATAATAACCAATAGAGCTGAAACATGCATACTAACCAAGAGACTGACCTGTAATATGAAAATAATGCAACATGCATATGGAAGGATTACACCCCGACCTCACATGGAGAGGTCACAAGACAGTACAATATAACAAGGAGGAAACAGGAGTCCGAGACATTATAGAAACAATTAAAAAACTCAAATGGGATGGTCATGTTGTGTGAATGTCAGACAACCAATGGAAATCACAACTCAGAACATGGATCCCCAGAGAACCCATTCGCTACTGAGGCCAGCAGAATACGAGATAAAGAGACGAAGTGGACGAATTCAGAAAGTATTGATCCTGAGAGGTATGGCTAATCCTGGGGAAGGTTTATGTTCAGCAACGGACGCTAAAAGACTGATGATGATGATTACGATAATTATATATATAGTTTGAGTAAAATCTTTTTTGATCAGATTATTGTCTTTTAACAACAAAAATTTGAGTCATATTATATTTATCGTATTCAACCCAATAAAGAATATACGGACGGGGGTTATATACTTTATTTACTTCGAACATGGTTGGCAAAGATTGTTTAAAACCGATTTCAAAGAATCTGGCTTATTCTTGGACACATTTGCTTCACGATTTCAGTTTGAATTTTAGCCTCCTCCTGGCCTTTTTCAAGTTGCTTTTTATTGTCAAATCATAAAACATGTAAATACAGAAAGTCTTTGCTTGCTTTGAATATTGATGGATACTAAAATGAGCTTAACAATCTCATAGCATATTTCTTACACACTATAAATATTTGATTGCATCGAATTTATGATATAATATATAAATCCAATATTATATAAATTTTTCGCAATGCGCACAAAACTTGAAAAAAAGGTTATATCTCTGCATACAGTTTCTATTTTCCATGTTCCTTTCTTGAGTGATTGTGTCCAAATGAACAAGTTCGTATGTTTATTCAGGAAATGCTCATCCATCTATACATTTTCTCATGTTGATAGACACATAATTAAGGTTGGATAAGCTCCTCGTACATGTTTGTCAATTTCAGGTCGATTAAGTGGTCATGATAGTTGCGTATTTTCAAACCCTGATAAATGCAAGGATTTCATTCTTGATTCTACGAGAGTTCGACCTTTCCCACTTTGGAAGTTTCAAAATGAAATCTACTTATGTGCTATTTCTCCTTACTTTCACTTCGAGCCAGCCATTACCATTGCTTATTAGATATCTTCAATATGTTTCTCTCACTGCACTCAATTTGCTTTGGAATAAAGAGAACTTTTGGGGGATTAGTTCAGGGGTTGCCTTACAAAATAGAGAATAGTGCCCGAATGGTAAATATTTCATTTGGTTGGTTATCGATTTATATCTGCATCCAGTAGGATTAATACCATAAACATAAACGTAAGGTTTGGGAAAAAAGATGATCCAATGTCGGGATAATGAGTATGATATGTTATTAGAAAAATAATGTTTAAGGACACAGTCAATTCCATGATTGTTTATGAAATTTATTTTGAATATAACAAAACGATAATTGATGTAGTCCAATAAGTACTGCTAAAATGTAAGTAAAGGCGTTGCATACCAATTTGAATAATGATAAATAAAAATAATTATATTATCTAATATAAACTGCAAACATAATCACATATTTACAATAATTAGAAATCGACATGAACACATTAAACACAATTTGCAAAGACAGTTGGTTAGAATAACAAGGGGAAACTAAAACTAATAACAGGAAAATCTATATGAGATATATTACAAGTTCGACGTCTTTGTAATATTTCGAATGAAATGATTACAGAAAAAGCTGATGTCACGTGAAAAAACAGGTCATTGTCTCATACCAATAGAAATTATCATTTGCAATATTGATGTAGAGAAAATTTGAATTGTGTTAATATACTTTTATTTCTGATACATCAAAAAAATTCGAACAACGATAATTTTTTTCGTGTCAAATAACTTTAAATAATTTTGGTTAAATATTCCATGACATCCTGACATCACGTTGTTTTGTAATTTTAATATTTGATTTTTAGATTAATGATTCATGTGGGATCTTTCCTTAAAAATAGTAAAAAAGTCTACGTCATTTTCATCTTTATAACATGTCACTCGAAGCAATGTTCAATTTGGTATCTTTATCATTAATGTACGTATCACAACTTTTTAACCAGAGATACTTTTCAGCCTGCATCAGCAAACACTAGATGAAAGTCTTTAAATTTTCTCAATGCTGTTTCTCCTTTGTCTTTCAGTTATGTAGTGAATACTGATATATTCCAAATAAGGAAGACAGTATAAGATATTGGGTGGGATGTTTTGGGAAAAACGAAAATGGAGATACCAATCTACGTAAAATGTGGATTATCGGAAAACATTTCAGTATTCAAAACAACACGTTTGGTTAGTCATTAAATACAAACTGTCACGTGAATAACATAATT